>CM056836.1:18792328-19184828 GCA_029853015.1 Chelidonichthys spinosus
AACTGAGTGGTAGTCCTCCTTACCGCCGCCAGGAGGTGCTGCCGACACACCGGAGGAGGTTCCCAACGGGCAGAAGGAGAGCAGACGATACAAGGAGGTCATGGGTGAAATGTCTCACCAGCTAGATGCCATTTAAATCAGTCCACACGGATAATTATGAGGAAGAGGAAGAAGATGTCGAAACATTACATTGAAGTGAAAAATGTGTGAGTCCACGATCACATATTTGACTTCGGTCAGGTTCCCGTTTGCTGTGTGGACGTTTGTTTTTAGGACCCGGCTGGTTTTAAAAGCAATAAGGCAGCTACGTAGGAAAGAACATAGTTTAAGGCATTAAGAAGTGTCCACGCGCACACGGAAACGAGGTGGAGTGACTCCATGCTGCGGTGAAATTAAGGGTTTTTTTGTCACATAAAAGGTATTCAAATCTGACAACTGAAAATGCACCAAGAATCGAGGCCGACGCTCTTCTCTGCGACAGTTGCACTGAACAACTTATCATATTGATTTATCGATGCTAAAAATTCGGAATGTAAGAGGAAGTATGCAGATTTAATATAATATTATTAGTATTACTATTATTATTAATGTATATATATTATATTATTTAATGTAGTATTTGGGTGGCATTTGAGATTTATTCCTCTATGGTCACGTTGTCAGATTATTGCAAGCTGGCACTGATAAGTGTGTGGATATTCTTTCAGGCAAAGCTCTACTGAAACGTTAATTAGCCCACTCTGCCCTCAACGATCTGGATCTGAAGTCAGGTTCAGTGGTTTTTTGTTAGCTCCACCAGTTTACGTGGCTGCTGGGGGGGATGCTGCTCACCAACTGGGTCACATGTCTTTCTAAATTAAAACCAGCACTAGTTTTGCTCGAGGAACTTGTTTTATTTTTTATCTTCTCGTATGTTTATAAATCAGAGTGGTGGCTTAATATCATGATGTTTTTTTGTTGGTGTTTTTTTTTAAGACTTACAACCTGCTTTGGACCAAACCAAGAGTGGAATATATATATATATATATATATATATATATATATATATATATATATATATATATATATATATATATATATGCCTCCAGCAGATCAGCGTCACCAAAAGTTAAATAAATGTAAGATGGCCGTTTTGATCCACAACTGTGTGTCAGACACTCGTTCACAATCCTTTAACTTTAAGACTTGGACTAGAAAGCTTTTGAGAAGGTGGTTGGCAGTTCCTGCAGCTGTGACCGTGACTCCGCCCACCACGTCTCCTTTACCAGGCATCTGAGGATAAAACCCTGTTTCCTGGTTAGCAGGGAGCGCTGCTCATGTATGTTAGTCATGTTATAATGGACTTGTGTCTATGATAAAAATAAAGCTCCTCCAACACCACACCCACATTAAGTCACTACGGCTGAAGGCACTGTTAAAACACCTCCACCCCACCCCTCCCCCCTCCCCCCTCACTCCCTCCCTCCGCCTGTACCCGTCTAGGTTCATCTCTTCCCTCCTCCTCCTCCTCCTGTGGCGTCTACAACATGACGCAGCGCTTCTTGGGTTTGTTGTCCGGAGGCTCCAGGGCGGCTAGAATGGCCTCGTCAAACACGTTCTTCAGTCCCCTCTGAAAAAACACAGAAACGTTTCCATCTTTATTTCTTCATTTAAAAAAAGTCATATAGCTACCCCCAAGCAACCACTATTAGGTCTATAACCAAAAACGTATAAAATATATTTAATTCACTACAATGTAAGACAAGAAAAAAGCACAAATGCTCCCTTTTAAGAGGCAATCATTATTTATCAGAAAACTGTACTTCTGTTGTAATTTATTGTCCACTTCACTCGAAAACACTTTGACGAAGCTCGTTATGTGTTCAAGATCAGTGCAGTCTCCCGTGCAAACAAAGCACATGTAGTGATTCCTGATTCATCTGCTTGGGATTTACTCCAAGACTCCGACCTGTTAGCGAACAGCCGGTTCCTCGCGGTGACACTGCCTACCTGCGTGAGAGCTGAACACTCCACGTATTTGACGGCCTTCAGCTCGCGGCCCAGTTTCTCCCCGCTCTCGCAGGTCAGCGCTCGCTGTTTGTTCTTGGCCAGTTTCTCCAGAGTGTTGCTGTCGTCTCTCAGATCCACCTGAGTCCCGACCAGCAGGAAGGGGGTCCGAGGGCAGTGGTGCGAAATCTCCGGCACCCACTGTGGAGAGAGACCGTTCAAAAAGGAGGATGAGGCATTTCATCTGGAAGGTCAGAGTCTGGATTTAAACCCGGAAAGTTTAAAGTCTCTGCTGCATAAAAAAAAAAAAGACCAATCTGATCTGAATTTATCTTCAATATACTGTACAGTTCTGTCTTTTAGGCATGTTTTCCATAGATTGTATGAGATGATAGAATACTTTCAACAAATAGGAGAGTTAATGAAAGTCATTTCAGGAAATTAAATCTAAAGGGTGTTAGCACGAGAAGTCCGTTATTTTTTTATTTTTATAACTCTACTGGTTGTGTGTTTTTTTAATGCCAGGGTCATTTCTTTCTCACACCGTCTTGATGATGTGACCCAAAAGAAAGACATGGATGATTATGCTGAATTATTGCTCAGCACTGGTTGTGTAAAAATCCAAACCTGACAAAGACCGACACTGACTGAACGACTCAAGCATGAACTCACCTTCTCTCTGACATTCTCAAAGGAGGAAGGCGATACGACAGAGAAGCAGACGAGGAAGACATCGGTCTGAGGGTAGCTGAGGGGTCGCAGCCTGTCGTAGTCTTCCTGACCTGCAGGGGGAGACACACAAACACTCTGATCAGCAGCAAAACAAGACACCAGGTACAAAACGTAGCAGGTAAAGAATAATCACGACTGATATATATTATATATATATTGATGTGTAAAGTAAGCTGCAACGACAGCATGGAGAGAGTTATTGATGATGGAAATTAGAGAGTTTTTTCTCCCAAATCAGGTTCCTGTTGTTTTTGCTGCTGTGAACATGTACCCACACAGCATTTTACTTTGTTTTTACCTGCAGTGTCAAACAGTCCCAGAGTGTAGGGCTCTCCGCCGATCATCACTGTCACCGCATAGTTATCAAAAACCTGAAGAGGCGAGAGAGGAATGATGGGATAAAGACGAGAGAGAGAGAGAGAGAGAGAGAGAGAGAGAGAAAGAGAGAGAAAAGGAAGGACACAACATGTGAAAAAGGTATATGATCATAAAACAATGTATACTTATGGTGTTTAAGAGGCTTATGAGCAGGCATGGGACGATATAAGATGGTGAATGGACCTGCATCCTTTCCAACTACTCAAAGCGCTTTACATCTACATTTACCCATTCACACACATTCATTCATTGATGGCAGCAGTTTGGCGTTCAGTATCTTGCCCAAGGACGCTTTGGCACATTGGCTCTTCTGAGCCACACCCGCCCCAAAATGTTGCATCAACATTATCTCAACATTAACATTTACATTTACATTTAGCAGACGCTTTTGTCCAAAGCGACTTACAATAAGTACATTTGTCAAAAGAAGGAAAAAAAAGAAACCACAACATATCATTGCCGATAAAGTAAGAGCTAAAAATAGTACAAGTGTCCTCATCTGAGTAAAGTAGTACCTCAAGAGCAAAAGTGCTATGATCAGAGTGCTATAGGTAAGGTCAAAGTGCTTGCTTCGGGGCATGAGGTTTGACCAGTGTTTGAAGGTAGATGGATGCCGTTCCATTGATGGCCCTGAAGGCCAGTGTCAGCGACAGTCCGAGATGCGAGTTGCAATGTGAGTGCCAGAGGTCGGGGGAAAAGAGAGGAACAGCTGGGTGTCATCGGCGTAGCAATATAGGAGAATCCATGCGATGTGATAAAAGAACCTAGTGATCTGGTGTATAGTGAGAACAGAAGCGGTCCTAATACTGAGCCTTGAGGGACACCCGTGTCCAGAGAACAGGGTTTGGACATAGAGCTATTCCATGTGACCTGGAAGGTACGGTTTGTCAGGTATGATGTAAACCAGGTGAGAGCAGAGTCAGTTATGCCAAGTTCAGCCAGAATGGAGAGGAGGATTTGATGGTTGACTGTGTCAACAATCATCAAAATTTGCTTAAAACCTCTAAAATTTGCATTTAAACACGCTGGGATCACTTTAAATTTAGTTAAGGAACTATTATTTTATTATTGCGCCACAGATAGACACATCGTGAACATCCTTTATAATGAGGAACAATCAAGTTCTGCCCTGTATTTTGTATTATATTATTATTATCATTATTATTATATTATATTATTATATTATTATTATATTATTATTATTATCCAATCAATATCCATACTTGTACCTTGTATCAGCAGTTTTATTAATGTCTGCCTTCACTGCGGATCAACATGCTGCTTTCTCGGTAAACACACGACATTGCATCTGATGACCTTTGACATTCACATTTAAAAGCTCGACTTTAGAGGAAGTTGTGTGCATTTTAAAGTGTGTAAAACAGATGGAAACAAGCCCAATCCCCTCACTTAGTGTAGTTTTGTTTCGTTGTTGATCAGGTGACCAGAGTTCCTCTGGTTTCATCACTCTACCTTCAGGCTGCTGCCATGTACGATAACCCCAACACGCCCGCTAACCTGGCGAGAGTGGAATCGAGGCCAACAGCAGGGAGTGTTTTGCAGCCGCCGTGCCTGCAGCACAGCCCCGACTTCAGCACGTCGACCTGCTTTTGCCTGCAGACGCCATTTGGTTTTAATGAAGCTCTGTATGCGCGGGTTAAGGATTGACTGGAGGATGTGGCCTGTGGGCCTGGAGGAAGCTGCATTGAGTATAACAAACATGGATTCCAGCTAGGTAGGCTCTTTACATAAACAGGCAGGCTCACAGCTGGTTACAGTTACAGTCTGACATTGAGGACTGCATCGTCAGACCGGAATATTTCTTTGGTACCGACTGAAATGCATCCCTGGGAGCATCTACTGAAACCTATAGTGAAAACAACAAATCTGTGTTTATTTTGCGGATAAAAACTACGGAAAAAAATAACAAGACAAAAAACTAGTTTCTGCTAAACACAATAGAAGCACTTGTATAACTGTGACAAAAATGAGATTAAAATTTCACTGACAAAAGTCAAATAATGTCATCTTCATTTTTGTTGACTGAAGAATAATCAAAAGTAGAGATGCTTATTTTTAATTTCTTGTAATTTAACTGATCGTTTAACATTAACATGCATGTGGGTGTGCTGTGGTTGAACGTTGCCCAACAAGCCGCCCAGCTGCAACGATAACCAATGGACAACCAGGTTAGATTCGCTGTTTACCGCCGAAGAGCTGCAGCGAATACATGCTGCGTGTCGTCGTGGACACGTGCAGCCGCTTTCCCGGCAAGCTTAGACTGCATCAGTTCGTTGAGCTGCATGCTTGTCAGCCTCATGTCTACGGAGCACGCTCGGTTTCCACTAGCGTGTTTAAAGCCCAGCATAATGTTAGTGAGTGAAATTGCATGCAATAATTCAGATTTATTGATAAAAACACATACAATTATAGGTTAAAATAGTGTAAAGTGCAGCAAAGAGTACTGTAGAAATTAAACATTAATATTCCAGGAGCTAAGATATTTGGCCTTTCAAAGCTCTCAGACTATTTTTGGCCCATTTCCCGATTTAGAGCAAAAACTCAGACAAAAGGAACAAAAGGAACCAGCGCCATTTATGAAGTCTAAATAGACAAAATGACAAAAGCAGTATTGTTCAAGCAATTTTTCATAGGGATACTTTTGCCTTCTCAGTAGTTTGTGTTGGACACAGTTTGTTGGTTTTCCTATTTTAATTGCCCCTCCGTCGAGCTGTCGGAGCTACCACGAAGCCCACACAGTCACCAACTGCTCTGCCTGAATAAATATTAACTTATAATTGGAAAAGTGATTTCAGAGAGAAGCAGACAGAAAGGTCTACTATATGGGCCCTAGTTTCGTAGACCAGGCGCAGTCAGCTCTCAGCGCATCTGCGCCACGCCGACGGGGTGTGTCCGCCTAGACTTTCCCACCGCGCAAGTGGGAAAGAGGGAGGAGAAGAAGGCGTGAGTGGGAGACGAGGAGGAGACGAGGCGTGGACTGGGATTAATACAGCCGATTCAGATCTTCACCAATCAAATGAGCTCCTCTCCTCACCTTTAATGCGAGGGAGGTTCAGTGCAAGATCCGTCACTTGACAACCCGATGACAGAAGCAGCGCCGCCGCCCCAACCACGCGCATCACGCGCTGTGCGCGCGTATCATAATAATAACAATGCCCATATTTTAAAAAACAGGAGAGAGAGAGGGAGATGTTTTGGTCCGAGAGGCTGAGTTTCCGTTACGCGTGCCATCCGCCTTTGATCTGACGTCAGATGTGACGGGACAATAGATATACATTCACGTGTTGATTCGATTAGTTGCATTAAATAGTGTTTGTTGTGATTATTTATTGCATGTAAATGTGCCTGGAACTGTGGAAACCTGTCTGTGAGGTCTCGGTGACGTGTGCGCACTGCGCGCCGGTCCGCCAAACTTCCGATCCGCCAGCTGTAATTCGCATTGAATGAATGGACTTTATTTACGCCTTGCGCCGAAAGTAGACCAGGTTGGAGCTGGCGAGCTTTCAGCGCAGTCTCTGCGAGGCTTTTTGCCACGAAACTTCCGCTACACCAAGCTGAATCTGTGACGCCTCCCCCTGCTGCGCCGCCACACCCATCTTGGCGCAGGCGATCCACCAAACTGCCAAACTGACCGTGCGCAAGGCTGCGCGGGTCGAAACTTGCATTGCGCCGGCTCCACCACCCTGCGCTGCGCCACGAAACTAGGGCCCTATGTCTTTGAAAGATAATCAGGATGTCGAACTGATTCAGCAGTGAAAACGGGTTGAATAGATAAGCCAGAAGCTACAGCTACAGATCACGGAGTAAAAGTGAACCACCACCTGGTGATCAAGACAGAAGATAATAGAATTAAGGAACAACACTGTTCCACTAAAGCTGGGTGTCTTTATTTACTGTTACAATCATTAAAAAGCAAAAGCAGCATGTGTAGTCATTCAGTGTAATGTTTTAGAAACCTATGTAACGAGTATCACTATTACTACCTCCAAATCCACTGACCAGCCTGAAAGGGATGGAGGTCTAAAGGAGAAGATTCGGACAGCTGTCAGACACTGGTTGGAGCTGTATGGATGCTACCATTGGCCAGTCTGCGTTTGAGGGGCGGGACATTGTGAAGGTGAAAGGTCAGCTGTTTCTAGTAGTTCAATTACTTTAATGAACATCACCAATTTTGCTTTTCCAGAACTGACAGACGACCTTGACCAATCGCAGTTAAGGGTGACACTACACACACACACACACACACACACACACAGTATAAAGTATTTGTGATGGCATTTGGATGGCGCTCAGCCTGCAGAAGCTGCTAGAAACAGTTTGATCACAACAACTATGGAAAAAGCTGCAGCTACATGGAGAAGTTGCCAGTTAGTGGTAGTGTCATCTAGTGTCACAATAATTTAACTATTCTCTATGACTCCTTTTCATTAACAAAAAAACCCTCAAAAACACATGCTCAGATTTTACAGAGCACCAAAAACAGCTTGAACTGAACTCCCTGACAAAGACACTCCAGATGAAATGTTACGGATGCAAGGCGACCTGTTTCTGAGGAATTGTTTCCTGGAGGAGTCTTCCTCTCTCCTGATCTGTATTATTGTGTTGGTTCTCGACTGACAGACGGGAAGCAGTTCAACAAGATTCAACTCTGACGCGAGAACGCTCAACGCAAACACAACGAAGCGAAGACGACACAGAATGTTTGCGCTTGTGTTTGCTATGATGGATAAAATACCACTCATCATCTAAAGTGTAAAGATTAAAAAAAAAATGTATTCCATGACTTACTGGACACCAGATGACTGCATTCATCACCATGATTATTGGTTTCAAAGGTTTAAGATAACACTAGCGTTTGGCATGGATTAATAGTGCTGCTGCCATCAATAGGAAATACAGAACGCCAATAAAAACCAATAAGGGTCAGAAAACGATGGGACAATAAGTAATAAAAAATGACTAATTAATGAATTAGTTTGACTGACCAAACTGTTATGGAGCCTTTATATTCCATAATTATATGGATGGACTTCATTGACTGAAATGGAGCATTAGGAGCACTGTAAATTAAGTCAAAAGAATGTTGTGAAAAATGTTGTGAGAATATAGTTGGAATTATGAGGGGGGAAAAGTCGCAATATTGCAGTAATCAATATCTTTAAACCGGGGGAATAAGAGAAAAGTGGTTTTATATTTATGTATTGGGCTATAAATCATGACAATAATATTGTATAAATGAGTGGTGAAACTAATAACTTCTATAACAACGACTTAATCTTTAATATACTTCCACTTTATACCTAAAACGCTACTACTTTATGAAGTTTACACGATGAAAGAGATGCATGTTGTGGGTGTTGGGGCGGTACTCACATATTCAAAGCAAATGGTTAAAAATGGAGGCGTGAGAGGCAGACAGTCAGACAGGAAGAGGAAGATAAAGTTGAGTCAGCACTGTTGGTTCTGCAATCCTCTGATCAAACTGTGCTGACTACCGTCAGATTGATGGGGTGCCGATAGAAAGCAGTGGAGCATTACTCAACACACTGCAGTCAGCAGTCAGTGAAGCTGCCCATCAATTAGGCATGTTTAAGATATTTCCAGCAGGACAGTCTGGCCCGTCAACAGTCAGTCAGCTGTTTTTTAAATGGTCAGAAAACAGCGCACACACACATTCCTGTTGCAGTCTGGGATCTGGGATCCAAGATCTGTAGAGGTGGGAAGTAACAAAGTACAAATACTTTGTTTACATATTTAGAAGTACAACTTTTTACTTTTACTCCCTACATTTTCAAAACAAATATCTGTACTTTCTACTCTGAGTACATTACATTTTCAGTGTATTTTTCCACTTTTACTTGAGTAAAGAAGTTGACTCAGTACATTTACCATTGTCTTTTTGAACACGAGTATCTGTACTTCTACTTAAGTGGAGAAGGTCTGTACTGTTTGACACCTCTGAAGATCAGGCAAATCATCAGATTGTAAGCTCGCAAACCGATTATGTGGCCTTTCATTGAAAGTAAAACCAGACGTGGGTAATCCCCCGTTCAGGAGGAAAACTGTAAATGCAACAGTGTGTCTGTATTGGGAAGTTATTCCTCCTTTGATTAGTTTTGGTGACAGAAACCCGCTCACGTAAACAACGTCCTCTTTCATGTCTGTTCAATGCAGACAGACGGTAAACAAGCATCACTTCCTGTGTGACAGGAAAGAGCTACGGTGCTGGTAGCGACAGTACATGTAAATCATGTACAACAGTGTGTTCACAGTTTGTGTTTGATGGTTACTCACCGTTGGGACGTATTCAGAGGGGAACTTGTTGGTGGTGTAGGAGATGAGCAGGCAAGTCTTTCCCACTGCACCATCACCCACCACCACACACTTTATGGTCTGCATCTGAGGATGAGGAGGAGGAGGAGGGGGGACAGAGAAAGTGCAATTATTCCTCACCCTAATCCTTATTGACAAGATTACTGGGAAGAAGTTGGTGGAAGAAGAGACAAAACCCGTCCACACAGTGAATGAAATGATCTATTTATGATCACACGATTCGTTCTTTCTTTCCCAACTCTTGTGGAGCAACTGCAGCAGTACAATTTCCTGAGGGATTAATAAAGTGTTTTGATTGCATGTTTCGGCTGCACGCAGACGAGGTGCACTGTCAACACTGTGTCAGATGGCAGGTTTGACTGGCGTGCCACGAGCAGCGCAACGCGAGACAGATGCAGTGGTGACTAGGGTTGCACGGTATACCGGTACTAATTTGGTACCGGGGTACTGAGGCATTTAAAACGGTACTATATTGCATTTGGACGGGACCTCATTTTCAGACAGCCCGCCTGCACGCCCGCAACAGCGTTCGTCGCTTTGACTTCACTGCGTTATCTACAGCTGAGAGGACGTGAGCATGCCGCAGCTTGTTGAGATAAAAGAAAAAGCAAGCAACGAGGGAAAAGTCTAGAGTTACGCTAGCAGCGTGGACTGAAACAATCGGAGCAGAGAACGTTGGAGAGCTTTCATGAAGACAGCCGACGTGGGAACAGCGTCAGCACGGAAGAGAGCTGCTGCTTACGTGCACGCTGCAACTTGGACAACCAGCGCGCAGAAGTGCGATATGGACTACTTTAGCTTTAAAAAATGCGCAAAGCGAGGCAGTTAACGCGATGCACCACTGTGTTAAACGGATGTAAAACATGCATGGCTAACGGCGTAAACACCTCTGACTTGCAAACACTTTAGGTTTGATGGTACACCTGCACTGAGCTAGGAACGACAGTCATTTACTCAGGAAAAAGCCAATCATTCATGAACAACACCCACCCCACCTTCACTCTAACATAGTAGCTGGAGAAAAGAATAGAGCTGGTTTATTTATATTATTACATTTTATATTATATTATTGTATTATATGTTCAACATTTTTAAAAGTGTGCATTAGAAAAGCTATGTCTTTGTGGTATTTATTTTATTTGCTGATTAATATGTTATTGTTCATCTAGATTTCATATAACATAAAGTCAGTAAGACATTTTGCGTTCATTTTATTTGAAAAAGTATCGAAAAGTATCGAAAGTACCGAAACACATGTTGGTTACCTGGTAGCCAACAAATGTGATCGTGACAACACTGGTGGTGACTGTGTAACACAGTGTTTACTACATTTACATTTACATTTAGGTCATTTAGCAGACGCTTTTGTCCAAAGCGACTTACAATAAGTACTTTTGTCAAAAGAAGGAAACAAAGCAACCACGTGTATCATTGCCGATAAAGTAAGAGCTAAAAATAGAACAAGTGTTAGGTCCTCATCTGAGTAAAGTAGTACTTCAAGAGCAACAGTGCTACGATCAGAGTGCTATAGGCAAGGTTTTTTTTTTGGGGGGGGGTGTTAGTGGGTCATGCTATGTAGAGTCGAGGTGAAGTCTGAACAGTAGGGATGCACGATATTGATTTTTTGAAGCCGATATCGATAACTTTCTGCTCCTCGGGACCGTTACCGATAACCGATAATATTGTTATTCGTTTTTGAATGTATATTCAGATCAAATTCAGGTCAAAAACACTAATGACTAAGCTTAGGTAGATTTAGCATAGCTTATGCTTTTACAAACACCATACCAGATGTATCAACAGTGAACATGATAATTAATACTATGAAAAAGAGAAAGTCAAGCAACATTGACTCTTCAATATATGACAAGTTTTATTTTTTAGGGGGGGGTTTAGTGTGTCACTGGACTATGTAGAGCATACGAGTTGAATAATGTGAAAGTAGGATAAACGAATATGATGTATTTTCGAAGCGTATATACTGACTACTACTTGTCTGCTCCATACGGACCTCTCTACTCTCGTAACTGTAATATGTGTTGTCCTCTCGTCTCTCTCTGATCTATATTCGATCATCTCAGGTCAGAGAGAACGATAATGACTAAGCTTAGTAGATTTAGCATAGCTTTGCCTTGGTTACAGAACACCATGCCAGTATGTAATCCTATGGTGTTACATGGGAATAATACAACTACTGAATGAACAGCTAGAAAGCGCTGTGACCCCGAGAAATAGGTTGTCTGAACTGCTTCGATACATCGACAATATTTGCGCCAGTAAAGTGGAGCGCTGATATTGTGATTAACTCCCTCCTCCGAAACCTGTGATACCACAGTAACCACATCACATGCTAAACGGGAGGCGCTTAGAAAAAACTAACGTCCCTCATCCCAATCCACCCGTAGCACTGTTTTAACACACACATCCTATCGTCGGATTATCGGAGGTATTAATAATTGTATCGGATTTATCGGGTTGATGTCATAATTCCTATTATCGGGCCGATAATTATCGGTCCGATAATTATCGTGCATCCCTACTGAACAGGTCAGTCTTGAGCCTTTTTCGGAAGATGGCAAATGACTCTGCTGTCCTGACATTGGTTGGGAGTTCGTTCCACCACTGAGGCGCCAGAACAGAGAAGAGTCTGGACTTTGCTGAGCGACATTTGTTTGATTTCAGCAATGGTGGTACCAGCCGGCCAGCTGAAGTAGAGGAGCAAAGTGCTCGCTTCGGGGCATGAGGTTTGACCAGTGTTTGAAGGTAGATGGATGCCGTTTCATTGATGGCCCTGAAGGCCAGTGTCATCGACAGTCCGAGATGCGAGTTGCAATGTGAGTGCCAGAGGTCGGGGGAAAAGAGAGGAACAGCTGGGTGTCATCTGCGTAGCAATGGTAGGAGAATCCATGCGATGTGATAACAGAACCTAGTGATCTGGTGTATAGTGAGAACAGAAGCGGTCCTAATACTGAGCCTTGAGGGACACCCGTGTCCAGAGAACAGGGTTTGGACATAGAGCTATTCAATGTGACCTGAAAGATGCGATTTGTCAGGTATGATGTAAACTAGGTGAGAGCAGAGTCAGTTAGGCCAAGTTCAGCCAGGGTGGAGAGGAGGATTTGATATTTGTTTGATTTCAGCGCTGGTGGTACCAGCCGGCCAGCTGAAGTAGAGGAGCGAAGTGCTCGCTTCGGAGCATGAGGTTTGACCAGTGTCTGAAGGTAGACAGGTGCCGTTCCATTGATGGCCCTGAAGGCCAGTGTCATTGTCTTGAATTGGATGCGTGCTGCAACAGGGAGCCAGTGGAGGTCACGGAGGAGGGGGGTCACATGGGAGAATTTGGGTAGATTGAAGATAAGGCGTGCTGCAGCGTTCTGGATACGCTGCAATGGTTTAAACGCAGAGGCCAGGAGTCCGGCCAGGAGAGAGTTGCAGTAGTCAAGGCGGGAGATGACCAGTGCTTGGACCTAGAGTTGCGTTGCATCCTTTGTGAGAAAGGTCCAAATCCTGCGGATATTGTAGACGGCAAATCTGCAGGATCGGGCCACAGCAGTGATGTTGTGGGTGCAGGATAGTTGGTCAAAACTGTGATGCCCTCAACAGTGACCGACAGGTCCATGCGAGGGCAGTCTTTCCCTGGGATGAAGAGGACTTCGGTTTTATTCAGGTTAAGCTTGAGGTGATGTGCAGTTGTCCAGACGGAGATGTCAGCCAGACAGTTCGAGATGTGAGTTGCAATGTGAGTGTCAGAGGACGGGGAAAAGAGAGGAACAGCTGGGTGTCATCTGCGTAGCAAAGGTAGGAGAATCCATGCGATGTGATAACAGAACCTAGTGATCTGGTGTATAGTGAGAACAGAAGCGGTCCTAATACTGAGCCTTGAGGGACACCCGTGTCCAGAGAACAGGGTTTGGACATAGAGCCATTCCATGTGACCTGAAAGGTGCGATTGGTCAGGTATGATGTAAACCAGGTGAGAGCAGAGTCAGTTATGCCAAGTTCAGCCAGAATGGAGAGGAGGATTTGGTGGTTGACTGTGTCGAATGCAGCAGATAGGTCGAGGAGAATAAGAACGGGTGGGTTGAGGCTCTGGCGTCTCGCAGGGACTCGGTCACTGTGAGGAGGGCCGTCTCAGTGGAGTGAGCAGTCCTGAATCCTGATTGATTAGGGTCTAGGAGGTTGTTCTGTGAGAGATAGGATGACAGTTGGTTGTAGGCGGCACATTCCAAGGTTTTAGAGAGGAATGAAAGAAGAGATACAGGTCTGTAGATTTGGATGTCAGTAGCATCTAGGGTGGGTTTTTTAAGGAGAGGCTTCGCGGTAGCTGTCTTAAAATCCTCTGGAATGACACCTGAGGTGAGGGAGGAGTTGATCAGGGTAGTGAGGAATGGCAAGATGTCGTGTGAGATGTCCTGGAGAAGAGAGGAGGGAATTGGGTCGAGGGAGCAGGTGGTGGCACGGTTAGATGTAACAAGTGCGTGAACATCTTCGGAGGTGAGGGGGGTAAAGCTGGTAAGACCATCCGAGTTGAGAGTTGGGGGAGATGGCTTCTGGGAGGGAATAGGCGTGAATGAGGAGCTGATGTCATTTACTTTCTTGGTAAAGTAAGTTGCAAAGTCATTGGCAGTAAGGAAGGAAAGGGGGGGGGGGAGTAGGAGGGGTGAGGAGGGAGGAGAACACGGAGAAGAGTTTCCTGGGGTTGGAGGCAGAAGAGTTGATCTTTGCCAGGTAGAAGGCAGATTTAGCTGCCGAAACATATTGAGCAAGGTCCTCGTGCTGGTCCGATTTCTTCCATTTTCTCTCAGACGCTCGCAATAATGATCTGTTGGTTTGCAGAGGTTCAGACAGCCAGGGAGGGGAGGGAGATGATCGCGCAGGTCGTGAGATTGGGGGACAGAGGGTGTCCAAAGAAGAGGAGAGTGAGGACATCAGGATGGAGGAGGCTTCCTCAGTAGGCATTAAGGAGAACTGTTCTGAGGATGGTAGCGAGGAGATAACAGTTGAGGAGAGAGCGGAGGGAGTGAGGGATTTCAGGTTGCGGCGGCTGGTGACCATTCGAGGCGTAGAGGGGAGGGATGTGGTGGGGTAACAGAGAGTGCCAAGATGCCACAGGATCTTGTGAAGACAAGGTCAAGTTGGTTCCCCGGCTCGGTGAGTTGGTGGAGAGGGGGAGAGCGTAAGGTCAAATGCGGAAAAGAAGTCAATGAATTCAGATGAATGCAGCTTTCCCGGGTGGATGTTGAAGTCACCGAGGACGACGAGTGGTGTGCCATCATCAGGGGAGCAGCTCAGGAGGGCATCCATCTCATCTAAAAAGTCACCGAGAGGACCGGGTGGGCGATAGATCACTATGATGTTGAGCTTGAAAGGAAGGGGGACAGAGACAGCAGTGGAATTCAAGTGCAGACCGGGGAAGGTGGTCCAGAGGAAGGACCTGGTAGGACCATCTGGGTGAGATGAGGAGCCCAGTTCCTCCTCCACGCCTGTTTGTCTTGGGGAGTGTGAAAACGAGTAGGCAGTTGAAAGGGCAGCTGGAGTGGCAGTGTTTTCTGGGGTGATCCAGGTCTCCGTAAGGGCCAGGAAGTGGAGAGTCTGCAGGGAGGCATAGGCTGAAATGGTATCCGCCTTCTTGACTGCAGACTGGCAGTTCCACAGCCCCCCTAGTACTTCAAGTTCCTTACCGGTGGAGAATGGTGGGTAGCAGAGATTGGATGGGTTACAGCCTCGAGTGAAGGGTCTCCGGTAAAATCTTCTCCAGTGTGATGTCCTGACTGGGATAAGACACATGGCTGTGAGGGGCCAGTGTTTACTACACGCCAGCAGCAGATCCTGTGACCGCCCATGCGCCGAGCAGCTCACATACCCAGGTTGGGGGGGACACACACACACACACACACACACACACACACACACACACAAAGGTAAAAGGGATATGGGATGCTACTTCATCACTGGCTCTTTGTTTGGGACTTTTGGCAGCGGCAGCACTCGGCCGAATGCTGCTGAGTCAGGCACAAGTTAACTGGTCAGAGACGCAGCAGCAGTTGTGTTTGCAGAATTCATTCCTCGGATATTTCACAAACACGTGCAGGCAATTAAGGGAAATGCAGCAATTATAGTCACAAACAAGTATTTTAAAATGGACTATTGTTTCTTCATCTAGTAACAAGTCGCTGCAACTCCTGTTTTGGAGATGCAGCAACTGATTACTTTCATTATCATTTTTATTTAATTTAAGTACCCTTATACTATATGACGTTCACCAAAGGATTTCTGCTGACAAGATTATTTGATGCATTGATTTGTCAGAAAATATCATCCTTCCAAGTATTTAAATGAGGAAACAATTACAACATTCAATGATTTCAGCATCAAATGTGAGGATTTGCTGCTTTTCTCCGTCCATTCGTCTTTGGGTTTTTGGACTGTTGGTCAGAGCAAACAAGACTGTTTGAAGAGGTCACATTTGGCCTCTGGGAGCCAACGATAAGACGTTTTCTGACATTTAAGTCATTATACAATTTCAGATTAGTTCTTTGTTTCATTCGTCAATGTTGTGAGCATACATTTGCATTTAAGTATACATTCTTTACTTTCCAGCTGTCCAGATCTGATGACTCGATATCAAACTGTTGGTCAGTTAAAGAAGAAATCCATTTGAATTTGGGTTCTTGGAATGTAATCATTGATTACTGCCATAATGAATACTAATAATGTTTTATTTCTTCCTTCATTTTTAAAGATCTATCGAAACAGTAAAGATATTTACTTTTCCATCCAAATACATTCATTATGAAAACAGAAAATACCATCAAACAACATGAAAACAAAGCAAATATTAGGTTCTTCGAATTTTTATCTAATGATGAAATAAACATTTATTCAAGATTACTGACTAAACTAAGACTCAGAATCAGCTTAATTTGGCAATAAGCATTGTGTGTTGTTGATTTCATCTCTCTCAATGTAACAGAAAGAACGAAAGAAAGAAAGAAAGAAAGAAAGAAAGAAAGAAAGAAAGAAAGAAAGAAAGAAAGAAAGAAAGAAAGAAAGAAGTCTTTATCAACAAGTCAAAGCGTCCTTTAAGGTGTGTACCAAATATTGCTAATAATTACATATTGAATGGCTGTACACAGAGCGGATGATCACATACAGAAACCAAATAAATGCTATTACTGCCGTTGACAACTATAATATCACATAAGAGTTCTCGCAGTTCAGCAGATGACTTTAAGCGACTTGAATTTAAGTTGTTTGAGCTACAACGTGCCATTTAAATTGAACCCTCTGCTATGTAACCACTTCCCGGGCACTTCCGCTTAGGAAAATAGCGACGAACACACGAAATCGACGCGTCGATTTAACCGCAGGGTTAGCAGTTTGTTTGTTTGTTTGCGAAGCTACGAAAGGACGATGCCACTTCGCGTTGATTGCGTTTTGAAGCAACCAAACTCATATGTTGAAAAAGTTCAGCCCTGCGAAGCTGTCTTACGTTAGCCTAGTCAGCTCGGGGCTAACGTGAAGTCACAACCGCCCATAAATAAATATATATATTAAAAAATACCTATTTTAACACGCATATAAAGACGACACTTTCCAGAAGGCTGCGTGTGTATCGACTCGTAGAAATTCGGTCCTGTAAGCGCCTTGGTTTACCAACGCCGGTCGCTTGTTAGCAGAGATTTAACGACGGCTGTAAGCTAGCAGAGTTAGCTGGAGGAAACTTGTTTGTTTTGACAGCTGCCGGTTAGCCGAGTTAGCTTCCAGTGGGCTAAGAGTCACAGCTTTTACAGTAATGAAACAGCCGCTCTAAAGTCTATCGGTGCTTCTCTGTGGATATTTCAGTATTTTCCGTCAGTAAATCTGGAGTTAAAGACATTGACAGATAAATACCTCGTCTCTTCTCCGCCGCTGGAGTGCTGCTGGTAACGTGCTACGTTCAGGTGCTTCCCGTAAACGTCCCGTTCTCCCCACCACCAGTGCGGAAACCGGAAATGTGACTTGTGGCGTGTTCAGGTTCCGCTGGATACGTGTAGTGATTTTGTGTTTCCGCAACGTCATGTCTGGTTTCCTATATATATATAGATTATAGTCAGAAGAATCAATATATACAATATATATATAGTCAAAAGAATATATATATACATATATATACAAGATGATGTTAGAAATATAAAAAAAACAAAAAACAAAAAAACAACAAGCTAAACAATTCTGAGCTTGTTGGGCAGATACACACAGTTGCCAGTTTAGGTACTATTAGGTCATGAAATAGTTTTAAATAGAAGGTGATTCATTCGTGTTTTGGAGGCTGTATTTGTATTTTGTCTGTTACATTTTATTTTAAAATATATTATTCTAATATTTTACCCACCACATTTATATGAAATGAATGTGAAAAAAGTTTGCAAGAAAACCTTCGGTGTCAAATATGTCACAGACTGCCAAGAAGGAGCCTCTATATGAAAAAACAATTTTATCTTCCCAAACAACTGTTGCTGTTTCATAATTTATAAACTCCGTGTAGGACTACTATGGACTGAAAGGTGGACTAGTTTCTCTGTGACCACCAGAGGGAGAGGAAATACAGACTATTAGTGCATTGCTTACAGCGAGGAGCAATTTTAAATGCTTTAGCACAATCTAAGATCAAATAAAACACAACATACCGGTAGTAATACATGTGTATTCTATATAATGGTATATATTAACACCAGTGCAAAAAAGAATACCAATATGAATCATTTCAATCTAGTAAAATAAGCAAGCTAAAATAGAAAAGTGAATTACAAAAAAATAAGATAGAAATATAAAATTGGATGAAAAGTAATATTAAAGCCAGTACCCAATAGAATAACAATAAAGGGGAGTGACATGACTATTTTGTTGCTGACAGCTCGGTCTCTCCTTATTAACTCTGGCCATAGATTTTTGTTAAACTAGGTGTTATTTTATATACATATACACATATTTTATATACTGCATCAACTTCATTCGCTCACATTTTCCAGTCACATTTGTACAAAGTTCAACGTATATTATTCACAGGTGACTATAATCCTTTGGTGCTTTGAGGCTTTCCCGTCTGATGAATGAATTTCAGT
The DNA here is from genome assembly GCA_029853015.1 of Chelidonichthys spinosus. Taxonomy (NCBI): domain Eukaryota; kingdom Metazoa; phylum Chordata; class Actinopteri; order Perciformes; family Triglidae; genus Chelidonichthys; species Chelidonichthys spinosus. The sequence continues at coordinate 18,810,883 of CM056836.1, forward strand.
TAAGATGAGCTGTCTTTCAGACTCAACAGGTGGATAGCATGATGTAAAAATGGGTTCCTGACATACTTGTGAATGGCTGTATGGAAGCCAGTGTCTAATTCTTCCTCATTAAGACAGTACAGAGTTGGATTATGACACTATGGTACTTTTGATTCATGGCACTTCATCTTCTTCTTCATTAGATGCGCACGTCGTCATGGTGACATCACCCATTGGTTTGTGGACTACGGTTTTGAAGTTTCAAGTTCAGCATTTGGCAGTCACCATCTCACAACAAGTGAACGGAAGTGACCATATTTGGACTGTGGAGGAGCGAGAGGTGGATCTGATGAACACAAGAATCAAAGTAGCACCCTGAGTAGTAACCTTACTGGATCTGGATCCATCTGGATTCTGGTGTGAAAGCTTGCTTAAATCAAGGTCAACTTTACAGTTAAGTGTTAAAGTCATCTTTGTAGCTAACTAGCATTGGTAGCCTGGTAGCGACCTGTCAATCAGCAGGTAGCCCCACTGTTGGACTCTAAATGGACCATAGTGTACTTAATGAACATCATGCTGGATTGAAGAAGACTTGAAACTAGAGATTGAGACCATAAACTCATGTTTACAATGTTTACTGAGATAATAAATCAAGTGAGAAGTAGGACCATTTTCTCATAGACTCCCATATCAGACTTGTTTTTGCAAACAGTGGAGTTGCCCCCCTGATGACCAGCAGAGAGAATAAAGGCACTTCAGATTTGGCTTCACTTTTCAGAACCCGAGGTTGCTGTCTGGACTTAACCCAAAAAAGGAAGCACATATTTTCCATGAGCAGCGTTAGACTGAGAGTTCAACAAGAAATCACTGGAAAAACACACAAAAGGAAAAAATAAAAAAATCTTCTGTATTTTGTCAGTAACAGCTGTTTGATTTGGCTGTCCTGGCTAGCAGCGGTGGGCTAGTAGGTGGAGGGGAGCTTGCTGATGGAAAGGCCAGTCGACCTTCAGTGTTAACGCAGCAGAAAATGAGATAATTACAATGCAAGGCACTTCTCCATTACGCTTTCCCTCCGGAAGGCTTCTCTCTTTCTTTCACTTCACAAGCATTTCATTGCACTTTGATCTCTTTTTCCTCTTCTTCTCTTTGTTGCTGGTTTCTCTCTTCTCTCTCTCTCACCCCGACTTCCTCTCTCTCTCTCTCTATCTCTCTCTCTCTCTCTCTCTCTCTCTCTCTCTCTCTCTCTCTCTCTATATATATATATATATATATATATATATATATATATATATGTGTGTGTGTGTGTGTGTGCCTTTATCAGCCGCTCACCCATGGCTAACCGAGGGGATAGATGTCAAGGACGTTGTATTGCTTGTCTACCAAACATAATCCCATTAAACTCAGGAATTTAATTATAGATCATCTCACACACTAGCACACACACACACACACACACACACACACACACACTGAGACATACTTAAATACATGCACATCCAGAAATGTGCACACAGACATGCACATAAATATACCGAAATACAGAAACTGGTAAAAAACAAAATGAAATACTCACCTATGCAGAAACTTTCTATTCATACAAAAGGTAACACACAAACACACACACACACACACACACACACACACACACACACACAAACAAAAGAAACACACACTGGCTTCACCCTCCTGCCCTGTCAATGTGTATCAGTGTCGCCCTCCAGTCGGCCTTAACAACTTCACCAGTCTTTTTTTAGAGCGGCACAACATGATGCTGCAGTGAACACAGGAGGTAAATAGTCGACGCCTCACAGAGCTTGTAGCATTAACAGCATTTACTGAAGGTAAACTGAACACACACTGCTTTTGCTCTTTTGTTTGATTGTAATGTGAAAAAAGAACTACCCGGCTTTACAGGAACAGTATTGTCCCTCAAAGTCGAGCTTGGATCACATTCATAGTCACAGTTGTGACTTTGATTTCACTGTCTGTACATTGTGGATCAACCAAGCAGGTGGTAACCTCCGGTTCTGAAAAGTGAAACAAAGTGAAACTGAAGTGCCTTCAACTTGCATTCTCTCTACTGGCCATCAGGGGGCTCTGGTTGCAAAAATAAGATTGCATGAAAGAGTCAGATTGCATTAAAGTCTATGTGAAAATGAGCCTACTTCTCACTTGAGTAACTAAACACTGTAAACATGAGTTTATGGTCTCAATCTCTAGTTTCAAGTCTTCTTCAATCCAGCATGATGTTCATTAAGTACATTATGGTCCATTTAGAGCAGGTGTGTCAAACTGATCCAGTCTTGATACATCAATATGTGTTCTTGCTTGGTTGGAATGAAAACCTGCAGCCACAGCGGCCCTTTACTGGATCAGTTTGACACACCTGATTTAGAGTCAAACAGACCAAGCAGGGGATGCTTTAGGGCGGGGCTATCTTGTGATTGACAGATCGCTACAACAGCGGTGCTACAGCGCCGTCGCCACGTTACCATCTCTACCGTGGATACCATCGCTATCGTGGCTACCATGACTAGCCTACCGTTGCTACCGTCTCACCCTCACTACCATCACTACAGTCTCTACCTTTTCCACCGCTAACTTTGTTAGCAGCTTCACACCAGAAGCCACATGGATTCAGATCCAGTAAGGATGCTGCTCTTGTGTTTGTCAGATCCACCCGTCACTCTTCCACAGCCCAAATATGGTCACTTACTTCCACTTGTTGCAAAAAATCCAAGATGACGACGGGCAAAAAATGCCGTACTTGAGGCTTCAAAATCGTAGTCCTCAAACCAACAGGTGCAGCACCATGACTATGTCCACTGCGCAAATATAGTCTGTGCAACCAAGGAGCAACTCAAAAAAAATTGATGAAAAGGTTTTTTTTGCTGCTACATTATTGTCAGCATTGTTTCAATTCTCTCTCTCTCTCTCTCTCTTCTCTCTCTCTCTCTCTCACATACACACACACACACACACACACACACACACACAGAGAGAGAGAGCATCATCATGTCTGAGTGTGTCGGTGAACGATGGATTATGTAACTGTATATACAACGACTGAACCCCACTGCAGCAGCAGAGAGAAAGACAGGGAGACACAGAGGGAGGGAGAGAACCGGTCCTCCCTTCATCTATTTTTACCTCCTCCGTCGAGCCTCTGCACCCCTTCCTCATCCCTTCATCCCACCCCTCCGTCCATCTCCTCCTTTTTAATTAACCCTCCTCTTCTCCTCCTCTATTCTCTCTCCATCTCTCTCTGAGTCATCTCCCCTCCCCCCTCTGTCACACATCTCACCCTCCTCCTCCCCTCCTGCCCCCCCATCTCCCTCTCTCTCTCTCTCACTCGCTCTGCCTCTCCAGTATTTTCTCAGTTGCCGTGAAAGGCAGAACACACACACAGGCGGCAGGTAAAGGAAGGAAATCCTCCCTTCCTATTTTCATCCACTCAAGAGGTTTTTGTTGTGCATTGTTGTTGCTTCATGTTGTATTTCTTTGTGTGTCATGTTGGCTGTGGAGGATGCAGAACGATGCTGCTAGTGTGTGAGAGATAGAAACGCTTCACTTGGAGGTGTTACTCTTTGCGCTTTGCTTCATGGATTTTCTCTGATTTTCTTGGGGGGGGGGGGGGGGGGGCTGTCATGTGCATGTGTGCATATGTCATATATATGTGTGTGTGTGTGTGTGTGTGTGTGTGATTTTGCTTCATGGCTGTCAAAATGTGAGTTATGTTTGTTTTGGCTGCAGAAATATTACGTATCTATTTTCTCTTGGATTTCTTGGGAAATGGCATGTCTCTGGGTGCTTGTGTGCGTGTTTGTTCAGGTGTGTGTTTTGGCTGTAGGGATATTATGTGCGTGTGTGTGTGTGTGTGTGTGTGTGTGTGTGTGTGTGTGAGTGAGGGGATCCTGCAGTCAACCCTGGTGGAGTCCTTGGTATATCAAGTGTGTTAGTGTGTTAGATGGTCGATGGGTTTTAATATGGCCGGCACAGGAGTAGGATGTGTGTATTTGTGCTTGTGTGTGTGTTTGTGCGTTTTGGCTATATGATAATATTATGTGATGTACTCATGCAGTCAGGGATGGTCTAGTCAGTATGTGTGTGTTCTTTTCAATCTTGCAGGTGTGTAAATGTGTGTTTTATGTGTGTGTGTGTGTGTGTGTGTGAGAGAGAGAGAGAGAGAGAGAGAGAGAAGAAAGAGAGAGAGAGAGAGAGAGAGAGAGAGAGAGAGAGAGAGAGAGAGAGAGAGATCTTGCAGTCAATCGTGGCCGAGTTCCTGGTATCAAGTGTGTGTGTGAGATCTATCTAACATGGATGGCACAGAAATGTGTGTATTTACGTGTGTGTGTGTGTGTGTGTGTGTGTTTGATATCTGCATCTTTGGCACTGTGTGGGTGGATGTGATGTGTGTGCTTGTGTGTGTATGTGTGTGTCAGAGTACTTGTGATAATTGCGAGTTGAAGATGTGTGCGTGTGAATGATGAAACATTTTATGTGTGAGACTGCTCCACTTCCTGTGTGTGTGTGTGTGTGTGTGTGTCTGCCATACGTGCGATGCACAGCATTCTTCCTCTTTATCCTCCACCTCCTCCCTCTCTTCATCCCCCTGTTCCTCCTCTCTCTCCAGCCAAACAGGGTCATTTAATTATTTATCTCTCTCTCCTCTCTTTATCTCTCTATCTCTCCCGCCCTGCCTCGTTTCCACACTCTCTCCATTTCGTCCTCCATCACTCTCTCTCTCCTTCCTCCTGGGAATTCTCTCTCTCTTTCTCTTTGCATATATATATTTTTAAAATTCATCTTTTGCCACTTTTTCCTACTTTCTGAAATTTTCTTTCCCACCTTCATTTTTCCCTTTCTTACCACGTATGTGTTGCAACTGTCTCGCAGTTTAAGGCACTTCAGCACCGGCTTCACTTCTCAGAACCATCATGGTTTTTGTCAACAGACGGTGTATGTTCAGTTGAAAGTCATTTCTTGTTTACTTTGGAATTCTGGGTGAATTTTGGGATGCATTTAGAAAATATGGTGCCTCGTTTTGTGTTGCTACAGTGAACCCTTCTGAATTAGCTTTTCTACACAGGAAACTTGAATGAGAGTGAGACTCATGGGTATTGTAGTATTTGGAGTTAATCATGAACTATCAAGAGAACAATGAGGACACGATAAAAAGAATACTTTGAAATGGAAATTAACAGCTTGTAAGAAATACTTTTTTTTTGCCCCTTTTATTTTTAAATCTTAAATGTCTTTACTAAACTTTTACTTTAAACTTTATTTATTCATGAGCAATTTCTTATTATCTTATACTATTACAGTATCAGCCCATAATGAGCACTTTAAGCTTAATATACCAAAGAAAACAACTGAGCAGCTGACTTGGAGATTCAATGTAAATTCCCAGAATAACTTGCACGCAACATGTAGCTATAGTTATCCGATATCATTTAAAGCTGTGCTCTGCTGAGTTTGTGTTGATACGGATTGGTGTGGCAATGAGATATCCTGACTCTTTGTATCGGTTCAAGCACAGAAGCAGAATCAGCTTTACTGGCCAAGTATGTTTTAAGTCACACTCAGCGTTTCTGACAATCCCAACAGTCCCGAGAACAAGAGAGATAGATGGCTTCAAACAAGTAGCCGAACAAAAATAAACTTCCCCAGAATGCGAATAAACGATTTGATGATTGTAAACCCTTTAAAGCTCATGCCGCACTATTCATTATTTCTCCTTACAGATGTTGTATATGTTACACCTTTTTTTTAGAAATGACAAACCATCGTGACCCAATTTTTAGAGTGCATTGGCATCTGCCATTTCTGCATCATCTCACCATTTTGAAGGGGTATGTTTGATAAATCTACAACTCTGTTTTATGCATGTGTTGAAAAAAATACATAGTATCTAAAAAAAAAAAGAAGAGTGATGCATTGTGTTGGAGTGATATGGGTGCTACAGCCAGAATCAATCTTATTTCTGGAGATAATTTCCCCTCTTCCTATGTTCCCTGTCTTTATGCTTTATAGATAAGGTGTACAGTTCTATAAATATCTATTTTTTTTTCTTTTATAAAAAAAGTTCATAGTAAAGAACTTTATGGAAGTAATTTATTCCCTCATTCTGGGAAAGATGAACCGGTGCAGGCGGAGTTGTGTTTTAGATTTTTGTTTAATTTTTTTTGTTTAAACCTTACAATGAGGGCAGTTGTTTTCATTAAAGCAAAATGTATGCTAGCCTTTCAATTAGATATGAACATTCAGGGCCCTAGTTTCGTAGACCAGGCGCAGTCAGTTTTCAGCGCACCTGCGCCGCGCCGACGGGGTGTGTCCGCCTGGACAAGTTTCGTGCACCGCGCAGGCAGCGCGCAGGCAGGCTCGCGCAGGCACACCTCCCGTCTCGCCCACCGGCGCAAGTGGGAAAGAGGGAGGAGAAGAAGGCGTGAGTGGGAGACGAGGAGGAGACGAGGCGTGGACTGGGATTAATACAGCCGATTCAGATCTTCACCAATCAAATGAGCTCCTCTCCTCACCTTTAATGCGTTAAGGGAGGTTCAGTGCAAGATCCGTCACTTGACAACCCGATGACAGAAGCAGCGCCGCCGCTCCCACCACCGTCATCACGCGCTGTGCGCGCGTATCATAATAATAACAATGACGATATTATAAAAAACAGGAGAGAGAGAGGGAGATGTTTTGGTCCGAGAGGCTGAGTTTCCGTTACGCGTGCCATCCGCCTTTGATCTGTCGTCAGATGTGACGGGACAATCTATAAAGATATAAATTCACGTGTTGATTCAATTAGCTGCATTAAATAGTGTTTGTTGTGATTATTTATTGCATGTAAATGTGCCTGGAACTGTGGAAACCTGCCTGTGAGGTCTCGGTGACGTGTGCGCACTGCGCGCCGTCAGCTAAACTTCCACTGCGCCAGCTGTGATTCGCCTTGAATGAATGGACTTCATTTACGCCTTGCGCCAAGAGTAGACCAGGTTGGAGCTGGCGAGCTTTCAGCGCAGTCTTGGCAAGGCTTTTTGCCACGAAACTTCCTCTACGACGCCAAGCTGAATCTGTGACGCCTCCCCCTGCTGCACCGCCACACCCATCTCGGCGCAGGCGATCCACCAAACTGCCAAACTGACGGTGCGCAAGGCTGTGCGGATCGAAACTTGCATTGCGCCGGCTCCGCCACCCTGCGCCGCCCTGCGCTGCGCCACGGAACTAGGGCCCACAGGCTCCCTCATGTGAAAAGCAATACATGTGAAAGGCAAATTTAGTTTGTAACCCAAATAAAATCAACCAGTAGTTCCTGGCCTAATCTTTTTAGCTGAATCGAACTGATGCAGTATTTTAATCCATTTAGCATTTTCCTCCTCATCTCCCTTTTTCTTTGTCCATCTACCCCCCCTACTTCCCCCCTCCCCCCTTCAAAACTGAAATACTGTAGATATGACAGTAATATACATGTTATCTCCTTGCGTGCCTTCATCCCCTCTCTCCCTCATTCACTGTCTCCCTGGCTCGCCCACTTGCGTGTTATCGTTTCCAGCGCTGGTATATTTTCTGCTGAGCACTGCAGTCTCTGGTAGGTGTGGTGCGTTCATGGGTGTCCTCCCTCTCTGCTGCTGCTGCTGTAGAGCTTACGTAACTCACAGCACCAACGAGATGGAGGAGGAGAGAGAGAGGAGATAAGAGTAAAGAGATCAGCTCATTGAGGTGACGACAGGAGGAATGTGTGTTTATGGGTACAAGATACCGAGGAACACCTTGCTGGTGTCGCCACAAAATGCAATCTCACAGTTTTGTACATATATATATATATATATATATATATATATATATATATATATATATATATATATATATATATATATATATATATATATATATATATATATATATATATATATGAATATATGTACAAAACTGTGAGATTGCATTTTGTGGCGACACAAAATATATATATATATATATATATATATATGAATTGTCCATAATTTATTAGTGTGGCTCAGCATGAAAACAACGGCAATGCCAACAAAGTGAACGAGCGGACCGACTTACGAATTAAAGGCATCCACGTGCAACAGTCAGAGCTTGTAATATGATGTTTAATATTGAGAAAGAGCAAGTGTTGTTGTTAAGCAACACATTTGTGATGGATTTCCTAAACACTCATATTGTTGCGTAATGTCATCCCGAACGATACTACTTGAAAGTTTTGTCGCATGCCGGCAACTGGACCTGCTTTAGGTTTGTGAAGACGTTTCCCCGACTGAACCGTCCACCTCCCCGCCCGCACACCAGAACTAAAAACTACATCAGCAGCTCTGACTGCATCTATTTCATTTCCTATCTGTCTTTCCATTGGCATTTCCACTGTTTTTGTGCTGAGCAACACGAAAATAATGGACAAATGATCTGCGAAGCTTCTCAGTCATCCAGGTCACAGTAATCCTCCAAGAGGCTTACTAAATTTAATTTAGGTAGGAATATTAAATATTAATATTAAGTTAATGTGCAGCACATTCACTGTGTACTTTGAATGCTTTGAGGAAGCGTTCAGGAACAATGATGTAAAACAGTTGGCAGGCGTCCTGTGTTCTGCTGCCTTGTCCTCAGGAGGAACTTTAGAAAGCTGCAGTCCTCCGGGGTGGGGCTTCAAAACAGCAACACAGAAACAGAGAGAGAAAAATAAAACAGCACATCAAATTCATAAAGGCCGGCAGAGAAAATCACCCACATCGATGTGTGGAAGTTTCTGCGTAGATCTTATCTGCTTTTCTTCTGCTGAGCACCATTTATACATTTACACATTTTTGCTGATGCTTTTATATTCCCCGTGACGAGCCTGAATAAGCATGAATCGAGAGGTCGTCGGCGTCGCAATCGACCAGCGGCGAAGGTGAAAGCGGATGGAAGATATTCCTGAGTCGCTCAGAAGGATCACGTACGATAGAGGAGTGCTGAGTGAAGGAGTCAAAAGTGACTGGATGAAAAGACAGGAAGAGTCACGTGATTACTGGCAGGTTATAAAGCAACACACAAGGGATTTTCTGAGTAGGAGAAAAGAAATTTGTTCATGTCTGTAGGAAGCTTTAACATAAACAGAATGTGTTTGCATTCAGATAAATTAGATTCTATGAAAGTAAAAGAGGCATTTTCAGATGGTCCGCTAAATGCTGTTTAGTTTAGTTTAAAAAAAAGGAAAGATTACAGCAGGGAAACATCTTGAAACAGATGACTACACAACATGTTTACATAAGAACGCTGTGCATTCACTCAATTAGGATTCTTAGTGGTTTGAATTTGAACAAAATTAAATGAAAGAAACTTAGAAGATAAGTGAAAAAGAAAAACATTAAAAATAGATAAGAGAAATGGACATTATCGTCACGGCTCCGACATCAAAGCGGACACGACGGCGCCCATAAAGGATACGTAAAGGAGACAGAGACAGGGCAGCGTCAGCTGGGATGGTTCTGTTTGTATTGCAGTATGAATCAGTATGGTTTGGACAAATTGGTCTTTAAGATTTCAGCAAAATTAAAACTGTTGTATTAAGATGGTAAGAAGCCAATAAGTAAACTTCTATTAGTGATAACTGTAGTCACCATATATATACAGATGGTGGAAGGTATTTCATAGTCTGCATATAAGAATGGACGAGAGAGTGGACTTAATTTTCGTGACCTCACCCGTTGAAATGTGAAGCCCATGTTGAAATGCCTTAAACTTGCATTCTCTCTGTTGGCCTTCTGTAGCAGGGACAGAATATAAGCACTTGATTTGTACAACTAACAACAGAGCAATCTGCGTGTCTAGCTCTGAGCGACGACATAGTGAAACACTGCTATCTCACTGCTGTCTCACCGCAGGACACACCGAAGTTCACCTCGGTGACGAACGCCCCCTCTCGGATATCTCCTATCATCAGAGGAGTTCAGCCTATGTAAATGGCACGACGGTGACAAAACTGTGCTGACACACAAAAACAATGGGTGATGTCACAATGACAATGTCCTCTTTTGGCCGTCCACATCAGACTTCTGTTTACAACCAGAAGAGTCTCCCCCTGATGGCCAGCAGAAAGAATACAAATTTAAGGCACTTCAGCATTTGCTTCACTTTTCAGAACCTGTTTGATGTACTTGTTGCTAAATCTAACTTCTTGGTCAAGGGTTCGAGGTTTATTTGGAAAATACACTTTACTTTACCAATGCAGTGGTGTAGTGGTAGTTGATGAGGTGGGTGTACTGCTAGGTAGATGGGTAGGTTACAGAGGAGGAAGTGGGTATACTCTCCTATATATTCCAATGGCTTTCTGGCTGATAGGTGGGTATACTGTAAAACGCCAGAAAAAGAGGTGGGTATACAATGTATGCCTGCGTTTACCCTCCACTACACCACTGTACCAGATGAACGCTTCCTCAAGATACACAGATCTTTAAATCTAAGTATAAAGCAAGGGATGTACTGAGTACTTCTTCCAGCACTGCAGTTGGCGCACCTTAATGGACCCAGGCCATCGTGAATGTAATTACTTATACCTGCACTTTTTGCTGATGACCTAAAATGTCTGCAGTGAGTGAGCTCTAAATCATTGTACCCTCTAAAATTCAATTCCCCCAAAGGTTTGGCTTCAAACGGCTACAATACCTGTCCCTCTGCTGGCAACGGCGTGCAGTTTTGCACTGATGAATGCACTGCAAAGAGGGGGAGAAGGAAAAGATGTGTCTACTCTGTCAGTGCCTTTGCAAAGGTTTCTGCGAGCCAGATTTAGCCCTTGCAGATCGATAAAGTATTCATACAGTACGGAGGCGAGGACGTCATGAAAGGCCTCCTTTTGACGTAGCGTTGCAGTGCCGCGTGCCTCGAATATCAGCGAGGAGAACGAGGGGGAAACACCCACAGAGATGAGAGTGGAATGAAGACGGAGCTCCTCGTGTTTTTGGAGTTTAGGTTTGATGTCACTGTGATTTTCAAATGCATCACCAAACAGCACCAATACATTTTTGATTTAATCTTAACCGCTCAGTCTCTGGAGTTCTCTGTGCTTCATGTTAATAAGGAGAAGTTAAAGTGAGAACGAGACTGTACAGCAAAACATCTTGATTGGACACAATTGCTCTTTGATTTCATCAAGATCACTTTTGACCTGAATATGTCTTCTCGTCAGTCAGGACTGTATGACTGAATCCATCATCAATACTCATCATCAATAGTTTTTAGGAACCACTTTATTTACCGTTAGCAAATATCTTTGCTAACTCTAATCTAAAGATTTCAGGAAAGACACAAACATGAAGACAAAAAGCTTAAAGGCGAGACACTACAGGCAAAAACTTTGGGGGTTTTTCTTTTCCATTTTTGAGATTTTGGGCCATTCATAACAGTGAAAAGAATACACCGAAATACACATTTAGCTGTTTTTATTTTACTACTTTGTCGATTTTTACGTCTGTAGGTTTCTCCTAGATTCATCAAAAGTTACCATTAGATAATGGTCTTTTTGAACATAACATTTCAGAATAGTTGTCATACAAAAGAAGAATTATCTGAATGTAAGTATCAACTGGGGAAGTTTCATGGTGATATTTTGTTTTACACTATTCTCAAAATTTATTTTTTCTCAGACTGAGCCAGAAATCTCCACTTCCATCAAACTTTCCACGTTCCTTCCCATCTGTTTTCTGAGGGTTTTTACAAAACATTTTATTCATAAAAATGTGGCAAAAATAGATTTTTATGGCTGTTGATTGTTGAGTTATGCAGCGATACAAAGATATATCCAAACTTCCTTCTGTAAAAACCTTTGAATCTAACAGGTCAACAACATTAAACAAGGATTTTATTACCTGGCTTTATTTGATGTTCAGACTTCTATTCTGGAAATGTATGCAAATTACCACATATTTACTAAGGTAATGACTCATTTGCATATTTAAACATTTTAAGAAAACTTGCAATACAAGAAATAATTGCATCAATGTACATAATCAGCTGAGGATGTCTAATGTGATATCTACTCGTTACATTGATAACCTGCACTTAACAACACTGATAGAAAAAGAAGCAGTTTGAGGGGTCGAACGTCAAATTTAACAATTGCGTTAAATTTGACGTTCGACCCCTCAAACTGCTTCTTTGATTTGAATTACAATTGTCCTTTCTTAAGATTTTGATGAATAATGAGGGCAGATCTATCAACTATATGTTAAGATTAACATTTTAGGGATGAAAACCTGTAACTTACTCCAAATACTCATTTGTGGAGCGAGCAACTTTTGGAAAAAACTGCCTTGGAGAGATAAAGTGAGATGCAACTCGGTGTGTGATTTTTGAAGCTTGCTAGATCAGCGCTGACCTACTTAACTGAACACCCTTGCATGGTTGAATGGCACCCAGAGGTGCATCCTTCCTGGGCTGCAGGATTTTTGGAGCCGTCTCTCCCAGAAGATCAAACTGCTTTCTCTTCTTTCATGAAGCCAGTTTGAGATCTATTTCAAACAGAGCAGCAGTGTATCACCCTGCAGAAATGCAGAGGGAATATCTGGTTACGTTCTACATATATTTTTATATTAAAATATTGAAATATATTCTGGCAGGTTGATGTGTGAAAAGCATTTCATGCACAACCCATTTGAGAGCGTTCCTGGCCAAATACTCTAAACTGAACATGTCTCCTAAAAATGATGATCCAATACAACAAAGCTGCTTTCATAATTACGCGTCTTGGTCGTGAACAACGTTTGACAAATCACAAAAACGGTTCAAACGAGTGCGTGGAAGTCTACCGTCTGCGTGGTGGGCGGGTCAGAAAACATAGAGACTTGTGCAGCTTGTGTCCGTTGTGTGCATTGCTATTTTTTGTTACTTTCTGTTTCAATTCACGGCCTTGACCATTTGTCTCAAACCGTTTAAACCTGTGACCGTAATCGGAGAGAAAATATGTTTCCCCTTGAAGCGCATGTGAGAGAGCAGTTTCATTAGGAACGTCATTTTGCAGCAGGTTTGTAATGAAAGGTCGCCGGTTTGATTTTCAAGCAACAACCTGCGTCCTTCTTTAGGACATGCTAATTGAACTCTCAGCACACAAGCGGGATTTTGATAATCTGGCATTTTTCTTGTTTGAATGGTATGTTTGGGTTCAACAAACAGAAAAAAAACGCTTATAAAAAAAGGACAAAATTACAACCTCTGGTGATTTGACTGTTTCGATATCAGTTTCTGGTGCGTCGTGTGAAAACACTCTTCATTTTCCCTTGATAGGAACTTACAAAATACAATAATACAAAGGGAATTAGGGGGGGGGGGGGGGGGGGGGGGATGAATATAAAGACACGTATCGCTGCATTGGGCAGGGTTGGAAAGAAGTACTGGAAAAGGAAAAGTACTGTATTCTTTAAGGAGATGTTACTGTAAATGAATGTGTCATTACAGCATCGGAGATCTAGAGGAAGCAGGTATATCAGGCTTTGGCACGCAAACAATCACCATCACAATGTACCAGATCTCAAACGACTGCAGCTTTCAATCGGGAAGAAGAAAATAACCTATGCATTATTTATTGTCGGGAACCCGCTTTCAGGAACAACAAAGTAACTGTGTGTTCGTTCTCTGGGCGAGCTTTGATTTTCACTGTAAATCTGCAGTGACAATGTTTCTCCTGACAGGTTGTTCACTCTCTCTCTCTCTCTCTCTCTCTCTCTCTCTGTGTGTGTGTGTGTGTGTGTGTGTGTGTAATGTAAAAATAGATGTTATTTATTTCTCCACCTCATTCAATTCAACCCGAAAGCTGCCAAAATAACTGTGAAATGTGTCCAACAAGATACTTTTTACAAGGTGAAGTGAATGATAACGGCCTGTCTTTTGCTCTGTGCGTCTCACAGGATGTCGATCGTCAGCATCGTTGCCAGGGAGATCCTGGACTCCCGGGGAAACCCCACAGTGGAAGTGGACCTTCGCACAGAGAAAGGTGACCAATATCAGAGGGGGGCAAACAAACAAAAAAACAGAATGTCAGACTTTATTCCAGAGAGCGTTAAAGAAAGGCAGCACAGCTTATACAGCGTAATTGTAAATTGTTTCTGACATCAAACAACCTTCATTTGACCTCTGTCCAGATCAATCAGTTCTCAGTTAAGGGGAGATCGGGGCTTCCTGTAGACCAAACATTAAAATAAGTCCATAACCCTGTGGAGATTAAACCAGATATCGTTTTGCTAGCTAAATTAAGCCAAACTCTGCTGTTGAACGTAGCTTCACCTTCTGCAGAGAAACACAATTTAATCCTGTTTTGTTTTTGTACCTCCTCTTCTTAGCTCGTAACCTAGCTAGCTTCCCACTCATGACGGCTCGGCTGCATGCCTGACACGCTGTCAGACCGCCGGCTTGACTCTTTTCCCCGTCCGTCTTCCAGGTCTGTTCCGGGCTGCGGTGCCCAGTGGGGCCTCCACGGGGATCTATGAGGCTCTGGAGCTCCGGGATGGAGACAAGAGCCGCTACAAGGGCAAAGGTACGGTCCATCGTCTTTGCATGCATACTAACGTTCTTCAAAATGTCTGATTTAGTGCCTTGCTAGCTCTTGACGGTAAAGCTAATTCATTAAATAAAGTCTAATATCTGCTTTTAGCTGCAGAGTGCATGTACATTCTTTGTGGGATCTGCACAAACAGAAGCATTTCATTTCCCTATTCTGACTCACTTGTGTTTGTTGGTCTTGTCTTCTAGGAGTGTTGAAGGCAGTTGGGCACATCAACGACACTCTGGGTCCCGCCATCATAGCTTCTGTAAGTCAACACATTCATTCAATTCATCAATGACCATAAAGACACAGTTCTCAGCAGGCCTGATACTCCACTTAATTTATATAGCACGATTTTAACAAACACAAGGTTTTCCTTGCTGCACAACAAGATGAAACACAATAAATAAATAACACAATAAAACGATGAAATACACCATAGAAAGATAAAAGCCATAAAATAAAATAAATAAAATGATAAAAATATGCATGTATACACACAAAATCATAAAGTCAACACCCCACATGGTGTCAGAAAACCAAGATGGAGGAGTTTACATGTCCGTGTTCACATTCAATGAATAGTATCGCTGAGTGAGGCTGAAAATGTTCAGTTTGGTTTTAACTGGGATCAAGACCGCCTGCAGCAGGTGAAGCACAGATCCCATCAGGAGGGCGACGGGAAGTCTTCTCAGCATGTTAGCGTGAAGAGATGCCGTGAATGAAAGAATGAATGAGAGGAACACCGGAACAATGGACGAGCGGCCGAGTGTTTTCGTGCATGTAATAGATAGCAGCTGCAGTGCAGTATGGGTAATTTGCTCCAGCAGCAGGTGTTTCTCGATGGGAAATGAATGTTGCTCGAAAAGTCAACATTCAGACAGACGGATCGATCTGGTGTGTGTGTGTGTGTGTGTGTGTGTCAACATGATGATCATAACACAAAGCACTTTTTTATTCAGTTTCTGACTGGATTAAAAAAGGGTGTCAATAAACTCACCAAAACCGCAGTCAAAAGACTAAGGCAGGCAAACAGGATCCAGATGAAACCCAGCAGGAGGCGGGGAGACGACAGACACATGAGGCATGATGGGAAATCAAGCAGGATGTGACATACATCAAGACACCTGAAACGAGAGGAGAGATTAGAGCAGAGAACAGGACGTTCCAAAATAAAACAGGAAATTAAACACGAGAAATAGAATAAATGTATATATAAGTATATACACAGCACAGGACAATGACATTGTAAACAGTATGAGAATAGCTCAATGGTGGAGAGTTTATTATGAATAAAAAATAGTTGTTCTCTAAAGAATATATCAATATTCTATGCAACATTCATATATACAGTACTATTTAATTTGTGCAATAACCTGAGATTGACCACTCAGTCTGTCCACGATTATATATTATTTTATTTTTTACTGTAAACTTATTTATTATATATTTATTGTAAATGTATTTATTTATTTACATTTGAACAAAAGTAATGATTGGTATCATTTGTACGATATGCACACATCAAACGTGGAGACACTGACCCCTGACCCCTGTCCCAACCTTCAGCGACAAATCACACCCAACATTCCTGTAAAAACGGGGGTTTCTCTGTATCTGCGTGTGTCCAGGGCATCAGCGTGGTGGAGCAGGAGCAGCTGGACAACACGATGATCGAAATGGACGGCACGGAAAACAAATGTGAGGGTTGTTTTCTTTTTTATCAAAGGCACGTTTGTCACAAAGTGGCAACAAGGGGCCATAAATACAAAGAGGAGCAAGACATAGCAAATATATCCAGCCACACAAACTCACACCCTCAATAAATAAAGTCACTGCTCATTTATTTGAATCTACAATGGTGCCAACCAAGCAACAGCCGTGAGAGTGATGAATTTCATCACAACCAAACTGGATGTGTGAGGGCAAATGTGTTTTTAATTAGCTTTCCACAATGAAATACACAATGATATGCAGGTTTACACTGAGAAAAGTCTCAGTTTATTCACTAAACAAAGAAGACATCCATCCATTTTCTACCGCTTATCCTGTATTTAGGGTCGCGGGGGGGGGGGGGGCTGGAGCCGATCCCAGCTATCATTGGGCGAGGGCAGGGTACACCCTGGACAGGACGCCAGTCTATCACAGGGCCGACATGTAGAGACAAGACAACCATTCACTCTCACATTCACACCTACGGGCAATTTAGAGTCATCAATTAACCTATCCCCATCCTGCATGTCTTTGGACTGTGGGAGGAAGCCGGAGAACCCGGAGAGAACCCACACTTACACGGGGAGAACATGCAAACTGCACACAGAAGGAACCCGGGCCGACCCGGGAATCAAACCCAGGACCCTCTTGCTGTGAGGCGAGAGTGCTACTACACCACCGTGCAGCCCCAAAGAAGACATGTTTATATTTATTTGTCGGTGTCTGATTTTAACTCAGTTGATCACCTGCAGTAAAAAGTGGGAAAATGCAAAGTAAGCAAACAAAATGCAGCTATGTTTAGTGGGGGAATTACAATGAGCTGATTGTCACTCTGAATGGTTTGAGAATTTGAATTATGATAAATGCGTCACCTAGGCTACAGGGAGAAATGTGCAGAGGTGTCAGAAACACAGACACATCAAAGTAGAAGGACTGATTCTACTTCTTTACTCAAGTAAAAGTAAAAAAGTACAGGCTTGGAAATGTACTCAAAGTACAAAGTAAAAAAGGACATTTCTACTTGCTGTTTTGTTTTACAAAACTACATTAATCTCTAAATCTGAGCTGAGCTGAAAATGGTATTGTCTGGTTGTAAAATAAAAAACATATTATTACTTATTATTAATCTCAATAAACACTGAACATTCTAGTTAAAAAAACTTGTTTGTTTTTGGTCCACATTTTAAATAATCTTATTTGTTGCCTGGACAGCCGTATGACCTTCGCAGAGTCTCCATTAATCATCAAATCACACTACCTGGACGTCGGTTGTTCCAACTTGTACTACAGCTACAAAGCTGAAACTCAAGTGTACTAAATGGACATTAAAAGAAGAACCTGAGTTATAATGAATTCCCTGTTTCCTGTCACGCAGCTCAGTTCGGGGCCAACGCCATCCTGGGAGTGTCTCTCGCCATCTGCAAGGCTGGTGCGGCGGAGAAAGACGTTCCCCTGTACCGCCACATAGCTGACCTGGCTGGAAACACTGAGTTGGTGCTGCCGGTTCCTGTAAGACACAAACTCACCGCACAACATCTACACACACTGTGTACATTGTCTCATAATAATATCATATTATTCAACTTTCCTCTCCTTGTCTCCTTGTTTCCTCTCCTTATCTCCTCCTCTCCCCTTTCTTCGTCTGTTCTGGCATCTTCTACTCTCCTCTCCTTCTTGTTTCCTCCCTTCCTCTCCTTGTTTCCTTTCCCCTTCAGGCCTTCAATGTGATAAATGGAGGTTCTCATGCAGGTAATAAACTGGCCATGCAGGAGTTCATGGTTCTTCCTGTTGGAGCCGAGTCTTTCAAGTAAGAATCCATTTCCAAACGACAGTTTAAAAAACTACAATGTGAACATGAAGTATTGATATATGCTTTTTAACTCCTTTCATGTTTCTCTTTGATTCTTTTTCTCCTGGTTATGTTGGTCTCACCCACCACCTTTTCCTCTCTCCCACCTCTTCCTCCCTCCCACCTCTT
Organism: Chelidonichthys spinosus; assembly: GCA_029853015.1. Taxonomy (NCBI): domain Eukaryota; kingdom Metazoa; phylum Chordata; class Actinopteri; order Perciformes; family Triglidae; genus Chelidonichthys; species Chelidonichthys spinosus. The sequence goes on from CM056836.1 coordinate 18,829,083, forward strand.
CCTCCCTCCCACCTATTCCTCTCTCCCACCTCTTCCTCCCTCCCACCTGTCCCTCCCTCCCTCAGGGAGGCGTTGAGGATAGGATCGGAGCTGTACCACACACTGAAGGGAGTGATTCAGGAGAAATACGGCCAGGATGCCACCAATGTGGGAGACGAGGGAGGATTTGCTCCCAACATCCTGGAGAACAGTGAGGGTGAGGATCCTGGGGTTACATGTCACCACTGATATTCCGGAGTTCAATAACATTTTAATTGAAGCTATTTAAGCTCAACTTCACTTCCTTCACTGTAAGCCGAGAAAAATGTAATAAAAAAAAGTAAAGTAAAAATGAAAATAAAGATAGATCAATCAAGAGTTGCAAGTTTAAGGCATTCCAGTGTTGGCTTCACTCTTTCGAACCGGCCTGATGATGACACAGAGAGGCCTAAAGAGGTTTGCATAGATGCTGCAGTAGTATATAGGATCGGTTCTCTCAAAACTGGGTGTTTCTGCATTAAGAAGAGCAAAGGAGGACACTGAAGGCTTTTCTTCATGGGAAATAGGATCCCCCCCCCCCCCCCCCCCTGTCAATCAAACTAAGTCTGGAGTTTGATTGATAGATGGGTCATGACCCACCAAGTAATCATTTAAAGTACCTGGCCATTTCCAAACTTCTCAGATGATTGTTACAAACCAGTGCATCATGTTTCTGTTTGTAGTCCAAGAGGCAAAAATAAAGCAAAGACGTTATTATTTCCAATGTTTATATTTTGCCTTACATTTTTCTACATATCTCCGTCTCGGCTCCCTCCTCCTCACGTCTTCCTTACCCTCCTCAGCTCTGGATCTGCTGCAGACCGCCATAGAGAAGGCCGGCTTCACCGATAAGGTGGTGGTTGGGATGGATGTGGCCGCTTCAGAGTTTTACCGCGAGGGAAAATACGACCTGGACTTCAAATCGCCACCAGATCCAGAGAGACACATCTCTGGAGAGGAGCTGGCTGACATCTATCAGGGCTTTGTCAACAACTACCCAGGTGGGGCTGCATGTTTGCTGTTTCTTTTAATATTCAGCCAAAGACAAAATATCTTATTTACTTCTGACCTCTGCCCTCCTCTCCCCTTTTTCTTTCAGTGGTGTCCATCGAGGACCCGTTTGACCAGGACGACTGGGAAGCCTGGTCCCGTCTCACGGCCCAGGTGGGGATCCAGGTGGTGGGCGACGACCTGACGGTGACAAACCCTAAGAGGATAGAGAAAGCTGCTGAGGAGCGAGCCTGCAACTGCCTGCTGCTCAAAGTCAACCAGATCGGCTCCGTCACTGAGGCCATACAGGCGTACGTCTGCTTTATATCAACACCATCTGTTAGATCAGAACTTATATTTCAAATATTGTAGCAGTTTATTTTATTCAAAGACTACATATGGACAGTACAAAAAAAGTAACTCTGTGTTTAGTAAGTTCAACCAAATTACAAAAACGTCCTCCCCATCAAGTTTTCAAATATACGTCTCCTAGATTCTGCCTGTACTGTGAGGTAAAGGGAGTTTTGTTTGTGGTTTTCACAGAATTGATGTGTCCAGACCACTCTTAGCAATTTTCATAGGGACTATTTTGTCTCCAGAAAGTTGTCCTAAGCAGAAACATTATTGGGATGATGCCTCACAAGATACATGTCTCTGTCTGTGGATATCACAGTGTATTGAAATTACAAAAAATGCAAATTGATGCGTGTTTCCATCCACTACCAATATACCGTAAACAATTTTAAAAGCCTATTTTACAGTCCGGGTGTAGCTATTCAATTAGATGCGGTTTTTCCTTCCCGGTTCTCCAAACTGACGAGCAGGTGGGTTTTAAGTGGATAAAGAGAGTTTTTTTCTTAAAATTGTTATACAAGTAGTGTAGCATTTATTCAGGGAGCACATTTAGTGACAATATGGGCACCCGATTGGCTCAATGTGGCATCCACCAAGGTTCCACTATAGGCCGTATGTTTATTTTCATTGTACATGTTTCCCTTGGATCTACCATTGAGAAATACCATATTCTCTAGTACTCTACAGCTGATATGAAGATGATACACAGTCTTACCTTCCAGTTGCCTTCAAATAATGTCAGGCCAAAATGTTGTGAACACAGCATTGGTGCCACACTATACACACAGAGAAAAACAAACTAATATGGCTGCCTCCGGCAGGCTGGTGAACTTTGACTGGCCAAAGAAGAGGCGACACAGAGGCCTACAGGGAGATACATAGAGACCTGCTCTCCTATCAGTCACACGTGTGGAATCAAACACAGCGTGTGTCAGTCACATCACTCCATTACCTGTCAGCCATGTTGACCTTGTGCCAGAGGAAGAGCTGATAAACGGAGGACAGGAAGTGACGACGGATTTTCAGTATGAAGATTAGCTGTCAATCAAATGCACTGACACAGCTATGGTGGTGACTGTTGATATCTTTGTGGAGGTCGGTTGGGCAGTCCAGTCTGGAATGTGTTTGTCATCAATCTCAGACTCAAACTAAACGTCACTCAGTGTTATGAAGTTATCAATCACGACGGTGTCGCTGGGTTACAGCACGAAGGGGATGAAATGATGGTAACACCGCTGATGACAGACAAAAGTGATGGATCGTGCCCGTCACATGAAAAGCTTGCCGCGTTGTTAATATGATATATTCTGCTAATATCTCGGGGAGGAGGGAACCGAGCAGGGACAACCCCAGGCACCAAAGCTATCTTAATATTCATGTTGTTAGCAGCTTAACGTGTCAGATGAGCTCAAATATATCAATATCTAATTAATTAACACTATGGTTGATAAAAAAGGAGTCAACACAGTAAAAACTTGACTAGAAATAAAAGTAATGCCATTCAAATATTGTTTAAGTAAAAAAGAAAATGTACTTATTTTGCAGAATGGACAATTTCAGAAAATCATGCTTCTAGATTTGAGTTATTGATTCTATATGTCACTTTATATACTGCGGATAGCATGCAGGCTCATCACATCTTATTGATATAATAATAATATCATAATTTAATTGTTTCTTATATTTTGTTCTATTCATCTCTTTGAAAGTAGCAGAAAAGGGAATTATTCAAGTGACGTACAAGTATCCGAAAATTCTGCTGCACTGCTGGTGCATAAAAACTAAAACCTCAAAGCAAGGAAGAGCTTTTGGGGTTACGGTAACATGCATTTTTATGCGTCGCTCGCTATGTGAAATGATTCTCTTCACTCCAAATGTCCGGAGGTCGTATTTGATAGTATTTTCTGTGTGTATGCCTCTCAGGTGTAAACTGGCTCAGGCGAATGGTTGGGGCGTGATGGTCAGCCATCGTTCTGGAGAGACGGAGGACACCTTCATTGCTGACCTGGTGGTGGGACTCTGCACTGGACAGGTGACAAAGCATTTCTCCGCGAGTCAGTATTTCACAGGTCAGTGTGTTTTTTGTTTCTAATCTTTGTTGTCTCTGTGTCTCAGATCAAGACTGGCGCCCCCTGCAGATCTGAGAGGCTGGCCAAGTACAACCAGCTCATGAGGTCAGTGCCAGTAAAAGAAAGTACGTCCCAATCAGTCGGCAACCCCCGGTTGTGAAAAGTGAAGCCCAAGCTGAAGTGCCTTAAACTGTCATTCTCTCTGCTGGCCACCAGGGGGCGACTCCACTCTGATTATAAAGAAGTCTATGAGAAAATTAACCTACTTCTCTTGATGTATTATCTCAGTAAACATTGTAAACATGAGTTTATGGTCTCAATCTCTAGTTTCAAGTCTTCTTCAATCCAGCATGATGTTCATTTAGTACATTATGGTCCATTTAGAGTCCAACAGACCATAAAACAGGGGATGCTTTACGGCGGGGCTACCTTGTGATTGACAGGTTGCTACCACGAACCGCAAACTTGGTGTTAATGAATCTTGGCTGTAAAACTTGTTTAACCTGTAAAAAAAGTTACATAATAATAATTGGAAGCTTGAATATTTTCAGCATTTTTTTACAATCGTGCTTAATTTAATATTTCATTCTCGGTTCCTCTTATTGGCTTCAAATCTGGCAGCAGCCCTGCTGCTCTATAACACGGCTGCTCAGGTTCACGCTTCGTCTTAGTGCTTAGCTTCACAGAGCTAATTGACATGACAGGCGACAGCAGCACCGGTGTCACCCCATGTGTCCGAGTCAGTCAGAAGCAGGAGGGGAGGGAGGAGGGGGGAGGGATGAGGAGGAGGAGGAGGAGGAGGAAGAGGGAGGAGGGCTCGGCTCAGCATTGTAATCCCATCGGACTGCTGAGGAGATGCAGGAGAGGTGGAGGAGAGAGATATTTACAGGGGCATTAACCAGCGATAAACGCTAATCAGTGCTGTGAAGCACACACACACACACACACACACACACACACACACACACACACGTGTAATGCATCATTGTGGTAGATTCCGACACGCTTCTTCTTATTTTTGATTAAAGGAGTAATCCGGCAAGACAAGTGAAAAGAGCAGGAGAGGCGGATACATCCTGACTTTAAGTTCCTCGTAAGCAACAAGTTCAAAAAACTGCATCTTTCCTGAATTCAACTCTTGCCAAACGTCCTGTGGCGCCACATAAGACATTACACAGCTGTTTTACAGGCTCAATAGCACTATAGTGCCAAAAAGTGACAAATAAACATGATGTTTGTGTTTAAAATGTAACAAAAGTAGAACACCACAACTTTTAAATCCTAAATTGATCTGTTGGGAGGACATACTGTTGCCAACTCTTCACTTTCACTTCAAAGTTTTGATCTGTCTGTGTTGTGGAGCTGATCGACCGACGCCACAGAGCTGAGGACGCTTCCTCCTAACAGACGTGTTTCAGTACAAACATCTTTAAATTACATGGTTTTTTTCTTTTTCTTCTCTGCAGGATTGAGGAGGAGTTGGGCGACCAGGCTCGCTTTGCAGGCCATAACTTCAGGAACCCCAGCGCCCTGTGAAACTGACAGACGAATGACTCACACACACACACACACACACACACACACACACACACACACAAAACAGACAGACAGGACAAACCTGGAATGAGCCATGTACAATGACAGATTCATTAAAAAAAACACGAGCGAAAGAGCCAAGCAAAAAATAAATAAATAAATAAATGAAGTAAATTATGCACTGGACTTATAGGTAGGGGGATGATGCTGTATGCACACGCACACAAACACACACACACACACACACATACACTCACACGCAGAGTATGCAGATGCAACACACGCTCAATCACGCACATGCAGGGGAATACCATAAAACATATAAAATTTATAAGCCAGACATGCACTGTTACTGTAGTTTTAAATGAATAGTTCATGTACAGCTAGAGGACAGACCTGCAAAAATAATAAATCATTATTGTTGTAAAAACGGAGAGACCAATAAGTAGAGATATAATAGAATACTGTAGACTGATGCACACAACTGAAATCTGTTCTGAAATCAGCTGTTTCAGGGACTGAGTGAAAAAACTACACAAACAACAAAACTACACAAACATGTAAACACTGTCACACTCTCACCTGGACACTGAAATACCTGTACTCCTCCCACTTCTGTCCTCCCTCCCCCTTTTTGTCTCCTTTTCCCTCTCGTCTCGTCCCTTTCTCAGTTTCTAACCCCCCTTCCATTTCTTCCCACCCCGATGTGATTCTGATCGGTTGTACTATATGCTTGAAATCTTTGTCCCGAAGAAAAAGAAGAATCCCTTCATTCCTTCTGTTCCCTCCTGAATGTCGATAGAATAGCTGTGTTGAAAAAGAAAGAAAGAAAATCTAAATAAACAAAAAGAAAAAAAAAAAAACGCCTGTCATTGAAAATAATGTGAAAACGTGAAATAAAAATATGGTAATTTACAATTTCAATCACATTTAAAAGGTTTCTGTCTTTTTTGTGTCTGTGTTTTCTTTCTTCTTCTTTTTTTGTTGCATAAAAACCTGCAGTCAGATGATGTGTGAATTTCTTGTAAAATACAAGCTAATTTGACTTTTTCTGTCCTTTAAAAATATATAAAATATACAGTATAAATCATTGAATAAATCATATTGCTTATGTCATAAAGTCTGATATGATTCATGTAAAACAAGGAAAAACAAACAAAACATCCTTCCACATTTTATTGTTTAATATTCAGGTGCAGTGTTAAACATACAGCAGCAGTGTTAACCTCATCTTTAGTGCATATTGGTGACACGGAGTGTGTGTGTGTGTGTGTGTGTGTGTGTGTGTACATATACCTATACTCTTTTAGGGCCCTAAAGAAAGTGCATTTGAGTGAGAGACGGTGACTCAACAATAACGTGACATTACAAGAGTGTGAACATACACAGAACCAACCATCCTCTACAGTCACTTCACTTCAAATTAACAGCTGAAACTTTATTTTGCATTCATTTGTTTCTACTTTGTCATTACCTTACACCTTCAGTGTGACCCTCTTGCTCATATACTGCAGAGAACAGCCGGAATAACATCCTGCAGAAGCCACCGGATATAGGAGATCCTGGTATTTGATATTATTTTATTATTATAAAAAAAAAGAAAACGGGATACTCTTGAGTTCAGCTAACTCACAGACATATACAACAGTTTGAAGAGCTAAATTCCCACAAATTACAGCAAACGTACAGATATTCACGTTTCCCGTTCGCCACAGGCAACATCTATTCATCACAAAGAACTTCTAGCTGGAGACGTGCCTGTGGATCTGCCAGCCCCGGTCTTCAGGACACATGGTGAAGATCTAAAAGGGCCGGGTGTTTCTCATTGCTCCCGATGGGTTGTGTGTGTTATGCACGAGCGTTGATGATGTCGACAAACTCTGGTTTCAGTGAGGCTCCGACCCACCAGGAAGCCGTCCACATCGCTCTGGGACGCCAGCTCTCTGCAGTTCGCTGCCGTTACTGAGCCTGGGGGATGGACGGGGGGAGGGGGGATTATGTGGGACATGGTCCTATCTTCTATTCCAAACAATACTATACTACAGACAAATCTATTCGTCTTATTGTCAGGTTAAAAGGTACCATATTATACTGTTTTTCATCCATTCCACACAGCTGTCAGAGGTCCAACAACACTGTTTTCGATATGCATTGCCCCAAACCCATCCATGGTCCTGAATTTCAGATGTCTAGAAGTTGCTCTGCTGATCTCTCCTGAGAAAAGGCTGTTTCTGTGCCTGCACCTTTAAATGCTAATGAGCTCCGTCTGTCATCGTTTACTTGGAGAGCGACAGAGACGATGCCGCTTACGCTAGCGGTAGCATGCCCCAATGTTTACGTGGATGTATCGCTATGGCTCGCCTATGTGTCTCAGGTGAAGTTGCTGGGTCCCGTATGGTTGGGACAGATCCTAAAAAACAAAACATCACTGACCTCCATAGATGATGCGCACGGAGTCGGCCACATCGTCTGAGACGTTGGCCCGGAGCCACGCCCTCAACTTCTCATGGACGTCCTGAGCCTGGACAGACACACACACACACACACACACACACACACACACACACACACACATAAATGTCCATTACATTGTGAAATGCAGATTTATTGTCCTGATTATAAATGTATTTCAAATCTTGAAATATACTTAAAGGCCCAATGAGTTGGATTTGTTGGTGGCGGTCTGTAAACAGTTGGCCCCTCCCCCTCCCCGAAGGGTGTTTGCAGGTAAAAGCCAATCAAACATTTACTTTGGGTAATTAAATGAACATGATCCAAGTTCAAGATTTGTCTTATTTTGATTCAAGGAATGTGGCACAACTGTAGCAATAAAACTACTTTATGAATCATCATGATGAATGATGGCAACCACAAAATTTGATTCTCTTTTTGACAATAATAGTGCAGCCCCAGAATCACTTTTGGAACGAGCTTTGTCCGCTTTGCATTTCGCCTCCCCACATTTGCCAGCGAGGCCATTTTCAGAGCTTCCTCTGGGATGTGTGCTATGTAAGCAAAAATAAGAAAATACACACAGACGGCAGGGTCTCCTAAATTTTGTTTAGGAAAATCCTACTGATTGTGCCTTTAAATGTTCCAGTTTGTTATCAGTATCTTGTATTTGGAGTAGGACACAAATGCATTCTTGCTGTAAATTGTTTTTCCACATAATCCTTTTGCTTGCCGTGAACCAAATTTAAAGAAACAATGTTTGCAGCTGACACCGGCTGAACGTCAGCATACAAGTGTGAGTATGTGAGTATGTGAGTTATGCTGGAATAAATACTGGTGGAGTCCATACTGGTGAAACTTGATCTGCAGAAACACTGAACACACAAAGCACCGTGCAGAAAGGTTGTCACTCTAAACAATAAACAATTAGTCTAATGATAAAAAATACTGCTCGACTGAACAGAAGTGAGGGTGAGTAGGGTTGCTGTGGTACCTGCTCAGGTGAAGCCGTCTTGCCCGTACCGATGGCCCACACTGGTTCATACGCAAGCACCACTTTGCCCCAGTCCTTCACATTCTCTGGAATACATGAAACAAGATTTATAAACTTAAAGTCCCAGTCGGCAACATGTTTTTTATCATATTCACTGAAGCCGACACTATGCTCCGATAGAACAACATAAATCATCTGGTTTGGGAAAAAAATTGCACACCCCTACGTGCACGTAGAGCCTGTTGTTTGTTTTGCACCCAGATCACCCTGTCCAATCAGCACGCAGGGCTGTGTTCGTGCACACACAGAGCCCCTCCCCCCTCGGGTCGTACCACTATCACAGGGGGGAGGCGGAGGGAAGTAGCAACAAGCTTCTAATTCCTCGGTTAAAACCCGAAACGAGGAGGTCCAAAACAACCAAGGAAAAGAAAACACCGGTGGAAAAGAAGGAAAAAAAGAAAGATTGCGACGGTGCCCGTGATAAAACCAGAGTCAACATAAGACCTGCGTTTCAAAGGTGAGCGTGATCTAAGGGAGTTCAAAGGGCACCGAGTCGAGGGGAAGGAGCTCGGTGGTCGTGGGGGAGGAGCTCGGTGGTCGTGGGGGAGGAGCATGAGAGTTGGAAACATTCATAATCTGACAGGGTGCCCTCGATCCGCCAGACTTGCCGACTGGGACTTTCCTGTAATGCGATGTTGACATGCAAATGTGGGTACTGAGGTAAAAACCTTTGTACTGAGGAGATTAATATGATGAAGTCGAGTTGCTATTCAACTCTATTTCCCGAAAATAAAGAAACACATTAATTTCATTCCTGTACACTTACAGGAAAAGGGTATACGTATTTCAGAATAAAAGCCAGAGCAGCGGTGCAAACCTCCATCAATTCTGTGACTGTGAGATCTCACAGGAGAAAATCCTTCATTAACACAGGAACAGGCTGACTCTGACACAGCAGAGACCACTGACCTATTTGCATTTAAAATCAATGTGTGGCCTGCTTCCACTGGAGAAGTGGGCTGCACGTAACCGGGGAAAAGACCATGAATAAAATATGACAAACCGTTGGTAGTGACAGAAAAGTCACCTCCTATTCAAAAACCTTTTAAAGCAAAATGTTGTTACACATGATGAAAGATAAAAACATACTCATACTTACATACACGTATGTGTCAAGTGTACATGATTTTGTCACAATTTCGAAATTTATCTTCTTCTACGAGTTCATGAATGAATGCATTCATGTTTGGAAAAACAAAAACGGCAGAAGTGCCCTCTTGAATGCTTCTATGGAAGATAATCGTGAACATTGTTGTCATTTTCCTTTGTTTACCTGCAATGACCTTCATCTGATCGTAGACGACTTCTTCGGTGGTGCCTGCCTCCCGCTCCTCCAGCTTCTCCCCGATGCAGGCGATGACACCCAGATCACTGTCCAGAGCGTGAGCCACCTGGCAGCCACAGATTGAAACCAAAAACTCACTTTTACAATGTTCATTGAGGTCATGAAGAGAGACGTAGGGTCATTTTCTCATAGACATCTATACAATCAGAGAAGGAGTTGCCCCCTGATGGCCGACAGAGAGAATGACATTTTAAGGCACCTTAGCATTGGCTTCACTTTTCAGACCCGGAGGTTCCCATCTGACATATCCAGCTATTTTCTTCCCTGGCCACAGTAAGTCTTATTTATTTAGTCTTATGTATTTTTTGTGTGTCTCACCTTCTGACCAATCAGCTCGTCGCATTCCCCAAAGACGTGACGGCGCTCGGAGTGTCCCAGTATCACCCAGTCTGCCCCGCAGTCCTTAATCATGGCCGGACTGGAGGGGAGAGGAGGAGTCCACCACGTCACATATGGTTTCACATGTTTCAAATGAAAGATAAAATGTCTAGGCTTCATGTTTCTGTTCTCCACATGACTGAAAGGCATCTGAACGTCGGCCTGCGCCTCACTGATAAATAGAATTAAATGTGTCGGAAACATCGGAGTGCCTTCGTTCAGCGGGTGAGTTTGTATTTGTTTATTTAATAGGGACAGGGCATATTTATGGAGATCAGTATGAATACACAATGTAAATACGCTGGAGTTAGCACATAGCTAGTTGTCATCTATTGTCCCCAGGGAGATAACATAGAAAACATAAAAACAAAGTAGCATACATACAACACCCTCAATTTCATTTGAGGGACAGACACACCATATCAACAACAAGTCACCTGATCTCCCCTGTGAACGCTCCCTTGGACACTTTGTAACAGTTCTGGGCTGCGACGCCGATCCTGGGATCCAGACCGGACCGGACCAGGTCCAGATAGATGGAGGGAGCACCGCACACCACCTCTGAGGGAAATAGGGAATAACAGTGGAGTAAAAAGTACACTGAAATGTTGTCAAGTTGAAGTATGAAGCAGCAGTAAATGGAAATACTAACACCTTAAGCGCATTACTTGAGTTAATGTACTTAATTACTTTCCACCACTGGGGAGCAAACAGAAACGTCACAGGCCTTTTATGCAACTCATCCTGATCATGTGGCTCCCAATGTCGGCCTGCCCGTCTGACTTTATCGATGAGTACTTTTAATTTCTGTCTGCCTGCATCGTAAAACCCGCAGACGGTCGACGTAAAGCCGCAGACGCGTTACCGGTCTGGTCGTGCAGGCTGGCGGTGTTCAGGGTGGAGATGAGCTGCTCCAGACTCTCCTTGGTCCCGTTCATCTTCCAGTTCCCTCCCACGAAGAAGCTCCGGAGCGCCATGGCCGACTGGCGGCAGATACCCGCGGAGGAGAGGCGGTGGAGGTCCGGAGGAAGATCGCTGCACCGTGGGACGACGAGTGGAGCTGGTGTGTAGGTCAGGTGCTGTCGGAAATATGAGAACCTACACCCCTCTTCTTCTTGTTTGGGTTTATACAGACAATCAAACAGCTTTATGGAGCATTACCGCCACCTGCTGTTACAATCAAGTATGCCCCCCCCCCCTTTACGTCAGGGTTTCCTGTTTACTTCCTGTATTTCTAAGGGAAATAATATGGTCTACTACATTCCTATCATATAGCTATAACATTGTTCAATTTTGAATGGAAAAGTTCATTATTATTATTATAATTATTGTGTGTTATTATGATTGTTATTATTATGATTTGTTGTCATTGTTATTATCATCATCCCAATCATCATCACGTTATAATTGTTGTTATCTGTTCACGTAAAAGATATACGTTTTTATAGACAAGAGCAATGTTTAAAACCATAATTAAAACATTTGACATATGCAATACACATTTTAATGTATTATTTATAAGATTAATACATTTATTAATTCAGGTTATTCAGGAGTTATCTGTGGAATTCTTTTCTTTTTTATGTATGTAAACGATCTGCTGTCGAAGGCTCGTGTTCTGAGGAAGCCGTAACAATGATAAACCACGAAGCCGCACAGACATCAACATCGGTTGATTCAGGTCAATAGATTTGAAGCCAAAGCCTGTTTGATGTTTTTAAATGTAATAAAACAACAACAACAAAAATGGTTAATATAAAACACTCACTTATGAATACAGTAATACTGATGCCTCCACGAAACAAGCAGAATAATTAATAACAAAGGACTCAGAAGAGGAAAGAAATGCACTACTTTATTTTCCCATCAGGCTTTGGTGGTGGAATGAAACAGTCCACTCGCCAGCAGCTTTGTCCCGCTGTGTGCAGGTGTGTGAGTTGTGCTGATGTGTGTTGACCTGCAAATTCAACCTCGGGACGAGTTTGTCCTCTGGAGCTCAAGTGCTGCGACTGCAGCTTCTTCCACTAAAGTCATTTGTCATCAGGATTGTATGCTGTGGTTCTAAAGTCTCTTTGCACACAAACACACTGACTCAGACATGTTGTTAATGCAGAATTCTATGTTTATTAGAAAGATTTTCAACAAACATTTCGTCTTTTTACAGTGGAACTGCACAAGTGTAAAAGAACTACAAAACGCAGCTGAACCCAGGGTAGTAAAATTAATCGTAGGGGTCTTTACAGTGTTTTTTGCAGACCTCACCAGCCAATCTCACGGCCCGCCAGCCCGCCACCTTCCATTCGTCTGGGTACGTCGTCAAATTTTTGTCACGGTGAGACGGGGGAAACGGCAGCGGCCATCTTGGATCAAAATCTGCTGGTTGTTGGCAAGGGACCCAAGATGGCAACTCGACCATCCACATATATATCTGGATATGTGCAGCCCCCCCCTCCCCCCCCCCAAAAAAAACAACTAAATAAAATAAAGAAAAATAAAGACACTGTACATCAACTCTCCATTCTAATTTGTTAAACTATAAAATACAAATAAATGTACATGCCACTCCCTCGTCTACAGAAGTGCAGGGCTCTCTTACAGGTCAAAGACAATAAAAATAAATCTGTAAGTCTACAGTCTTATTTTCAATATTCAAGTTTTATTTCATTGTCAAAAATCTACATGTGTTTAATTGACATCCTCAATAAGAGCGTATTTTCTGCTCGATAATCATTTTGAATAATGTGCTATTTTTTATTTTATTGTTTTAAGTGTTGAAATTGTCCCGACAACCATAAAGCTCTCTTGTATATTCAGCGGGATGCATCGCTCACTGTTTTACCGGATGCCATTTACACAACGTGACTCATTCACAGCCTCTCTCATGTTTTGCATACGTGAACGAGGAAGAAGTAGAGAGGAAGAGAGAAAGAGAGGAAGAGCCGCACCCAACCTCACTCCTCTCCTAGTTTTATCTTCCTCATCTTCACCCATTTCTTCCCCCCTTCCTCTTCCTCTCTCCTCCAACTCGTCTTCCCCTCGCCGTGTGTTCCTCCTCCGGGACGCCTCAGTTCCACAGTTTGAGGAAGCTGTCCCAGGATCCTGTGCAGACGCCCATGCCGTCTTCAGGGACGCCGGTGCAGCTCACCCTGTTGTCATGGCCGGACAGCACACCTGCAAGGAGACGGGAGGAGAGGGGAGGAGAGGAGAGGGGAGGAGAGGAGAGGAGGTGAAGGAGAGGGGAGGGGAGGAGAGGGGAGGGGAGGAGAGGGGAGGAGAGGAGGTGAAGGAGAGGAGATGAAGGAGAGGGGAGGGGAGGGGAGGAGAGGAGAGGAGGTGAAGGAGAGGGGAGGAGAGGAGGTGAAGGAGAGGGGAGGAGAGGAGGAGAAGGAGAGGAGAGGAGAAGGGAGGAGAGGAGGAGAAGGAGAGGGGAGGAGAGGAGGGGGGAGGAGAGGAGGTAAAGGAGAGGGGAGGGGAGGAGAGGAGAGGGGAGGAGGTGAAGGAGAGGAGAGGAGAAGGGAGGAGAGGAGAGGAGGTGAAGAGAGAGTGAAGGAGAGGGGAGTGAGGAGAGGAGTAGGAGGTGAAGGAGAGGCAGGAGATTAGGTGAAGATGGGAGAGAGTAGAATAGAGAGTATTGATTAGGGAGGTCAGAGAGGATTTGAAGGAGAGGGAGAGATGGAGTTGTAGTAGGAGGTGGAGGTGACTAGGAGAGAGAGGAGGTGAAGGAGAGGAGACTCAGAAGTGTGTTGATGTCAAAATATTTTGTATTGAATGATCTTGATTTTGTCTTCAGTCATTTTTGCTGTTATCTTTAACCAAACTTTATTTTGTATGATTGGTTTAAATTAATATACACATGTTTTTCTATTTCTTTTCAGGGGTTTCTTCAGATGAGATTTCTTCCTCAACCACACATATATTTCATTTCTCTTGACTTCTGTCTGACCTCTCAGAAAAACATGCAAATAAAACACAAGTTGTGACTCTGATGCTACAGATGACATCTGCTTGTGTTTCTGAGTGTGAATACAGGATAAATAAATAGAATTTCATGTTTGATGTATTCATCTTGACCTCTTGAATAAATCGACCCCCACTCACCAACTTTCTCTCCCTTCAGTGTGTCCCAGATGTGGCAGTTGAAGTCATCGTAGCCGGCAAAGAGAAGGCGGCCTGAGTTGGAGAGGGCCACGGATGTGACGCCGGCGTTCAGGCTGCTGTCCTGGTAGTTCATCACCTCCTGGTCGGAGCGCAGGTCGTACATCTTGCAGGAGCAGTCGTCGGAGCCTGTGATGATGCAATTTCCACTGGGGTAGAACTGAGGAGGGGAAAGACAAATATGTGACGATTTAAGCAAACGTAATAATAATTCATATTTTAATAACACTGGCTGGATCGTGACATAACCTCCTCCACATAAGCAGGAGGAACAGTTTAGCCTCGTTCTGTTGTTGCTCGGTGTCCCTTTGGTCAGTTTGTGCCACTCTGTTATTGTTTTTGTCATTTTTGTTTGGTGTGTGATCAAAAGCTGGTTTGTTCCAGCCACTGCTGCTAATCATTTTAGAATGTCATCCTTTACTTCCTGCTCATCCACACACAATACAAACACAATACAAAAAATAATACAAATTCAGAATAAAATTCAGAAGATGGAAACTACTAAAAGGAATAATTATTTCTGGTGTGTGTGAGGCGAATGCTTGGTGGGACGCTCACCTGGATGGCGTTGATGTCGCTGGTGTGACCGGAGAAGGTCTGCTTGCAGGTCCCTTCCCTCATGTCCCACAGCTTAGCCAGAGAGTCACAGGCTCCGGAGATGAAGGTGTTCATGTCCGCGGAGAGAGCCAGCGACATGCAGTCTCCAATGTGGTTGGTGAAGATGATCTTCTGCTTGCCAGTCTCCAGGTCCCACAGACAGCTGAGAGGAAGAGGAACGTGTGAGGAAACAACCAAAGCAGCGTTTTGGAGACATGGGTCTAATCATCCTTGGGGTCCAAGAGGTCTCTTTTTTTTAATTCAAATTCATTCAGAAATGAAAACTCTGTTTGAACTGAAAACCTCTACTTTCAGGGCAAACAAAACAGTTACCAGAAAGCAAATCATGGAGCACCATGATAGCAACGTTAACACCACGTTTTCATGTCTGTGTCGCGTAAGAAGTGGAATCCAATGTTCGTAACTCTGTTTTTTTATGAGTGTATAAAAACCTGAACGTAAGAGTGGTTGTGTTTTAGCTGAAAATGGGCTCTTCTGATCTTCATATGGAGCAGCTCCTCTTCAAGTCTGTTTCTATGGACCCAAACACCGACTGTAGATGTTTCCAGTGGCATTTCCCTTTAGCCAACCTGGCAACACATAAACTCATGATAAACTCACCAGGTGGTGTCACCGGAGGCTGTCAGGATCTCAGTGTCACTAAGGAAACGGCAGCAAGACAGGTAACCTGGGTGGGAAATCAACATCAGCACTTCATTCACTTCACACTTTCATTCCGTTTCAGGCTTTCATCTCACGTTAGCCCCGTTTACCTGAGAACGTCCACAGTCAGGTACGAGGCGAACACCATCCTCACCTGTGTGTGCATCCAGCTCCCTGAGGGTCTTGGGGCTGGCGGCTTTGATGTTGTACACCGTGCACATGTTATCCAGACCACCGCTGGCCACCAGGTTACCAGAGGGGGCGAAGGCGACGCTCATCACCCAAGCAGACTTTAGTGGGACAGCAACCAACTGGGAAGCAGAAAGTAAGTTTAGTTGGTTTACAGCCTCCAAAAATTAGCCCTAAAAGCTGAAGATGAACTTCTGGTTCCTTAAAGTCAGGGAGTTTATTCTGGTCAAATACTAGAAATAATGTTTGTGGTTAAACAAAGGCTCAAGAGACAACTAATACAAAATTTAATATCAAGAAAAATAAGTCATAACAAACAGGATCATTTACAGCTCAACACCATTTCATTTACAAACTGAACAATTCAATTAACAATTGAGGTAAATTGAGCAAAATTAAGTTCTGTTGTTTAATGATAAATAAACACATTTAATAAGAACAAGGCAGAGGACACTTTTTCAGTGGTTCCTAATTTCCTCACTAAAAACTCTGTCAATATTACTACAGAACAAGTAAAGATCAGTATTAATGCTGTACAATAAACAAATACAATAAAACAATACATAGAGTAAAAACATGCAGTACATGTACGTGTAAGTATACTGTATGACGTCCAGTTAGACCATCTGCATAAGATGTCAACTCGGGGGAAATGTATTAATACATTTACTTTACTTGTTGGACAGTAAAACAAGCTTCAGGGATTATTTCCTCCCAAAGTGTCAACAACTCAAGAAGAGAACATTAATCCATTTTTATGTAGTTTATAAGACATGTTACGTAGTTTCAAGGTTTTTCTGTTTGAGATATTAAGATGTATATATGACAAACAATCATTTTATTAATTAGTTATGTTAAAAGGATATACCATACTTCAGTTAGTATATTTAGGATTGTCTATATATCTTTACTCTTTAAGAAGTCATAGTTCCATTATTTTAATTCATTTAATAACTGATTGATTGGATTTTACTTTTACTTAAGCAATGTTTTCAATGCAGGATGTTTTACTGTCCCAGGGTTTTTACAGTGTGGTATTACTGCAGTATTTTGACTTCAGTAAGGGATCTGAATGCTTGCTCCAACACTAGATGTCAGTATGTATGAACTCTGCTGATCAGACCTTTGTAAATACAACAGTAGAGGGTTAATGTTACCTTGTTCCCTGTGAAGGTGTCCCAGACCAGCAGCTTGCCATCCTGAGATGCACTGACCATTGACCTGCGAGAGAGATGAAGAACATGAGCATCGTTTTATACTGTTGACGTAGATGCCATTGATACTAAAATCCAATAGTTTAACAACGTTGTGGGTCAAGTTAATATGCAAACGACTGGACAACTGTTTGAAATTTTTTTAAATGTTAAATCTTTTGGTTTTTATTCGGCATAAATCTACATTTAAGCTTCCACATTTGTAGGTACAAGAAATTCGATGGCGATCCGGCAAAAAAAAAAAAAAAAAAAAAAAAAAAATATATATATATATATATATATATATATATATATATATATATATATATATATATATATATATATATATATAATCCTGTTACTTCACAGATCCATTCAGGTGACTTCTACTTCAGGAATCAAGTGTAAAACAGCGCTTTGACGCAACAGGGAAATGACAAGTGTAAATGATAAGGGATGATAATAAGGTGAATTATACGTTTTGTATATTGAGGCTGTCATGGTAAACTACTTGGAAAGAGCCATTGATGATGCTGATGTTAGTGAGGTCTGCCTCCTCATCCTCACCTGGAGTCAGTGGACCAGTGCAAGCTATATATTTTAGCCAGGTGACCCTTCAGTGTTTTCCTGAGCTTCAGCTGAACTCGGCCGACTGCAGACGCCGCTCCTGCTGCTGCTGTCATGTTGCCGTCATTCACAGCCTTGCGTGCTGCCTGGTGGCCACACACAGAATGACATGTTGGGGAGAAAGAAGCTGTACTTAGATAATTTAGCCACCACAGATCCACCTAATCTGCAGTTTAGTTTAATTAAGATTATTTAAATGCAGACTCAATTTTGATCTGACTCTGGAAACAGATTTCTAGGCACTGTTTTAAGCCATTTAAAGGCATGAGGATAATTGGTATAGACCCCTAGGGATACTTTGGAGTACTGCAAGGTGTATGTGAGTCATTTATAATTACTAAAACTATAAACTTTCAACCGCCAACGCAATCACTCACATTATGTGAATTTTCTAAGGGGGTACTTAAAAAGTTTGGGAATACTATTTCTACTAACTTGTAGGTTTTTTAAATTAGCAGGCACTTGTAATAGTAGTGGTTAAGAAGGTAGTATTCACAACAGTAGATTGTGATTGTGAAAACTCCATACCTCCAATTGATTGAGTTTGATATTTTTTAACTCTTCCTTTATGGTTCTCCCACTTCTTGAGCTAAATTAACCCGTATACAACTTCAAAAGAGTTGTTATGAGGTGAAGACAGGGCTCTTGCCTTTGGAGATGTGTGGTTTTAACATGAACTATGTTTCCTGTTGTGCTCAGCAAACTGCTCACCTCAATCTGTGCACGGAGGCCATCGCACTCCTTTTTCAGCGCATCCATTTCAGCTTTCTCAGCTGCCATGGCAACGGTTGCTCGGGGATGTTAACTGACAGAAAAAAGAAACTGTCAAACTGGAAAAAGAGAGAAAAGAAGAGAAGAAGGGAATGAAGAGGGGGAAAACAGTTAGTTGTGTAAAGACAGCGACTCCTGAAGCATATTCACGTCTCTGCAGAAACACAGAGACGCACTGAGCACTCAGTGATCCTGATACCTTGATCTGGAACACTCGGTTCGCTATGACACCATCAAGTCTGGATTAGACACATACCTGACAGGTGTAATCCCTCACTAAACCAAAGTTGTAATACTGTTAGTGCCCATACTGGTAGAGACTAAGAGAGATGAGACTGAATAAGGAGAAACACATAAGAGACTCGGGAGATAAAATGGGAAGTGAGAGGAAAACAGTGTTCATGATGAGAAAGAAATACAAGAGAGGAGGAGCAGAAGATCCCAGAAAGAAACATAAATGTAGTGAGACGGGTTTGGAAAGAGACATTTAATGAGGGAAAAAGATTAAAGAATGAATAAGGGACTTAAAACCTAATTTAGACTTTTTCTGTGTAGTGTAAAACTCGATAAATGCAACATGTGATGTATAAATATTCCCTGAAATAATCCAACAAATTTGAAATCTGACATTACATTTAACTCCAGGCATTTTTTCGGCCAGCTTTTACTTTGGTGGCACTTTTGTGACTTTGATGATCAGTTTTGTAATGTTAGCATGTTCTTTGAAGACATCGCAGTTAAGCAGCAGCAAAGAGAGAAGGGTTAAAAGGCCCTGTGTCCTGACCTTTTTGACCTGTTACTCCTGTCTTTTTGAACAAACCGGCTCCTTTTACTTCAGCGTCATTTTCATTTCAAGCCCTGCGTGCAGAAGTTGGGTGCATGTCCCTAATGCTAATGCTGTAATAGGATACTGACGCCTGACTCAACCCTTAACCCCAACAATCTCCCAGCAACATTCTGCATGTCGACGAAGAAACTCTTTTGAAATGTGTTTATATTAATGTTTGTGTAATGTTAATTAGTCATTTGCACTGGTAAATCTGTGATGCAACACTGCAGATTGTGAGGACACAAGTTAGACAGGGAAAAAATAATAAAATATCAAGCCAAAATACCAAAAATTACAGCTTCTCAAATGTTTTGGATTTGCTGCTTTTCTCTGATTACATCTTTGTAAATCTGATATCTTTAAGTTTTAAAATGTTCGGGGGACAAAATACAATTTTGACCTTGTCAGATTTTCAATTTTCTACTGTTTCCTGACATGTGCTTTGCACAGTTAAATCAAAAGATTGATTTAACAGTGGAAGATGCAGGTAGCGACTTGGACCTGTGACAGGATGTCGGGTGGAGGATCTGGGAGGGGCAGTGGTGCTGCTGGTGGTGATGGGGTGAGTTGGGTTGCTACAGGGCTTTAAATCCTGGGCAGGAGATCTTAAGGGAAGCTTTACCGGTCAAATCTCCTGTCATCCGATTACTGACTGCTCTTTACCTCGGGATCAGAGAGAGAGGGAGGGATGTGGAGGGTCTATCATAGTCAAACATCAGCAGCTCCTCCTCCACCGTCCCATTCACTTCTTTGACGGACATGATGGTGCATTTCTGCTCTCACACATAAATATTTCTACTCTCAAGTGAAGCCATTGTATCAGTGAGAAACACTTTGTGCAAGCACAGAAATCTCCCAACTTAGTGAGCTGGATGAGGTCTGGCCCCTTTGTGATGGATCAGGCTGTGGCTTACTGCTGCCACACCTGAAGCATCGACCCTCTTTGGCAGCTTCCCTACGATCCAGAGATCACCTTCAGGGGTTTAAGGAATCATTACTCAGGATGCAACTGTGCCCAGCGCTGATTCTCTTACTCTTGGGGAAAAAAGCGATGCTTTAAAATGCCTGTAGAATAGAGGAGCCTCGATGCATAAAAATGGCTGATAGATTTCACAAAATCTATCAGCTATCTATCTGGAGAAAAGCTTGTGCTTCTCCGGAATCACTGCAAGTTGCAGGTGCAGCTACATGTTGTGGTTGAAAATCCTCATCCATCTCCTGTTTTGCAAAGTGAAGCAAAAGTCCAAATTGTTTTTCACAAAAATTAAAAGTCCACTTCCTTTCTTTCAGGAAGATGAAAGTTAGATGATGCAGCTCCAAATGTTCTCCAACATCAGAGGAAGCACCTGAAGAGAAGAAGCGTAAAAAAAGAGAAGAAACTCACCTTTTCCCACTCACAACGAGGTTCCTTCTCGTTCCTGATCCTGGTCCCAGACGCCTCCGGATCTGCGCTCCCCTTTGAGCCTTTTTAGATCCCACAATCCCAGGGTGCACAACCTGGCTCCTCCGACGCTCTCCCCAGCAGACTGATAGCAGCTTTCTAGTGAGAAACTCTCTCTTTCTGTCTCCCTTCCTCCACAGTGAAGAACAGATGAGGATTGGAGGGGATGAAGGAGATAAGGGATGAAGGGATAAAGCTCAAAGATGGAAATAGAGAGGCAAGGAGGGAGAGAGAGAGAGGAGAGAGAGAAAGGGGGGAGGGAGGGAGAGAGAAAGAGAGAGAGAGAAGAGAGAGAGAGAGAGAGGGGGGGGGGAGCATGGCGAGAGGAGGCAGGTAAACCGATTGGAGGTAGAAAATGAGGTTATGAGGTCAAACGACCAGAGCAGGTGAAGAAATAAAAGAAGAGGGCAGGACGGAGAAAGGGACCAGGTGGAGATGAAATGTGAGAATATGAGACGGGAGAGAAAAAAAAGATTGTATAGGTTTGCAAAAACAAATCGCACTGCTGCACATAAACATGAGGCAATTAGGCAACCGACACATTCATGTAATTAAATGGAAACAAAAGAATATGCTGTTGTTTTATGCAACAAGTGACCAGTTTGAATGACTTTAATGACAGAAAACTAAAGGCCAGAACAAAGTAGAAATGCAAAATGAGCCTTAATCAAGGAAGCACCTGAAATCATTTGCAACCTTCCGATTCATACATTAAGACGTTTCATTCCTCTGGTCTGCTTGATGAACATGTCCTCGTGTCCTACAGTGGCAGAGGGGGATGATGGACTCCTGGTCCCTGGCATTGCAGTGCATGGTTTCTGTCGGGACGCGGGAGCGCGGACGGGTAGTCTGGGGCGGAGGTTGACATGGGAGAATTGGTTTGTCAGAGCTAATGAGCTGAGCCCAGTAATCAGGGACTAATGGGATATCCGGGGACGGGCAATCTCGTTAGGGAATTAGAGCAGGTCAGGCTAAACATGCGTCACACCTGACACACACAGCAGAGGCAGGGACGACCAGTGGATCAAGAGTCAAACGTAGAGTTCTTCCTCAAAAAAAAAAAAAAAAACACATTAGTGTGTGAAAATGTGACAAAAGAGACAGTGGGAGCTGATGCATCACAGCTTTCCTTTTATAACTCATCTGTACTTTGGAAATCATCTCTTCTCCAGAATAGGATCCATGACAGGACGTAGATCAGGTGTTGAGATGATCTCCTCTGGACCGCCCCTCCTCTGACAGCTTGTAATCTGACTTGTGGCTTCAGGGAAGATTTTCTTCTTCTCCCAGGAATACATTGAGTGTTTGGGAATTCCACATGGTGAATAATCTTTGTGCTATTCATTACATCTGCACAGAATTTCAATTTTATTTGCCCCCGTCAGTATAGTTTGTAAACAGCGATGATGACAAGCGATGACATCACCCACCCAGACCGGGGACGCCAGGTGGACAATAGCAAGTTTGCTGAAATTTGCTGTAATGCATCCTGCATAAATAAATACAACACAATACAATATCAAGTGAATTAAAAAACATCCTTGGCTCACTTTGCTCCCATTGTTCAGTCCAAAAATGAATACAATGTTCTGTTTGAATCCATTTTGTTGGTTTTTAGCTTTTAAAAACAACTTTTTCACTGCAGAAAAATGCTTGTGTGTCCAGTTTGAAGAAACAGATGTTTAAATGTTGCAGCCACACCTGGATTATACAGGTTATGAGCAGTGACTCTAATTGGTTTAATTCATAACACACCTTTGATTAACTGAGAGACTGAATACGCATGTCCGGGGCTTTATTCTCAGCTCAGTTGGTTTTACATTTTCACAATTTATGAGCCGACTTTAAAGAACACATTACAGCTCAAAACACTTTACCCTCTACTAACTAAAGGAACGGTTTGATTGCCATGTTGGTCCTGTCAGCTCTTAAGGAGAAAACATAAAGGCGGGATCTTGTATGTTTGAGGATATCACACAAATCACTTATGTTTAATGATCCTTATTTTAAGCTAAAAGCTGAAAACTTGTAACACGGTTCATTTAACCTAAAAGTAAATAAAATAAAACTATATACAGTTACCTAGCTGCATATATACATTATAAACAAACAAAAAAACGTAAGAGAATTACTCGTTTATGTTTAGGCAACAAAACCACTGAAATAATTTCAGTAAAACGTTGCGGTTTTGCTGAAGATACTGCAGAATGAAATTAAAATAAGTCAACGTTGATTTGCTTTATTTCACATGAGACACACGAACGGCCTCCAAGTGACCCATGCATCCGCAAGATGTCACAAAAGAACCGTGATCCTGGAGGAAATCTGATGGAATCCAGTATCATTTCAATGTCATTTTGAGGAGACCAGGCTGGATATTTGGTTCATAGTGGGAGACACAACGTGACACCTGACATCAGATTATGAAGTTACCGTTATTTTTGAGTTGTGTTTGTGTCCGTCTGATGAATTTTAGAGCAAAAGTCACTTTTCTTTTGGATCTGTCGTACGAAGATTTTTAAAGATCTGTTCATAATATAAAAAAAAACAGACTTCACCCAGGAGACAGCTGTTCGCCGGTGTGAAAAACAGAAGTCAGTGACTGTGCTCACACGGACATGAATCACCAGAGGATTATCCCAGTTATGATCATATTCAGAATAAAATGTTTACACGAGCACAGAGAAAAATTGGGTTATTCACATTATTAGTCATGTGTATGATAAATACCAGTAACCGCTTACTGCTTGTTATAGTGAATATGAGAGCGACAGGAAACATTAAACGGGACATTTACTGTCATTTGACAACTTAAAGGTTGAGTAGGTGATTCTATTCAGAAACACGTTCTGCTATATTACTTGAAATCCACGTTACATGCTGATAGCAATGAATAGATAGAAATGCTCTGACATAAAAACAATGGCCGAGGCAGGATTTTAAAACTTCGTCCAATCAAAAAAGTCAGGCCAGAGAAATAATTGGACGACCTGCCCGTCTGTCAATACTTACTTCCTGATTGCACTCTGCCGATCTCAAAGACTCGTTTGGCGTTCTGGGGGAGCGGCTTTGAATGGAGGTCTGAACAAAGAGGGCAGGAGTTTTTCGGTTCAGTGATGCGTTCAAAGTCAAAATTTCTGTGTGTTTTCCAAATGACCTACTCAACCAACATCTGGTCTACTTTGGTAACACTGTCCTCAATAGTGTTTCTACGTCGATGCTGTTTTTGCAGCCTTTGTTTGTATTTTGGTTAGGTCACTTGGCTGAAGCCGTGTCCACTCGATAACCGACATAACATGAGTACATGCAGACGTAGGAATAAGGTGTTCAGATGTGCAGATACATAAACTTCAAAAAATGTATTAAAACTTTATAAATGTTTATTTTTATTTTTTTTTTTGGGGGGGGGGGGGGGGGGGGGCACTGAAGACCAAGGAAAATTCCTTATCTGCGAAAACGTATTTCTGTTCATATTTATAATAAACTCCTTTCTGATTCGGATAACTTCTTCTGTAAGATATCCGAACGGTTGCAGATAATGAGTTCTTGTGTTGTGTGTTTGTGCTCAGGACTTAAAACATCTGACGCGTTCAGAGAGAAAACTGAAATTGTTCTGTGAGCTCAGTCGACGGCTTGCCATTTGGCTGTTTGCCTGCTTAAGATGTGAGGAGGACTTGGGAAACGTTAACCTCCCTGCTCAGGCTCAGGTAATGCAGCCTCGTTACTCCACTGAAGCTGTAAGCTGCCAGTCTCGTCCTCATTGGCTGAATATCCTGACAATCCAGCGTTGGCCGCGTGCATCGTGCTGAGATCATCAGAGATGTTTGGTGGCCTCCTCTAATGGGGACTTTCAGATTAAGCCTCACCTCACCTCGGCCCGCGTCCTTTTTTAGTAATTGATGCAACGGGTTTCTAGCCAGGTGACATCATACTTTTACTTTTATAGAATATTATGAATTTAAAGTATTAGTATTAGTATCAGTATTTAGAAAATGCACTTTAAATGTATTTAGAAATGTTATAGTAAAAGTGTCAGGGATCAGATGTGTGTGTGTGTGTGTGTGTGTGTGTGTATGTGACTGTATGGACAAGTGCTTCTCTCTCTTCTTCTATGAAATGATACATGAGTCACCATAATACATTTGTGTGGATGCAAGTTTTGATTTTTAACAAATACTTTATCTTATTTTTTTTGTTTGGACAAAACCAAACAATTAGTGTAAAAATAATGTCATAAAGTCATCAACTTTGTCTTCTTTGTCCCAGAAAACAAAGGCAACGCTGTTATCTACTGCTTCTATATCACTTTTTTACAATTTTATTAACAAACCATTCTGGCCGGGGAGCTCCCTCACTTCTCTTCGCTTCGTCATTTTCTGTGAGATTGTGAACACAGCCTTATCTGGATTCCATTAACGGTATATTAATCTGCTGCTGTAGATTGAAAAACCTTGATTGCATGGATGTTTAATGTCAAGCTAAAATGTAAAATTCCTTTTTTTGTAACCCTTTTAGATCACATCTATAGTCATATCATGAATCTATTTTACAACATATGCCATATTTCTTAGTGTTTTAATATCAAAATCCAAAAACGTTTTCTTCCTGGAGAACAAAATATGACGCATGCTTACATCTCCTCTGCTCTCTCTCTCCCTCACTTAGTGTCCGCCTGTAATCCAGGATAATGAACTGTGACAGAAGAGGGCTGGCTGACTTCCTGATAACTCGCTGTGGTAACGAGCTCAGGAGGGAAGAAGGAATACGACCAAAACCCCACTCCACCTTTGGCTCCTGCATTCAGAGACACTCTTAGCCCACTTTAACAAGACAGGAAGTGGACGAGATGACGTGGATGACAGGATGTGGGTCCTTCAGACCAGAGAAGAAGACACGAAACCTCATGGGAAATCAGAAACCAGAAATCTAAAGTAGTGTTCCCTTTTTTTGTGTATTTTCTTGCGGCTCATCCCCCTACAAATACATGTCTTTGTTTGAATCATAAAGTTTCACTTAATTTGATTTACAAACTCTCAAATTAAAACAAAGAAATTGTGTTATCTTGAAATCATCTGGTTCTCCACCAAACTAGAAGAATCCAGCCGAGTCTGGCAAGACTAGATCTTAAAACATAATGCCAGAGCAGCCCGTTACTCATCTGTAATAGAGGAAAATAAAACATTTATTTTCAGCACTGTAGCCAGGCTGACAGTCACAGCTCCACTGAGCCATGTATTCCATACACTTCTTTGATTACATTAAGCTATCAAAGACAGATTTACTCACTTCCTGCCTTCAACCAGAACCACTTTACCCTCAAACTCAAGAATCTTTAATCTTAGCATTTAGACCTGATATATATTTAGACTGTTTTTCTCCAATCGACCTTTACCAACTAACGTCAAACATATCTTCATCTAAACCATCAACCCGTCTCCTAGATCCGATACCGACTGCTGCTCAGAGAAGTCTTACCCTTAGTTATGATCAATGTGTCATAACAGGCTGTGTGCCACAGTCCTTTAAAATACCTGTAATTAAACCTCTTCTGAAAAAGGTATTTTGTGCACTGTAGGGGGTTTAGCTCAGGAGGTAGCCTGACCCTAACCCAACCCGCTGTTGGACAACAACCGCAAGATTGCCGGTTCGATCCCTGGCTCCTCCTAACTGAGTGCCTGGTGTCCCTGAGCAAGACACCTCGCCCTAATTGCTCCTGATGAGCTTGCTGTCACCCTGCGTGGTCGACTCCGCCATCAGTGTGTAAACGCGTGTGCATGAATGGGTGAATGTCAGTTACTGTAAAGCACTTTGAATAAAAGCGCTATATAAATGAGGACGATTTACCACTAGGAAAATGTATTGGCATCTAAAGGAACCGCAATAAGCTGGTTAAGTCCCATTTATCTAATCAATCCTGATCTGTTGGGACTCTCAAATGTATCAAATCACCAGTGTTTTCTGCTGGATGTAAAAAAAAAAAAAAAAAAAAAAAAAAAAAAAAAAAACTTAAAAAAAAAGTGTCCCGATACAAATGGTTGGCTCCTGTAAGATCACACATTTGAAAAAAAAAACTCGAGAAGTACAGAAATGGATTCCAATGGACAACTAGTCAGAGTACAGTCTCCACTACACTTAGCCCCCATCAGGGATTATTCCTTACATAGTGTATGCCGTAGATATTCATCAAAACCGGCATCTTCGTTACAATGGAACCATATTGATGCCAATTTCTGCCAGTCAAACAAAACTCAATATTGAGAAATAGCGCAAAAAGAAAGTCAAAGACTTTGAAAATCTCAAAATGTAATACTTCAGTGAGATACAAAGTCAATATTTTGAGAAGGTTTCTCTTTCCTTCCAACAGTGGCAGAAATGGGCTTCCATAACAAAGCCCAGCAAAATGTAAATGCCTCACATGATAGTTAAAAAAAAAAAAAAAAAAGTGCATTTAAAATCACTTCAAAACATTTCTGAACATGTCAACGATTGTGATTTCTCAGCACCTGTCTTTAAACCATCGTGTCAGCTTCAGGTCTGCAAACACTAAACCACACGACAGTGTACTCTTTTACAGAGCTGTAGTGAGTCTCAGTCTGATATTTTACATTGCATACACTCTGTACAATTATGAAATTTAGAAATTTGCTTTAAAACATCATTCACTATGACTTTACAGGACACTGGTTAAAAATCCATTGCAATACATCTTCTACACACTAGATGGCACAAAGCCTACAGCAATACAGAGACTGGCCAGTGACCACAGGTTGAAGGGGAAGTGAAGACAACAAATGCATAATATTTTATGACAACTTTATTTAAACTCATCACAGGGCACCTGCAGGACCAAAAAGGAAGATCCATTAGAAACAGTTAATGAAATAAAAAGGACAGAAGAAAAAAAATAAAAAACAAACACCAGTACTCACCTGCTACTGTCCCTGATGAGGCCTAATCTTAATCCATTTGCTCTGCGGATGAACACTCTGGCCCTCTGGTTTGTAAGATGCAGACTGGGGAGCCACGTAGGCCTGCTGCGCAGACTGCCTCTGGGGAGCCAAGTAGGCCTTCTTTGGCTTCTCAACAGCCATCTGGTCAGCAGGGCCCCTCAGCCGTCTGATAGCATAGCCACCAAAGCGTTGAGGGATGTTGTAGGTTCTGGTTGGGGCCTTCTTGGGATTCCGGGAGCCGGTTGGAGCACCGTGTTGGTTGGACCCTGGAAGAGATGGGCTATAGCTTGCGCGTCTTGAGGTCATGGCAGGATTGTAGCTTCCTTGGGCATTCCCTGCATTCACAGGAAACTGTTTGCTTTGGTATGGCTTTCCAACACGACTCTGGCTGGGGTTATTTCTACTCTCAGTTTGGAGAGGTGAGAAACGGGAAGGTTGAGATGCTGCAGACCTCCGACCTGAAGACGCTCTTCTACCAGCAGCACTGGCTGAGGTCCTCGTCCGTACAGGGATTTTGTCGGAGCTAAACTGGCTGGAAGACTTCATAGCGGTGGAACCACTCCTTGGCCCATTGAGGGCTGGTGTTTTAGCAGCAGCTGGAGCGTTCTGTGCTGCAGACTGATAAGAGGCCGGTCTGAAAGAATAGCTTTCCCTGGGACTGTGAAGAGATTTAGACGTGCTGGACAGATGTTTGCTTGTACGTGGTGTACCCTGCTTTATGGACCACATGCTCTTCTTGCTACTCAGATTTTGATCGTATTTATCAAGAGAACCTCCAGTACCAATAGAAGTAGAAAGGGCAGAAAACTGCTTTCTTGGCATATTCTGTACACGAAGCCGATTCAGTTCAGTGGTTTGCCAATTAGGTTTGATCACTGAGCTGCTCTGCACCAACCCGGCTCTAGCATAGCCCCCTTTAGCTAGCTGTGAACCAGTTTGTGTGTGGCCACTACTGGAAGTTGCCTGGTTATAACCACTGCTAGCTCCAGTCTTTGTGCCGAGGCTACCACTGTGGGCTGAGGCCAGAGAAACAGAGGCCTGTCGGAGTTGATTCTGGGGATAGGTGCCACCATTCTGTTGCAAGTAGCCAACATATGTGTTGCTGTTTTGTCTCTGAGCTGCAAGAGAAACAAGAATATAAATCCACAGTTTATTCATCACAGCACTAAATGACGGGGAGACATTTGTGGTCGTGCTCACCTTGTGTGGCCCATGAGCAGCACACATGCTCTGCTTGAACGAGGCAAATCAGCAAGATCCTGCAGAGAAACAAGACATCAAGGTCACAAGTACTGGGACGACAAGTTGGCACATACGACTGAGAATAGTTGCAGAAACATACCCCAAAGGAACTCCACCAGCCATTTCTGTTTCAATGGCTGCAGCCCAGTCTAAGAAACAGTAGCTCAACTGCCCTGAAGCTACTTGCTCTGCATGTGTGTGTGCAGCAGAGAGATAGCATTTATGGCAGCCTGCATCCAATCAGTGGCTAACAAAGTGATTGTCCACAGGTGCCTGCTGTTGTGGTTTCAGGAAAGAGTGCTGTTGATTTTCTCATTTCCTCTGTCACTTCGTTGTTCTCAAACCCTCGATTCAAATACAAAGAACCATCAGGGCAAAGCTTTATTTTGCAAGAAAGAGCTTTTTCACACACACACACACACACACACACACACACACACACAAAAGTTAAATTAGCAGAAAAGGAGAAACTCTCTCAATGTAATGACTTAGCGTCTCAAAACGATGTAGTACTACATTCTTTTGAGATATTCAATTAATATTTTGAAAAGTTTCACTTTCCTTCCAACAGTGGCAGAAATGGGCGTTCATAAGAAAGCCGAAAAAAATGTAAATGTGTCACATGATACATTAGAAAAGTACATTTGTATCACTTCAAACAAGTTTGAACATGTCAAAGATTGAGATTTCTCAGCTCCTGTCTTTACAACATATATATATATATATATATATATATATATATAAGCAGCTGGGGGCTGCACAGTGGTGTAGTGGGTAGCACTGACGCCTAACAGCAAGTGGGTCCCGGGTTCGATTCCGGGGTCGGCCCAGGCTTCTTCTGTGTGGAGTTTGCATGTTCTCCCCGTGTAAGTGTGGGTTCTTCCTCCCACAGTCCAAAGACATGCAGGATGGGGACAGGTTAATTGGTGACTCTAAATTGCCCGTAGGTGTGAATGTGAGCGTAAATGGTTGTTTGTCTCTACATGTTGGCCCTGCGATAGACTGGCGACCTGTCCAGATGTACCCTGCCTTCGCCCAATGACAGCTGGGATCGGCTTCAGCAACCCTGAAGCGGGGGGGATAAGCGGTAGACAATGGATGGATGGATGGATGGATGGATGGATATAAGTAGATGGCACAAGGCGGTGTCTCGATTGACGTGCGTCTGTGCTGGAGAAACTACAATAATGGACTAAACGAAGCACATCGTCCACTTCTCCCCATGTTGTTGGTTTTATAGCAGCTGGTTCACTGACGGCTTCAGGTCTTGCAGCTCCTCCTTCATGTTTGACCGTTTGCTGTTTTTACATTTCATTTGTGGTTTTATTTTCGTTTTTGTCAAGTTTGTAACATGATTGAAATAACAAAAAAATACCATTCAATTATTATCACTGTCCACACACATTTAGCAACACAATTCCAATTAAAACTGCATAGCAGTGTCGTGACGGGCCCTCGCTCATATGTGGTCGTGGACGCTGACTGTGATGCAGCCACCTTCTCTTGGCGCAAGTTGAGACACAAGTGATTGACATTGAAAGGCATCCATCTCTGACTTGCGGTGGTGGAGTGCCTGCATTCACACTGCAGCGTCGCAGCCGCCTACCTGTGCTGCGGCCGCCTCCTCGTGGCACAAGTTTAGACACAAGTGATCAACATTCAAAGCCATCTATCTGTCATGTGCAGTCATGAAGTGGCTGCGGTCACAAGTGAAAGTACATTTCAGTAACAGAGCTCACACACATGTCCATACCTTCTTGACATCTCTCCTCCTCCCCCTAGTGTGACTTCTCCTCCTCCCCCTGTGTCCTCCTTGCATGCTGAAATAAGAGGAATTCGTGTAAAAATAATCAGGTGTGGCTTTTACTTGGAAACAGTCACAAAGTCAGTGACATTTCCTGTCGCCAGTATGTGGCACTCTGACTGTGAGTCAACAGTGCAGACGTGTTCAGGGTGGGACTCTAATCAAGTATGGAAACTTTGTGGCAGATCAGAGAAGAAACGCTGGAGTTATAATAGTATTGATGTTTATGGCGAAGGTTCCACTGACAGCTGTCTGAGGTGCATGTGAAGTTTGGAGCAGATCAGACAATGTATAAAGTCATTAGCAGGTGTGGAAATTATCATGAGTGTTGATCTGGTGTTAAACAGTGACAGAGGTCACATCTCCATGCCTTCCCTGATCGATCAGGGGCGGATCTACAGGGGGGCAAGGGGGGGCAGCTTCCCCCCTGCTGTAGAGCCTTGCCCCCCCAGCTGCCCCCCTAACTTTTGGGCATTGAAAAGCATTGAAACAAACAATAAATTGGCCAAAAGTGAATAATTGTAAATATAATCTTAGGCCCCTGACCCACTTAGCTACAGCCCTGCATCAAACGTGCCGAGCGGCGTTCGCAGTCCGGGACACACAGCGAGTCTGCTGCGGTGGAAAGAGTGGAGCGACTGCGCTGCCCCCGAGCATCTGAAGGTGAAGGTAGTTTCCCCTGCTGAAGTTTTAACAGGCCAATTTAACCTAAAGTTACATTTGTAATGAATGTCATTAATGCTAAAGGTGTTTCAGCATCGGCAATAACAGTGTGTGCGTTTTTTAGCCACAATGTAAAATCGCTCGCTCGTGATTTGTGAGAGCATGTTGCCCTTTGATTAGTTTTGGTTTTAGTAAAGACAAAAACAGCTTCATACAAAATATTAAAACCTGTCATGTTTCAATCCATAACGTTTACAGAGGGTCACCGTTTCGCGGGCGTTACGTTACAACACTACACAGTTCTAGCGAGGAGATCGATCATTTTGATTTGATTAGGTAATCAGTACTATAAAACCATTGACTGTCACATACATCGGCGTCACTAGACACTTTTTACTGGGGCACGTGCCCCAGTATTGATCTGCCGTGCCCCAGTAAAATCTCACGTTCGAATTTTAACGAGCTACTATATTTGGCAGTGGATTCATTTATATTGATAATAACGGTAAAATAATGGATTTTCTTTCTCATCCACAATCTCAAACCAACGCAGTTTAACTCAAAATACAAGCTGAGGCGCGCACCTTGTGGTCCGGGTCCGGCGCACACATTACGTCCGTGCAAGGCAGTGTGCATGTCGTAGCCGGGGCACCGCGACGCGCACGCATAGATAAATGCAAAAAATATATATATATCAGTCATGTTGTTTTTTAAACGCAAGTCCGTGTTTGACAAGCTTAAACATGGTCAAAAAAAAACATAGACAGGATATGGTTTACTTCAAAAATACAACAGACCCCCCCACCACGTCATGGTATGATCCACTTCTCTCTCCCACGTGACCTAACCCCGCTCGCCCCGATGCCCGCAGTAGCCGGCGTGAAGCAGCACAGTGCGTGTAGTTTCTGACTGTGTTGCGGTCGTTCCAGTAAGTAACTCAAACAACGACGTGTTACACATTTCTATTACCGCTCAATAATCACCACCAGTCCTCATTCCTGCTTCTCGGAATCACAGATCACTCTTTGTGTCGTTAGATAGTTAGATAGCTGACGGTTTACCCCATTATCTTTTAATTTTAATACAATTTCTTTATTATAGCATTCTTTATAGTAAGATTTACAGTCACAGTGATTTCCCCAACCCCAAAAGTCTGATGTTCTTCATTCACAAATGTGGGAATGGTACTCCAAAATCAACAAAAACATGTTGAGCATGTTCATAATGTATGTTGAAATAAATATGAATTAGAGATTAATATCACTACATTTTTACCTTTCAGTTTTAGCAGCAGGAGTATGGCTGTTGCAGTAATAGTGGGCTAAGCAAGGGAAGTTTATATAGCACACATTTCATACACGCAGCGGGAATTCAAGGATGTTTTTTGTGATTTTAGTAATAGGGGGCCTGTGCCCCAGTAGAGCTTTATGTCTAGCAACGCCCCTGGTCACATATCACAGCAATGACGCTGCACAGTAAAACTGGGAAAATAACAAATACAGAAGCATTAATTAGTCCAAACATAATTGTGTGCGTGTGGTAAATCTTTTCTGATTTTATATTTGTTCTACTTATTAGCTACATGGCCCTACAGTGTAACATAATATAAGGATAACCATAGCTTTTCCAATCTTGACTATTGCAGGCAAGAGCTGGAGAGAGCAGAACAATGAAAAGGAAAGCAAAAGTTGGGATATTGATAGGTTTTTTTAGAAAAATGAAGGAGAAGGTAGAGAACTGGAGAGACCAGGAGGGTCAGAGCAGGAGACGGCCACAGAAGGAGATGAGGAAATAAGTGAAGGAGAAGAGGATGTGAGAGATGAAGAGGAGGCTGCTGTAGATTCAGAAAGTGGGACAGAGGCAGGGAGTGACCACCAGGCAGATGAAGATGACAGGGAGGAAGAGGGTCCTAGGTCTACAGCAATTCCCCCTGGACCACATGGTATGTTTTTATTCTCCTTCCATATAAATTGCAGTAGAGTAGCATCACATATCATGTCACTCAGTAAAATAACATGTTTTCAGTTATTGGCTATTTTCTGTAGCATATGTTATAGAGTTAGATATTAAAAAGATTTACTATTACTATAATATAATTTTTTTTTTGGTTTGTTTTGTTACACATTGTTTACATATGGGGATTCCAGCGTACCGTCCTCCCATGCCACCCTTCCAAGACCTCTTGCCACCGCTTTGCCACCCCATGTAGAATTTCTAGATCCACCACTGGCCTTCCTGACATCTCTCTGAGTCCCCTTAGTGTTCCTCTCTCCCCTCCCCCACTATTTACAGTCACACAGCTGATACGCAGGTGGTTAAAAACATTTTTTTTGCCCACTTCATGTTGACTTTAGGCGGTGAGTCCAAGAGGCTTTTTGTACATCTCCACATGGGCTAACTAGGAAAAAATATTCCATGTGTGTTTGCCGAACCTAAAGGGGGGGCTGTTACTTAGAAAAAGGGCATCAAATCAGTCACATTTCATGTTGCCATTAGGTGGCGCTCTGACTGTGAGTCAAAATTGCAGTGCAGTTGTGTTCAGGACGTGACTCTTATCAAGCATGAATATTTTGGAGCAGATGGGAGAAGAAAAACGCCGAAGTTATAACAGCTTTAATGCCTTTGGCGAAGGTTCAAAATAGTAGCGCAGTCATGGCGTCGCCCTGGCCACGCCCTTAAACTTTTGGAGCATCTTTGAGTAACTTTTTGTCCTTAAGGCCTTTCCAACCATATATCCAATTTTGGTATCAATCGGATTAACGGTATAGTACAAGTTAGATTTAGTACAACCCCTGTGAATGGCCAAAAACGGCCAAAAAATGCCAATTTTGGGACATTTTTGTAAGTGCCCCAGATTGTTAGATTTTGATGAAAATGGACATGTATGTTCTTTCAAGCTATGGCAACATAGGTTTCGAGTTTCGTATTTATTGGGCCAAAGGTTATGGAGTTATGCTCATCTTGGTGGCACAACCCTCTTATGTTCTTTGGCCGATATCTTCTGATTATAAGCATATTTTCAAAACCTTTTTGGACCATACCCCAGCTAGGTCAACAGAGTACCCACAACAATTTCGTCCAAATCCAATTAACGGTGTCGGAGGAAGAGCAACTTCCGGTTTTTCATAAAATCCAAAATGGCGGAAAATGTTGCTAGGCGGACTTTGGTGCTCAAAGAGGCTTTTTTGTAGAGGACACTTGTCCGCACATGTGTGCAACATTTCATGTCAATCGGAGTTACGGTGTGGCGGGACTGGCGAATCTCCACGCTAGGTGCCGCTAGCGAGCAACTTTTTCATGGCCGACTGCGAAACCGCCAAATTCTCAAATTTTTCACCAGGCCCCATGGACACTCCAAATTTGTTTTTTTTTTTAATGCTGAGGCCCCCAAAAGGCAGGTCAAACCGTGAAAGAATAAGAAACATTGCAATACATTACAATAGGGCTTCACAGCCCAACGTTCGGCGCTCGGGCCCTAATTACTGTCTGCATGACAATCATTGTTAAATATGCAAATGCACATATCGTTTGTTTTCATGAACGGCCGAGGTGCACAGCACTTTAAATGTTGCTCTCGCAAGAATTGTGGGTCGGCGTGATCTCCTTTCCTTTAGGAAGGTCCGTTGCATCCTATGCTAAAGGAGCTCTGAAAGGAAGCATCGGAGCTCCTATCCTTTGCATTTAGAGAATTCAAACAGCTCTTATCATGGCAGCCACTTGTTTATTTCTGGGTCACTTCTTCAGTTAGGAACCTTCCTTGGCAAAATAGACTATTCGACCGCAGCCGTACCACACAATGCAGTGGAATCATTTACAGAGCTGTAGTGACCTCTACAGGTAGATAGGGAAAAAACTGCAACATGTCAATTAGAAACTGCCATGTAGCACAGGAGTTCCCATATTGCTGTAGTTCATGGCTTGTTTTTGTCAAGACAATAGGGGAATGTTACAAAAAAAAAATATGATCAATGTGTCATTAACAGGCTGTGTGCCACAGTCCTTTAAAGTAGCTGTAATTAAACCTCTTAAAAAGGTGAACTTGAAAAATGTTTTGGCATCAAAAGGAACTGCAATAAGCTGGTTAAGTCCCATTTATCCAATCAATCCTGATCTGTTGGGACTCTCAAATGTATTGATTCTAAAAATCACCATCTTCTCGATGTTAAAAAAAAAAAGTGTGTCCTGATACAAATGGTTGGCTCCTGTCAGATCACACATTTGAAAATATTAAAAAGGCAAAAGGTACAGAAATGGATTCCACAGGACAACTAGTCAGAGTACTGTCTCCACTACACCACATTTAGCCCCCATCGTGGATTGTTCCATATACATTGTTTGCTGTAGATATTTATCAAATCAGGAAACTTCATTAGGAGGGAATATATGGATGCCAATTTCTGCCACAGCCAAACAAAAGCTCAATATTGAAAAATAGCACAAGAATAAAGTCAACATAATGACTTTGCATCTCAAAATGTAATACTTCATTGAGATACCAAGTCAAAATTTTGAGTACGTTTCTTTCAAACCAACAGTGGCAGAAATGGGCTTCCATAACAAAGCCCAGCAACATGTAAATGTGTCACGCGATCTTCCTGATGTTGGCGTCAGCTGGGATCGCCACATCTATCACCACCACTTTCTTCTGCTCTTTGTCCACCACCACTATGTCCAGTTGGTTAGCCAGGAGCCGTTTTTCAGTCTGGAAGCTGAAGTCCCACAGAACCTTGGCCCTGTTGTTCTCAGTCACCTTCTGTGGTATGGCATATTGGGATTTGGGTACTTGTATTCCATACTGGTTGCAGATGTTCCTATGTACTATCCCAGCCACTTGGTTGTGCCTCTCCATGTATGCTGATCCAGCAAGCATCTTACATCCTGCTACTATGTGCTGGACTGTCTCAGGGGCTTCTTTGCACAGTCTGCATCTTGGGTCTGATCTGCTCTGGTAGATCCTGGCCTCTATGGCTCTTGTGCTTATGGCCTGTTCTTGTGCTGCCATGATTAGTGCCTCTGTGCTGTCTGTCAGTCCTGCATTTTCCAGCCACTGGTAGGATTTGTTGATATCAGCCACTTCCTCTGATGGTGGTACATGCCACGTAGGGACACACACACACACGCACGCACACGCACACTTGAATCACTTCAAATATGTTTGACCATGTCAAAGATTGTGAGTTCTCAGCTCCTGTCTTTAAACCATTGTGTTAGCTTCAGGTCTGCAAACACCAAACCACACGACAGTGTACTCATTTACAGAGCTGTAGTGACCTCCAGTAGTTTCATATCATACATTATATCACCAGTCCCATCAGTGCAATATAACATTAAATTGTATACCAGTCTTTGTACAATTATAAAAAAAAGAAACCATTTTAAAACATTCACTATGATGTCAAAGGACACTGGTTAAAAATTAATTGCAATTCATCTTCTACACACTAGATGGCACCAAGCCTACAGCGATACAGAGGCTGGCCAGTGACCACAGGTTGAAGGAGAAGTGAAGACAACAAATTCATATTATAAAAAGACTTTATTTAAACTCACAGGGCACCTGCAGGACCAAAAAGAGGAATATCCATTAGAAACAGTTAATTAAATAAAAAAGGACAGCAAGAAATACCAGTACTCACCTGCTACTGTCCCTGATGAGGCCTGATCTTAATCAATTTGCTCTGCGGATGAACACTCTGGCCCTCTGGTTTGTAAGATGCAGACTGGGGAGCCACGTAGGCCTGCTGCGCAGACTGCCTCTGGGGAGCCACGTAGGCCTGCTACGCAGACTGCCTCTGGGGAGCCACGTAGGCCTGCTGCGCAGACTGCCTCTGGGGAGCCACGTAGGCCTGCTTTGGCTTCTCAGCCGTCTGGTCAGCAGGGTCCTTCAGCCGTCTGATAACATAGCCACCAACGTGTTGAGGGATGTTGTAGGTTGTGGTTGGGGCCTTCTTGGGATTCTGGGAGCCAGTCGCAGCACCATGTTGGTTGGACCCTGGAAGAGATGGGCTATAGCTTGCGTGTCTTGAGGTCATGGCAGGATTGTAGCTTCCTTTTTGCGGTTTGCTTTGGTATGGCTTTCCAACACGACTCTGGCTGGGGTTATTTCTACTCTCAGTTTGGAGAGGTGAGAAACGGGAAGGTTGAGATGCTGCAGACCTCCGATCTGAAGACGCTCTTCTACCAGCAGCACTGGCTGAGGTCCTCGTCCGTACAGGGATTTTGTCGGAGCTAAACTGGCTGGAAGACATTGTAGAAGAAATTGTGTTACCTTACAATTCTTATTTGGTTTTGGTATAAGGTTCCTTTCTCTCTAAACATCAAATGTCCTGCTGAGCTGTTTTCCATTGTGTTAACCCTTGCCGTCTTGATGAAAAGACTCTTTGATCTTTCCCTCTTCCTGAATGGTCTCTGTCTCAAATACATTGATCAAGGCCCGATGAGTGACCCCTGTAGTGACATCGTCTAGCTCTCCCAAGAACGGTCACACCTTGGAGATATCCACAGATGTCTCTTCCTCTGCAGAGAGACATGTGCTGATTCAATGCAAATCCACTCATGACGCCTTCCCTTTTGTTCTCTCAAACTCTTCTGTATAAATCCAACTCAGCCAGGCCATTCCACAGACTGGATCTTCATAGACACACTGTGAATTTCTTTTCTCCACTGTCAGTGATTAAACCTCATTTGAACCAGCCACAGAATTGGACCTGAAGAGTTTTCTTCCACAACATCATAGCGGTGGAATCACTCCTCGGCCCATTGAGGGCTGGTGTTTTAGCAGCAGCAGTCTGTGCAGCAGACTGATAAGAGGCCGGTCTGAAAGAGTAGCTTTCCCTGGGACTGTGAAGAGATTCAGACGTGCTGGACAGATGTTTGCTTGTACGTGGTGTACCCTGCTTTACTGACCACGTGCTCTTCTTGCTACTCAGATTTTGATCATATTTACCAAGAGAACCTCCAGTACCAATAGAAGTAGAAAGGGCAGAAAACTGCTTTCTTGGCATATTCTGCACACCAATCTGATTCAGTTCAGTGGTTTGCCAATTAGGTTTGGACACTGAGCTGCTCTGCACCAACCCAACTCTAGCATAGCCCCCTTTAGCTAGCTTAGAACCAGTTTGTGTGTGTGGCCACTACTGGAACCACTGCTAGCTCCAGTCTTTGTGCCGAGGCTACCGCTGTGGGCTGAGGCCAGAGAAACAGGCCTGTCGGAGTTGATTCTGGGGATAGGTGCCACCATTCTGTTGCAAGTAGCCAACATACGCGTTGCCGTTTTGTCTCTGAGCTGCAAGAGAAACAAGAACATAAATCCACAGTTTATTCATCACAGCACTAAATGACGGGGATACATTTGTGGTCGTGCTCACCTTGTGTGGCCCATGAGCAGCACACATGCTCTGCTTGAACAAGGCAAATCAGCAAGATCCTGCAGAGAAATGAGACATCAAGGTCAGAAGTAATGGGACGACAAATTGTCACATACGACTGAGAATAGTTGCAGAAACAAATTAACTCCACCAGCCATTTCTGTTTCAATGGCTGCAGCCCAGTCTAAGGCTACGTTCACACCGCAGTTACAAGTGACCTGAATCTGATTTTTTCGCTCATATGTGACCCATATCTGATTTGCTTTTGACAATGTGAACAGCACAAGTCGCATTGAATCTGACATTTTCTAATCAGATTCAGGCCACATTTAAATGTGGTACTGAATCGGATACGTATCGGATTTTTTTGAATGCGACCGCAGTCTGAACAGCCAGGTCGCATTTAATGCGACATTCTGACCCGCGCTGCACTGTTTTGTAAATGAATGACAAATAAAGTTGATTGAAAAGCGGGCGGGAGCCAAAACAAACATGGAGGACAGCAGCGAAGCAGGCGGCCAGTGGATGTTGCCGCTATTGCTTCGCATAGAGCCATCATTAAAATGTGAATTTTCTTTCTCCTCTTCCTCCTTCGTGCAATCACCCGCTCACAAATTTGCCGGCTGCTGCCACACACTGTTTTTAGCATGAAGCCATACAGTCCCACGTTACCGGTTGCCATTGCCATGGTCGCTTCCGTAAACACCGCTGTGGCGTGATGTCATCAATGATCAACTGCGCATGCGGGTCACTTCAGGAGCGTGAGCTGTTCACACAGCAATCCGTAGACAGGCCGCATTTAAAGAGGTAATGTGAACAGCCAAACAAAAAATCGGATTTGAGCCATAAATCGGAATTGTGCATTAAGACCTGCGGTGTGAACGTAGCCTAAGAAACAGTAGCCCAACTGCCCTGAAGCTACTTGCTCTGCATGTGTGTGTGCAGCAGAGAGATGGCATTTATGGCAGCCTGCATCCAATCAGTGGCTAACAAAGTGATTGTCCACAGGTGCCTGCTGTTGTGGTTTCAGGAAAGAGTGCTGATTTTCTCATTTCCTCTGTCACTTCTGTGTTCTCAAACCCTCTGTTCAAATACAAAGAACCATCAGGGCAAAGCTTTACTTTGCAAGAAAGAAAGAGCTCTCTCTCTCTCACTCACTCACTCACTCACTCACTCACTCACTCACTCACTCACACACACACACACACACACACACACACACACACACACACACACACACACACACACACACACACACACACACACACACACACACACACACACACACACACACACACACACACACACACACACACACACACAGTGATATCATGAGAGGCTACACGGCTCTCAGCGGGACAGCTCAAGTAGTGCGAGGACACAAGGTTAAAGTATAGTCAAAAGATTTTAATACCGTCTGTGAGCAGGATCAACAAAACGTTCCAGTTTCCAAACAAAAAAGGTTTAACAAAGGGGAAGGTTGCTCTTCAACAGTCTTAACTGAACAAAAGTCTCTTCAGCCACAAAATCATAATCCCAGATAGGCTCAGGTAAGCGTTCTCCTGTAACCGGCAGCTCTTCAACCTCCACACTCCTCTCGCCACTCCCTGTGACCCAGCTGCTATAAAACAGCCCATCAGCTCATCCTGCACTGATCAGCCTCAGGTGTGTTTGCAGGTAGGGGTGGAACTCCCAACTCCGCCAGCAGATGGAGCCATAGCTGTGTGGGGTTGCAGCCATCTTAGGGGGATGTAGCGCCCCTCCAGGACACAGCCTCTCGTGACATCACACATCCTCCCCCTTGAGACCGACGTCCTCGTCGGGGTGAAGGAGGTGAAGAGGGCGTCGCGTCGGGAGAGGGCGTCCGCATTGCCGTGGCGCTTGCCAGCCCTATGGACAACAGAAAAGTTAAATGCTTGTAGGCTCAGAAACCATCTGGCAATCCAGACAATCCAACAGTTTCCCTGTTCTTGGCCATCCACTGCAGAGGGGCATGATCAGACACCACCGTGAAATGTCTGCCCAGGAGGTAGAAGCGCAGGGATTCCAGGGCCCAGGTTACCGCCAAGCATTCTTTTTCCACCGTTGCATAATTTCTCTCTCTTGGAAGTAGCTTCCTGCTTAGGTAGAGAATGGGATGTTCCTCACCGTCGTGTAGCTGGGTGAGTACAGCACCCAGACCCACCTCTGAAGCATCCGTCTGGACAATGAATTCTTTCTTGAAGTCTGGCGCCACCAGGATCGGACTGGAGCACAGAGCTCGTTTTAGGTTGACGAAGGCAGCCTCCGCCGCAGGGCTCCACCCCACCATTCGTGAATGGCGTTTGGTTGTCAACTCTGTTAGGGGTGCAGCTATGGTAGCAAAATCCATTGTGAAACGTCTGTAGTAGCTGGCTAAGCCTAAAAACGATCTCACCTGTTTCTTGGTGAGGGGTTGTGGCCAATCCTGTATGACCCGCAACTTGGCTTCCTGAGGCTTGACCAACCCCCGCCCAATGGTGTATCCCAGGTAGTTTTCTCGCTGAAGGCCAGTCTGCACTTTTTGGGGTTCGCGGTGAGGCCTGCTTCCCTAAGCGAATCGATCACAGCTTGGACTCTGAGTAAGTGGCTGGCCCAATCCGGACTTTGTATGACGACATCATCCAAATATGACGCTGCGTACCTCCTGTGAGGAGCGAGGACCCGATCCATCAAGCGTTGGAACGTGGCAGGCGCCCCGTGGAGACCGAACGGAAGCCGGGTATACTGGTACAGCCCCTCCGGTGTGGCAAAGGCCGTCTTCTCCTTGGACGCCAGGGTCAGGGGCACCTGCCAGTAGCCTTTTGTGAGATCGAGAGTGGTTAGGAAGCGAGCATGCCCTAAGGAGTCTATTAAATCATCGACACGAGGCATTGGATATGCATCAAACTCAGACACTTCGTTCAACTTCCGATAATCGTTACAGAACCGTACTGACCCATCGGGTTTGGGAACCAGGACGATGGGACTCCAGCATCTTCCTTACCTCCTCTTGAATAGCCATTTTACGAGCCTCTGGTACCCGGTAAGGGCGTTGGTTTACCGTTTGGCCGGGCCTGGTGCGGATCTCATGTTGGATCACCTCTGTGTGCCCGGGGAGGGAGGAAAACACATCTCTGTTGCGATCCACCAGCTCCAGGGCCATCTGCCGCTGATGTGGGGACAGGCTTGGACCCACCTGAACCTCCTCTCTCACCGGCTCCTTGAACTCTGTGGGGGGTAGATGACTGAACAGCGCCTCCCTGGCGTGCCACTTCTTTAAGAGGTTAACATGGTAAATCTGTTCAGGTTTTCTTTTATCAGGTTGCCTCACCTTGTAGTTTACCTCTCCCACCCGTTCCATGACCTCATATGGTCCTTGCCAGGTAGCCAGGAATTTGCACTCAACGGTTGGCACCAGGACCAGCACTCTATCCCCCGGATTAAACTCTCTGGGTTGAGCAGATCGGTTGTAGGAGGCTTGCTGTTGCCGTTGGGCGGTCTCCATGTGTTCACGTATTATGGGATAGATGGCCTTCATTCTCTCTCTCATGGCTCCCACATGCTCGATCAGGGTCCGCTGACGACATGGCTGGTCCTCCCAGGCCTCCTTGGCGATGTCCAGCAGTCCTCTGGGTCTGTAGGAAAGCAAGAGCTCAAAGGGTGAAAAACCAGTCGAAGATTGAGGTACCTCTCTCACCGCAAACAGTAGGTATGGTAGCAGCTGATCCCAGTTGCGGCCATCTTCCCCGACCGCCTTCCGTAGCATGGACTTTAGCGTTTTGTTAAAACGTTCGACCAACCCGTCCGTCTGGGGGTGGTAGACGGACGTTCTCAGCTGTTTGATCCTCAGCAGGGAACAGAGTTCTTTCATCACCCTGGACATGAATGGACTCCCTTGGTCCGTCAAAATCTCCTTCGGGATCCCCAGACTGGTTGAGAGGAGGAACAGCTCCTTGGCGATTTGTCTGGACGTGGCTTTCCTCAGCGGGATGGCCTCTGGGTATCGTGTGGCGTAGTCCAGGATGACCAGGATGTACTGATGCCCCCTGGAACTTTTCGGTAAGGGCCCAACTATGTCCAGTCCAATCCTCTCAAAAGGAGTTTCGATGATGGGCAAGGGGATGAGCGGGTTTCTATATGTGGGTTTTGGCGCCACCCGCTGACATTCAGGACAACTACGACAGTGATTCTCTATCTCTTTATGTACCCCCGGCCAAAAGAAACGTTGCAAGACCCTTTCCTTAGTCTTCTCTACTCCTAGGTGGGCTCCTAAGGGGTGCGTGTGGGCTAGGTTGAGTACGGTGGCCCGGTGGGGCTGTGGTACAAGGAGCTGTTCATGCACTTCATCATTTTTCTTTACCACCTGATGCACTAAACCCCGGCTTACTGCAAAATGGGGATAAGTAGGGCCGGCCCTATCTCCTAGCACTACTCCTTCTAGCACCTGCACATTTCTTAAGGCATTTGCAAGAGTGGGATCTTGTAACTGGGCTGTACCATACTGGCCTGTGAGAGGGAGACGCTCCTTGGCACCTTGGACGTCTTCCTCACTGGAAATCAGGGCACTTTCCGGGGCCATGTCCCCTTCCTCCGTGTCTGGGCCAGTCTCGGTGTTAGCCTGGGCACGTGCCATTCATGCAAGAACACAGGCTGGAGTGAGAGGACCTGAGGGTTGAACTTGATTATTCTCAGGATGAGTCTTACCTCCCCGCCTCCGAGGTACTCGGGTTGGCCTCTCCTGAGTCTCTCTCCAGAGCGGGTGAAAGGCAGGGCAGTCTCGTCCAATTAGGACAGGTACGGGTAAGGAGTCCACCACCCCCGCCACTGTGAGTATGGTTCCCCGGGTGGTAGTCATTGTGAGTTCCGTGGTGGGGTAGTCCCTGGTGTCTCCGTGGACACAGGAAACGGGAAGGACTTCCCCCGGGGTCAGACACAATGGATCCACCAGGTCCTTACGCACCAGGGTGACCCGGCTTACCTGAGTCGAGTAAGGCCTCTACGTCATGGTGATTCACCGTCACCGGGCAGGTGGGAGGTCGTTCTGGGGCGCCATCTATGACACCCACAAGGGAGGCAAAAAGGTGGGCAGGCGGTGAGCTGGAGGACTCAGCAGTGGGCATCGGCTCATCCGCTGGTTTCCCACACTGCCAGGAGATGTGTCCCATCTCCCCACATCGATAACACTGTCGGGTTTCCCTCTTCCGGTGCACTCTTCCTGGCCCCAGCTGGGCTCGGGCTCCCCCTGGAGCCTGGGCAGCTCCTGAAGTGGCTGGGATGAAGACCTTGGGGTTCTTTGGCCGGGCTCCTCCCATCTGTGGTGGGGAAACACTCCTGTGTTCCTTTCTGGAAGCACGTAGCATATCCGCCGTGGCCTGGTATTTTTCTACAGCTTCCACGGTTAGTTCGGCTGTGGTCAAGGCCTGCTGACTGAGGAACCGCTTCGCTTCGTACGGCAGGGCCCGCAAGTAGTGATCCACCACAATGGTCTCCACCACGGCTGCTGCTGTACTTTTCTCTGGCTCCAGCCATTTCCGCGTGACCCGGACAAGTTCGTGCATCTGCGCCCGGGGAGGCTGGTCTGGTTTGAAGGTCCAGTTGTGGAAGCGTTGGGCCATACCAAACTTGGTGAGCCCGTTTCGGCTGAGGATCTCAGTCTTCAGAGCATCATAGTCCGTCACCTTGTCGGGGGGAAGGTCCCGGACAGCACTCAGCGACTCCCCCGCTAGGAAGGGGGCTAACAGTCCAACCCACTGTGCTTTGGGCCACATTTCCCTTGTGGCTGTGGCTTCAAAGGCGTGCAGGTACGCCTCAACGTCATCCGTAGCCCCCA
The DNA here is from genome assembly GCA_029853015.1 of Chelidonichthys spinosus. Lineage (NCBI taxonomy): Eukaryota > Metazoa > Chordata > Actinopteri > Perciformes > Triglidae > Chelidonichthys > Chelidonichthys spinosus. The sequence goes on from CM056836.1 coordinate 18,873,599, forward strand.
TCTTGGAGAAGAAGTCACTCGCCCTTGTTGGGCGCACGTTACGAACAGCCATTTGTTGTTGCAGCTGTAATTCCTCCGTCTTCAGGTGGTTGGCTCTCTTCTGCTCCTCCAAGAGAGCCACGTTTGCTTGCGTCTGGGCTTGCTGGCTAGCAAGGAGGGCTTTCAAAATTTCCTCCATTTTGTTGTGTGGGGGACCTACGGCCAATTTGGAAAACTGGGTGATCAAATTTCTTGTGTCCTCCTCTGACATGCACTATTAACGTTTGAGCAGTGCCCGCATTCTCCACCATATGTGATATCATGAGAGGCTACACGGCTCTCAGCGGGACAGCTCAAGTAGTGCGAGGACACAAGGTTAAAGTATAGTCAAAAGATTTGAATACCGTCCGTGAGCAGGATCAACAAAACGTTCCAGTTTCCAAACAAAAAAGGTTTAACAAAGGGGAAGGTTGCTCTTCAACAGTCTTAACTGAACAAAAGTCTCTTCAGCCACAAAATCATAATCCCAGATAGGCTCAGGTAAGCGTTCTCCTGTAACCGGCAGCTCTTCAACCTCCACACTCCTCTCGCCACTCCCTGTGACCCGGCTGCTATAAAACAGCCCATCAGCTCATCCTGCACTGATCAGCCTCAGGTGTGTTTGCAGGTAGGGGTGGAACTCCCAACTCCGCCAGCAGATGGAGCCATAGCTGTGTGGGGTTGCAGCCATCTTAGGGGGATGTAGCGCCCCTCCAGGACACAGCCTCTCGTGACATCACAACACACACATAAGTTAAATTAGCAGAAAAGGAGAAACTCTCTCAATGTAATGACTTAGCGTCTCAAAACAATGTAGTACTACATTCTTTTGAGATATTCAGTCAATATTTTGAAAAGTTTCACTTTCCTTCCAACAGTGGCAGAAATGGGCTTTCATAAGAAAGCCCCCAAAAATGTAAATGTGTCACATGATATATTACAAAAGTACATTTGAATCACTTCAAACAAGTTTGAACATGTCAAAGATTGAGATTTCTCAGCTCCTGTCTTTACAACATAGATATAAGCAGATGGGGGCTGCACGGTGGTGTAGTGGGTAGCACTGTCGCCACACAGCAAGAGGGTCCTGGGTTCGATTCCGGGGTCGGCCCAGGCTTCTTCTGTGTGGAGTTTGCATGTTCTCCCCGTGTAAGTGTGGGTTCTTTACAACATAGATATAAGTAGATGGCACAGGGCAGAGTCTCCAGCATAGTTCACCGGCGGCCATCTTGCCACAGTCAACTATTCTCTTAGCGCGCTACGAAGACTCCTACGTTATGACTTACCAAAGTTGTTTACCTCTATAGTCGTGGTTCCCGAACGGTCTCTTAGGAGTCTTCTTTAGAAACCCTCCTTACGTCGTTCGTAGACGGCGCTGTCCAGAAAGAAAGTGCTGAAATCGATTGCTCAGAGTTCGATTTTCCATTTCATGCGCAGGTGCATGACAGCACTATATTAAGAAAATGTAGGCTATTGCAGTGTTTGCAAATAAAACATTTCTAGAAATCCTTCTAGGCCTAAACATTTATTTAACCATGGTGGAACTACCATGTACCTATTTAAAAAAAGATATAGAAAATATAGAAACTGCGGGGGAGATTGAGCCAATTACATCCTTAATAACATGCGTATTTGTTGCCGTTGTAGTCGAAACTTATGCAATATAGCAGCGGCGTCGGTCAATATATCCGTGGGATTGAAGTTGATCCTTTTGAAATTAGGTATTCCAACTAAATGGCTCCGAGGTCGGCGACGTCTTTGGTTCAGGATGTGTTGTATCGCTGCAATAGTTTTGCCACCGTCACCGGCGTCCATTTATGACATTGACTAGGCATAATGGGCTAATGAAATGACACTGTAATATACCTAGGCTACTTCTGAGGTTGAGGTAAAGCTTAGGCTTGTGATGAAATGCATGCGCATTTTATTTTTATTTTCTTCATGAACACAACACTGGCAATGTGCAGTTCCATGCGCAACAGGGATTTCTGGATTACCGTACAGTGGCGGGGACTAGCGTCAGGAGCTGAAACATCGCTACGGTAGAGCTATGAAGGCTCTAAGAGTGCTCCAGACCACTCTTACCAACATTTGACGTATGAAAGAGATTCGTAGCAAAGAACGTTTCAGGAAACACACAAAATGTTAAGTAGGAACTCTAAGTAGGGGTTACGAATGATGTAGCGTTAAGAAGGTGTGGAAGAAACTCTTCCAATTCTCTGGCTGGTTCAAATGAGGTTTAATCACTGACAGTGGAGAACAGAAATTCACAGTGTATCTATGAAGATCCAGTTTGTTGAATGGCTTAGCCGAGTTGAATTTATATAGAACAGTCGAGAGAACAAAAGGGAAGGCGTCATGAGTGGATTTGCATTGAATCAACACATGTCTCTCTGCAGAGGAAGAGACATCTGTTGATATCTACAAGGTGTGACCGTTCTCGGAAGAGCTAGACGATGTCACTACAGGGGTCACTCATTGGGCCTTGATCAATGTATGAGATATGAAGGTGTTTCGGAGACGGTCCAGGAAGGGGGACACATTCAAAGGGTCTTCTCATCAAGGGTTACATACAATGAATGCAGCTCAGCAAGACATTTGATGTTCCCGAGAGAAAGTAACATTAAAACAAAACAAATAAGAAAAATTAAGGTAACACATTTTCTTCTACAATTCCCCATTTTGTCCTATAGGACAACAATAAATACACAAGAAAATGTAATCAAGTGAAGTAAGAACATTACAATACATCAATTCTACACAATTCATCGAAAACATCAGGAAATAATTCTTTAGGTACGTTGTGAGTAGTTCGTTGAATCATCATTTTAGTAGTCACCTTAGCTGTAATAATTTTACACATTGCTCTGATGCAAGAAAAAATAACAACAAAAAATATAAAACAGATTAAACCAACAAAAACATATTGAACTATATTTGTACCCCAATGACCAATGAGTGTTTCCAACTATTCAAAAGGGCTACTAATATCGCTGGTGTGCACTTCATCAGCAATGTGTTTAACATGTGCAATGACATCAAAAAGGCTAGCATTATAATGTGACACATAAGTACAACATTCAACACCAATCACTGCACAAGTACCACCCTGGGATGCTAAAAGATAGTCTAAAGCTGCTCTATTCTGTAAGGCAACTAGACGGGTTGCAGCCAGCTCTTTTGATAAGGGAGACAAACCTAGGGAAGTGGTATTAGCTAAATCCTCTATACGTTTGGAAAGATCTCTTATCTGATTCAGGGAAGACAATACACCATAACTGGAAATAAGCATGCCGAATAGACGGCTCCAATATGTCTGTGAGTGGGTGATTAACACATCTCGTTTTGTAGGCAATTTATCCACAACTCGCATTGCTGCGACGACGTAGCCCAGGCCACACACTCAGCTCCAACACTTAGGAAGATATTCATATGCTTTTTGTCCACATATCCAGTACATCCCTTTTCCAGCTGGGACAGAACAAAAAGAAGCCGCTGTGGCTAACCTAGAAAAGTTAATGTCAAGTGTCGAACAAGCTGTAGGTGAAGGGCTGTAGTCCGAAGTCCATATTCTGGGAGAACTTCTTGGTATTGGATAAAACAGCGAGTCACAGTTCGAATGTCCCATGTCATGACCAACTCCGTTAGCTTTAATGCACCACTTAAATGGTCGTGGAACTACCCTAAGAGGGATGGCAGCAGGGACATCAGTGCATGCCTGACACTTGCGTGTGGATGTTTTGCAAGGTAAAGTTCTCAGTTCAGGTGTAACTGGGCACAGTTCATGGGTGTAAGATGTGTGTGTATTTAGGTGAAGTAAATGGCACGTGTCACAGTCAGAAATGGGCAGAGCCATCAAGGCCTTCATTTGTGCTATGTGGGATGAATCCACATACGTAACAATTGGTAGAATTTGAGCTGTGATAAGCTACCATCCTAGTCAGGTTGAAATAGGTGTTTGTGGAAATCATTTGGTCGTGTGTGGAGATTGTATTTGGTCCAGTTTCCCGTTTCTGACGAAAGCTGGAGACTGCATTCGAGGGGGGATGAGCTATCTCTGATATGCTTCTTTCTGGTGGCTCCATAGCTGCAGTATTAAGAAGGAGATCTTCCAAAGCTACTTCCTGTCCCCATTGTTTAATACTGGTACTGCAAAGGAGCCACAGAAGTGATAATCCGGTCACAAGCAGCAGCCATGTTGGTGTCGTCCATCAGCATCTGGTCAGAACAGCACCGTTCCGGGTTGTTCTCCTGCTGGGCTGTTGATCTTCACTGGTGTGAAGAGTGGATCCATGTGGGGTGTCACACACTTCATGACAGTATTGTTGGTCAGCAGTATTTGAGATGGGCTGGTCCACCTGGGCTGGAGAGCGTTCCTTCGCTTGAACTGCTTCAGGGTTGAAATCACTAGGCTGAAGGTTGTGATAGTTCCCGTCAGTGGGAGGCGTGTGGGCTGCGATCACCTGTTAGTGTAGAGCTTAGACAGAAGAACACAGTTCCTTGCAGAGTTCTCGTGTGATAGAGGAGTTGAAATGGGTGCCGTCGTCGCTGTTAATGCAGCGTGGGATCCCAAACAGGCAGACAATGTCTCTGAGGAGCAGAGTAGTCACTGTTGTGGTGTCTGCTTTTCTGTTTGCAAAAACTTCAGTCTATGTTGAAAACATATGATTAAAAAACAAAACAATAACAATAACATGTGAACATATGACTTTGTACAAAGTCAATCAGCATATTTACAAAAGAGTCCCGACGGGGGGATTGCTCTTCTTGGTTTGTGTCGACAAAATTGTTTGAATTTAGGGACGTAACAGGAGCAACGTAAATCTGCTTATTGCAGCAACCATTCCCCATTTGCTCCTGTGAGTCACACCATGTGTCACACAAACAAGTTGAGGAAGCAGGAGCTCCACAATTCGTAAAACAACACAACCAGGCAGAGCGCTCAGAGGTGTCGGGGGCAGCTTGTAACGTAGCCACGTTAAAGCAAAGAGCTCAGCTTGTGGGGCTGAGCATGGGGGGTGGGTGAGATTCTAGGATCTCAAATAGGGGACCAATTGCATAACCTGAGTCAAGTGTAGGGCTCTCTGATTCCCACAATGCACATAGACTAAAATGCAGGATCTGACAAGAATACCTGTAAAACGTGGAATTTCATGGAATGTCAAAATCTGAAAATCAATGTTTTCTCAAACATTATAAGAGTTTGTTACTATACCTAAGCTGAAAGAAAAGGGAAAGGGGGGGGGGGGGGGGTTTAAACTTTATGTAATCGACGGGAACAATGCCTCATCCAGCATGTCTGAAAAGTGAAACATAAATAGCAGTGAGTGGACTGACAGATACGCAGATTTTAGACACAGCGAAAGTCAGGGGCAGGGGGCTGCTAGATAATACTAGAAAGATAAGGTACAGTATTAGTTATGAGAAACAAGAAATCATAAAATTGAAAAAATTAAATATTTACAAAAAAAAAATACTAAAATAATAGAATCTAGGTAAGGTGAATAAGTGAATAAAAAAAATTAAAAAAAATCAACAGGCTGAAGAGAAGCCAGAATACTAAAAGAACCATCGGGCCTTGATCAATGTATGAGAGATGAAGGTGTTTCGGAGACGGTCCAGGAAGGGGGACACATTCAAAGGGTCTTCTCATCAAGGGTTACATACAATGAATGCAGCTCAGCAAGACATTTGATGTTCCCGAGAGAAAGTAACATTAAAACAAAACAAATAAGAAAAATTAAGGTAACACATTTTCTTCTACAAATGTTTTAAGAAGGCTTCGGGAAACCGGGCCCTGGTACTGTCAGGCCGAGACTCAATACAGGACTCAATTGCTGAGGTGTCAGTGAGCAGTTTTTATTGAGTCTTAGACAAGGCTCTCGAGAGAGTGATTTCAAAACAATGGTGCTATGAAAATTACTCTAAGAGAGTCTATCGGGAGGGAAAAAGCTTGGCTAAAACAAAAATCACTCCTAGGGAGGAAAACTGGCTATCTAAATCAAAATCACTCTTAAAGAGGAAACTCGAAGTACAAAACTATCAAAATCAAAATCACTCACAAGGAGGAAACTCGAAGTACAAAACTATCAAAATCAAAATCACTCACAAGGAGGAAACTCGAAATACAAAAACTATCAAAATCAAAATCACTCACAAGGAGGAAATCAAAAAGGGCTTCAAAACATTAACCATAAACACTATGAACAGAAAATCACTCACAAAGGAGGCTGACTAAATACAGAACTAAAGACTATGAAAATTTAACAGAAAATCACTCTCACGAGGAAACAACAAGAACTCACGAATACGCTGTGGCTTTGACTATGGTTTGGCTTCTGTGGTCGGACATGGAACGAGACACTTTGGCACAAGACAAAGGGGAACGCAGACTTTTAAACACATGAGGGAAATGGGACACAGGTGGACACAATCAGGAATCAGGGGAGACGGGCAGGTGACACAAGAGGAAGGGCAAGTGATCTGAAACGAGAGGAGAGTTAGATTTTCAAAATAAAACAGGAAATGACCAGACAATAACCCAAGACGAGACAACCTCACCGCGGTGTGACAGTACCCCCCCCCCTAAGGGCCGACTCCTGACGGCCCAGGAAGTTCAGGATGGGCCCTCACGAAGTCGTCAATGAGGGACCGATCCAGTATGAACCGGGAGGGGACCCATTGTCGCTCCTCCGGTCCGTACCCCTCCCAGTCCACCAGGTACTGCTTGCCCCGACCCCGGTTGCGCACAGCCAGTAGCCTCTTGACCTTGTAGACGGGACCCCCGTCTACCACTTCCGGGGGAGGAGGGGGCGGGGGGGTCGGGACCATGGGGCTCTCCTTGACCGGTTTGACCTGACTGACGTGGAAGGTGGGATGGACACGGAGAGAGCGGGGCAGACGAAGGCGAACCGCCGCGGGTCCGATGATCTTGGTGATGGGGAAAGGTCCCACGAAGCGCGGCGCCAGCTTCCGGGAGAGGGCTTTGAGGTGGAGGTTCTTGGCTGAGAGCCACACCCTCTGGCCCGGCTGGTATGCAGGAGCGGGTCGTCGTTTCCGGTCCGCGGCCCTCTTGACCCGGTCTCCCTGGCGGATGAGGAGCTGCCGGGCGGCCGCCCAGATACGTCGGCAACGGCGGATCATGGCATGGGCGGAGGGCACCGACACCTCCGGTTCCTGGTCTGCGAAGACAGGTGGGTCGTAACCATATACACATTTGAAAGGTGAGAAACCTGTGGCTGAGGTGGGGAGGGAGTTGTGGGCATATTCGACCCAGACCAAGTGCCGGCTCCAGGTCGAGGGGTTTTGGGACACCAGACATCTGAGACCAGTTTCCAGCTGTTGGTTGAGCCGTTCGGTCTGGCCGTTGGCCTCCGGGTGATAGCCTGACGTGAGACTAGCCGTGGCCCCGATGAGCCGACAAAACTCCTTCCAGAAACATGATATGAACTGGGGCCCCCGGTCAGAAACGATGTCCCTAGGAAAACCGTGGACTCTGAAGACATGGTTAATCATAATTTCAGCTGTCTCTTTGGCTGAAGGTAATTTGGGCAAGGCTATGAATCTTGTCATTTTAGAAAATCTGTCCACCACCGTAAGAACCGTGGTGTTACCTTGGGAGACCGGGAGCCCCGTGACAAAGTCCAGGGAGATGTCGGCCCATGGTCTGGAGGGGATGGGGAGCGGTTGTAGGAGTCCCATCCGTGGCCCGGAGGACGTTTTATTCCTGGCGCAGACCGAACAAGCCTCGACGTACTCCTGGACCTCTTTTTCCATGGACCGCCACCAGAACCTCCGAGAGATGGCGAACATAGTCCGCCGAACCCCCGGATGACAGGAAAGCAGCGAGGTGTGAGCCCAGTGGATCACCTGTGGGCGCAGCTCAGCCGGGACAAACAATCGATTTTCGGGGCACCCACTAGGTGGCGGACTCTCACCGTTTGCCTGCTTAACCTCCTTTTCTATCTGCCAAATTACCGCTCCAACCACACAGGTTCGTGGAAGGATTGGCTCTGGTTCTTTGGCAACAGGCTCGGGGTCGTAGAGACGTGACAGGGCGTCGGGTTTGACGTTCTGGGACCCCGGCCTGTAAGAGAGGGAGAAAGAGAAGCGGTTAAAAAAAAGCCCCCACCTTGCCTGGCGAGAATTTAGTCTCTTGGCTTTACGTATATATTCCAAGTTTTTATGGTCAGTCCAGACGATAAACGGGTGCTCAGCTCCCTCAAGCCAGTGCCTCCACTCCTCCAGGGCCAGCTTGACTGCCAACAGCTCCCGGTTGCCGACGTCATAGTTCCGCTCCGCTCGGGACAAACGCCGCGACAGGAAGGCGCAGGGATGCATCTTCCCGTCCTGTGCAGACCGCTGGGACAGGACCGCTCCAATCCCCTCGTTGGAGGCGTCCACCTCGACCACAAACTGCCGCTGGGGATCAGGCATCGTAAGGATGGGAGCCGTGGTGAAGCGGGTCTTGAGGTGCTGGAAGGCTGCCTCCGCCTCCGGGGACCAGAGGAAGCGCACCTTCGTAGAGGTGAGTGCGTGGAGCGGAGCTGCTATTGCGCTGAAGCTTCTGATAAACCGCCTATAAAAGTTAGCAAAACCGAGGAATTGCTGGACCTTTTTGCGGCTATCAGGCGTGGGCCACTCGGCCACAGCGCTCACTTTAGCCGGATCCATCTGCACCTTTCCAGGGGCTACGATGAAGCCCAGGAAGGAGATGGTGTCGGCATGAAACTCACTTTTTTCTGCTTTAACATAGAGCTTGTTTTCTAGCAGACGTTGGAGAACCTGGGATACATGATTTTTGTGAGTTTCTAGATCTGGTGAGTAAATGAGAATGTCATCCAAGTAAACATAGACAAATCGGTCTAAAAAGTCACGGAGCACCTCATTGATCATGGCCTGGAACACGGCTGGGGCATTAGTGAGTCCGAAAGGCATGACCAAGTACTCATAGTGGCCGCTAGGAGTGTTAAACCCTGTTTTCCATTCATCCCCCTCTCTGATCCTGATTAAATGGTAAGCATTGCGTAAATCTAGTTTTGTAAATACCTTGGCTTGTTGCAGTTGGTCGAAGACTGATGTCATGAGAGGCAGGGGGTAACGGTTTTTAATAGTGATAGCGTTTAGGGGGCTGTAATCGATACAGGGCCTAAGAGAGCCGTCCTTTTTCCCCACAAAGAAAAATCCGGCCCCCGCTGCTGACGAGGAAGGACGAATAAGCCCCGCCCTCAGTGATGAGTCGATGTACTCCTTCATGGCTGCCCTCTCCGGCCCGGAGATGGAGTACAGCCGGCCTTTGGGAATGGGGGAGCCCGAAATCAGGTCTATGGCGCAGTCATAAGGCCGGTGTGGGGGAAGTGACATGGCCTTAGTTTTACTAAACGCCTCACGGAGGTGGAGGTAGCAGGGGGGCACGGAGCTCAGGTCGGAGGTCTCAGAGTCTGTGGCAGAAGTGACAGAAAAGTGATTAATAGACGTTATGTTGTTTCCCTGGACCGAAACAGGTCTACAGTGATCCACACAATCTTCCCCCCATCCCATGATTGTTCCTGTTTTCCAGTTTATGTGGGGGTTGTGTTGACATAACCAGGGGTTTCCAAGGACTAGAGTCTGAGAGGGGGATTTACATAAATATAAGTTCAGGAATTCCCTATGTTCTTGGATCTGTAGTTCCAGTGGTTCTGTAGTGTGCGTGATCATAAACAGTTCCTTGCCGTTGAGGGCTCTGGCCCTGATGGGGCTGACCAGGGGCTCCGATTTTAACCCCAATGTCTCCGCCAAACCCCAGTCAATTAAGCTCTCGTCAGCTCCAGAATCTATGAGTGCTTTAATGTCAATAGTGGTGGCATGGTGCGTTACCTTAACAGGTGTCAGGCCGCGCGGAGCGGGGTCTGTGGCTGGGGGTTGACTCACCTCCCGGGGTCTTTTGGCCGGACAGGCGGCGACGAGGTGGTCAGTCTGGCCGCAGTAAAAACAGCTGCCCTCCTGTTGGCGTCGTCGTCGCTCCTCCGGGGTCAGCCGTGTCCTTCCCAGCTGCATGGGCTCCTCCTCCCTAGCGATGGGGAAGGGAAGGCGGTGCTCAGGCGGAGAATAACGGGGAACCTGCCTGCCCGGGGCAGGGGAACGTGGATACCTCTCCGTCGTCGGGCCGCTGCTCCGCGATTGCCGGAGCTCACGGACCCGGTTGTCGGTCCGGATGGCGAGGGAGATCAGCGAGTCCAGGTCTGCCGGCAGATCCACTGGCAGCAACAGCTCCTGGATGTGAGGCGCCAGCCCCTTCAGGAACACGTCGTATAGGGCGGCGTTATTCCACCCACTCTCCGCCGCCAAGGTGCGAAAGCGGATGGCGTAATCGCACACCGAATCCCTGCCCTGTGTCAGTCTGCTCAGCTCCCTGGCCTTTTCTCTGTCTGTAGACACTGGGTCAAATGTTCTCGTGAGAGCCGTTTTAAAGTCTGTGAAGGATGAGCAAAGCGGAGAGTCACGAGCCCACTCAGCGGTGGCCCAAGCTCTGGCTCTCCCCGTCAGGTGGGAGATCATGAATGCTATTCTTGATCGATCTGTGCTGAATGCATGTGGGAGCTGTTCAAAGTGTATCGAACAGTCGATAAGAAAAGCCCTACATTGTCCTGGTTCCCCAGAGAAACGCTCCGGGGAGGCCAACTTGATGCCCATCCCGGTCATGGGAGCACCTTGGGTCGGAGCCGCTGCAGCGGCTGGAGACTCCGACGCCGCGGGCGGCCGGGCTGTCTGCCGCAGATGATCCGCCAACTCCCTCACCTGGGATGAAAGCTGACCCAGCTGAGCCACCATCACCGTCTGAAAATCCTCCTGACGGGAGATGCGGGCTTCCTGAGCCTGTAGCGTAGCCGCCCACTGGCCAGCCTCTGCTGAGTCCATTCTGGCCAAAGTGTACTGTCAGGCCGAGACTCAATACAGGACTCAATTGCTGAGGTGTCAGTGAGCAGTTTTTATTGAGTCTTAGACAAGGCTCTCGAGAGAGTGATTTCAAAACAATGGTGCTATGAAAATTACTCTAAGAGAGTCTATCGGGAGGGAAAAAGCTTGGCTAAAACAAAAATCACTCCTAGGGAGGAAAACTGGCTATCTAAATCAAAATCACTCTTAAAGAGGAAACTCGAAGTACAAAACTATCAAAATCAAAATCACTCACAAGGAGGAAACTCGAAGTACAAAACTATCAAAATCAAAATCACTCACAAGGAGGAAACTCGAAATACAAAAACTATCAAAATCAAAATCACTCACAAGGAGGAAATCAAAAAGGGCTTCAAAACATTAACCATAAACACTATGAACAGAAAATCACTCACAAAGGAGGCTGACTAAATACAGAACTAAAGACTATGAAAATTTAACAGAAAATCACTCTCACGAGGAAACAACAAGAACTCACGAATACGCTGTGGCTTTGACTATGGTTTGGCTTCTGTGGTCGGACATGGAACGAGACACTTTGGCACAAGACAAAGGGGAACGCAGACTTTTAAACACATGAGGGAAATGGGACACAGGTGGACACAATCAGGAATCAGGGGAGACGGGCAGGTGACACAAGAGGAAGGGCAAGTGATCTGAAACGAGAGGAGAGTTAGATTTTCAAAATAAAACAGGAAATGACCAGACAATAACCCAAGACGAGACAACCTCACCGCGGTGTGACAGGTACGTTATGTTAGCTGTTGTAAGATGAGTGATCTGCTCAAACAAAAAAATACTCTTAATTCGCTGAAATCTTGACAGATGTACAACGGTGTGGTTTATTACAAACGTAAACGTGGCTATGATTCAGGATGCTTGGACATTCTGAAACTGTAGCTTCTTTTCGAGGAAAGTATGCAGTATCATAACTTCATCTCTGAAGTTCATAACAAACCAAACCGTTTGAAAATCAGTTGAAAATTGAGCAAGCTATGGTTATTTCAATAGTATATGCACCATAGACAGTCATGTTACGAGTGGGCGTGCTGCTTGTGGCAAGATGGCCGCCATGTGGCAACATGGATCTCCATTGGCCGGCACTATGGGTGAGTCATCTAGCCTTTATAGGTCTATGCTTTAAACAACCATGTCAGCTTCAGGTCTGCAAACACCAAGGGTGCATTCAAATGGTAAAAAAATTATGTCCTAACTCCTATTCCTTGACCTTTGGAGAAAACGTCACAGGGTTAAGGAAAGGCGATAGGAGAACTCAAAAGGATTTAGGAAAAGACGGCTGCGGTGCTCAATCCGAATCCGACCGGACTTTCACTAAGCTACGTCATTATAATGCTGCTGATGATTGACAGCCGATGATCCACACTGGTGATTGTCGTGCGTTTGCACTGGAGAAACTACAATAATGGACTACACAAAGCACATCGTCCACTTCTCCCCATGTTGTTGGTTTTATAAACAGCTGGTTCACTGACGGCTTCAGGTCCAGCAGCTCCTCCTTCCTGTTTGACCGTTTGCTGTATTTACATTTCATTTGTGGTTTTATGATTGAAATAAAAAAATACCATTCAATTATCATCACTGTCCACACATTTATCAACACAATTCCAATTACTATATGTCTGCATGAAAGTAATTGTTATATATGCAAATACAGTTTGTTTTCATGAACGGCTGAGGTGTGCGGCACTTTAAATGTTGCTCTCGCAAAGAATTGTGGGTCGGTGTGATCTCCTTTCCTTTTGTAGAGGAAGGTCCATTGCATCCTATGCTAAAGGAGCTCTGAAAGGAAGCATCGGAGCTCCTATCCTTTGCATTTAGAGAAATTGAACAGCTCTTACCATGGCGGCCACTTGTTTATTTCCGGGTCACTTCTTCAGTTAGGAACCTTCCTTGGCAAAATAGACTATTCGACCGCAGCCCGTACCACACAATGCAGTGGAATCATTTACAGAGCTGTAGTGACAGGTACAGGTCGATAGGGAAAAAACTGCAACATGTCAATTAGAAACTGCCATGTAGCACAGGAACTCCCATATTGCTGTAGTTCATGGCTTGTTTTTGTCAAGACAATAGGGGAATGTTACAAAAAAAAATATCAATGTGTCATTAACAGGCTGTGTGCCACAGTCCTTTAAAGTAGCTGTAATTAAACCTCTTAAAAAGGCTTCGTGAACTGGAAAAATGTGTCGTTATCAAAAGGAACTGCAATGAGCTGGTTTAAGTCCCATTTATCCAATCAATCCTGATCCGTTGGGACTCTCAAATGTGTAGATTCTAAAAATAAGTCTTCTTGTTAATAAATAAAAAAAAACACACACACACAAGTGTCCCGATACAAATGGTTGGCTCCCGTCAGATCACACATTTGAAAATACTAAACGCTAAAAGTACAGAAATGGCTTCGAGAGGACAACTAGTCAGAGTACAGTCCCCACTACACTAAGCCCCCATCGTGGATTGTGCCTTACACATTGTGTAAGAGCCATTTTCCTGTTTTCCATTTATGTTGTGTGGTGCAACCGTATTGCGGGTACAGGTATAAAGGGGACATCATTTGGCTTACCTCTGTTGTTTGACCCCGGAAGGGCATACGGTTTTTGACCGCTAGAAATACCAAATACCACCAGTTGTTGTTATGTCACTGAGCATCTGTATGAATGTATTCCGTATTCCCATGCAATTGGTGTCATGGTGAGGAAATAAACGGTTTGTAAACCGGAGACGATCGCACGGATCAATCATTGCTTCACGTAGCTGCTTAGTACTGGAAACATCAACACAGCGCGTCAACCAGGTCACCCGGGAGTCAAACCACACGGAGCACACCCGTTGGATGTGGCTCCTATACTTGTCAAAAACCCGCCGTTTATTCAAAACTGCCGGTTGGAACAGCTGGAAACCTTCGGCACGTATGGCAACTTATAGAGGCGGCACAAGGACTTGGAAAGCTTAGCCCAGCTTTGACTATCGTATCTTTTGGAGGACGTTTGCGGGCTGCAGAAGGACCGGGAAGCTGTCGGGATTTCGGCTGCGCTGGAGTGCACTGGAGGCTGCGGGATTTCGAGTAGAATCGTCGGCGGCAGCTGTCAGGACTTGCGCTGCACCTGCATCATCGAGTCTAACCATGGGCTACGGTGCTAACGCTGGAGGCTACGGCTGTGGAGTGGATTACATCGTACACATGCTACTGGATGGCACACAACGCAACATTTAGAGAGCAGGTATTTGTGGAGCCACACACATGCCCGGGCTTTAAATCCAATGCATTGGTGACAAACTGACATGACCGTAGACCGTAACAGCTAAAAAGCAAAATGGAGGAACAGCAACAACAGCTAAAAAGCAAAATGGATGAGCAGGAACAACAGCTGAGGAGGAAAAGAGAGGAGCTTGACTTGAAATCCGAACTTGCTGCGTCTAATGCAAAGCTGGCAGTACTGCAGGCGTGGGAAACAAAAAGTGATTCTTCCAAAGGCTCAGACGGTATGAATTCCTATTTTGAAAAAGGAAAAAAGAAAGAGGACTCTGTCGTTGTCCTAAACCCCATGGTGAAGGAGTATGAGCCTACATGCAGGCCTGTGCAACAAATTCACTGGGCACAATCATCATTATCACCTGACAAACCAACATCAATGGACGTGAGGCCAAAACAACCTGTGCAATTGTTAGGAAACATCATAGCAACACCACAGCATGCACAGTGCCAGCCTACAGTTGCTCAGTCAAACGATGGACCAAGACAATATGGTAGTCATCAAAATCTTCCTGACGACATAATTAATATCATGAGCAGACAAAATGAAATTACTGCTACCCTGGTGCAACAACAGCATTACTTGTCTCTACCACCGAGAGATATTCCTACCTTTGAAGGACACCCTCTCACATACAGGTCTTTCATAAAGGCATTCGAGCAAGGAGTGGAAGGAAAGGCAAGCAAAGCTGATTGTCTATACTATCTGGAGCAATATACGAGAGGACAGCCGCGAGAGTTGGTGCGTAGCTGCCAGCATATGGATCCTGAGAGTGGCTATGGAGTGGCTAAGGGTCTTCTACAAGAACATTTTGGCAACAACTATACGATTGCAACTGCTTATATGGAGAAAGCTTTGGCCTGGCAATCAATTAAACCTGAAGATGTGGATGCACTCCAAGCCTATTCATTGTTTTTGCGTGGTTGCTGCAATGCTATGGAGGACCTCCAGTACTTGCAAGAACTTGATATGCCAGTTAACATGAGGGCCATTATTTCCAAACTACCATTTAAAATGAGAGATCAGTGGAGAGCCAGAGCTCATGAATCAATGGAAAGAACAAATGACAGAGCACACATCAAAGACCTAGTGTCGTTTGTTGAACACCATGTTAGAATTCTGTCAGACCCATTGTTTGGTAACATACAGGACCCCGGTTTTGGAGCTGCAGGGCCAAAGACTTTCACCAGGTTCACCTCACAGCCTAGGAACAGAGTTAAGAAAGTATTACTGCCACCACTTCTACAAACGTCACTGAAAGAATTAAAGAACAAACAAAAATGGAGAAAGCTGGATGCCTCTGCTGTTCTCGTGGGCATTCATTGGACGAGTGTAAGGAGCTCATTGGAAAAGGACACAAAGACAAAATTCAATTTTTGCGTGAAAAAGGAGTTTGTTTCGCATGTTTATGCATGGGTCACATGAGCCGTGACTGCGAGAGGCGCATGATATGCAAGATCTGTGGTCAAACTCACCCTACCTTGCTTCATATAAAACGGCAACCAGCTCTGGACCAGCAAGAGGAACCTTCCAATGAACAGCCTGCTATAGTTACAACATGTGGACATACAGGGGCCGGTAGAGACCAGTGCGCTTTGTCTATCCTTCCTGTAAGGGTGAAAGCTTCAAAGGGAAATAACATCATAACAACATACGCCTTTCTGGATCCCGGCAGCTCAGGCACCTTTTGTTCGGAAAATCTAATGGAGAAACTGAATGCTGCGGGCAACAAAATCAGCTTCCTGTTACGTACAATGGGGCAAGAAACAGTGAAGACTGCTTACTGCTTAGCTGGGTTGGAGGTTGCGGGGCTTGACAGCAGTGATTTCTATGCACTTCCAGATGTTCTCACACAGGAAAAATGCCAGTGACTGACAATGACATAGTGACACAGGAAGATCTGTCTCAGTGGCCATACCTAGAAAAGGTACACATCCCAAGCATCAAGGCAAATGTTGATCTACTGATTGGAACTAATGCTCCAAGGTTATTGGAACCATGGCAGGTCGTCAACAGCTGCGGGAATGGCCCATATGCTATTAGAACTGTGCTAGGATGGTCAGTAAATGGTCCACTAAATGGAAACTGTGGCACCATGGAGGAAAAATTTCCCTCTGCTACGGTTAACAGGATTGCTGTGCATAAACTGGGGGGAAATGCTGGCTGCTCAGTACAAGCATGACTTCAACGACAAGAATCTTGAGGACGAACCAATGTCAAGAGAAGAAATGAGGTTCTTGGAAATTGTCAGCCATTCAGCAAAGCTGGTTGACGGGAATTACAGCCTGAAATTTCCTTTTAGGAAAGAGCAGCTCATGCTCCCAAATAATTTGTTGGTGGCCAAGCAAAGGATTTTGGGACTCAAGAGAAGGTTTGAGAAGGATGAGCAGTTTCATCAGGAGTATGCAAGCTTCCTCACTGACGTCACCTTACAAGCGGTCTGCTCGGAGTGCTCACTCGGTTCAGACAGGAACCTGTAGCTTTGATGGGAGATATCCAACAGATGTTTTATCAGGTAAATGTTGCAGAAACAGACAAAAACTTCCTCCGTTTCTTGTGGTGGCCTGAGGGTGACCTGAGCCAAGAAATTGCAGAGCACAGGATGACGGCAAATAGAGAACTGAAGGAGGCTCACGCTGCACTTAATCATGACCAGATTCAAAGATCTCTCATTCCAGCAGGAGTGGACTGGAAATTCAATCCTCCAGGGGCATCTCATTTTGGCGAATTTGGGAGTGCATGATTCGTACAATAAGGTGTGTTCTCAAATCTGTATTGCACCAGCAGCAATTGGACGACGACGGCCTCCACACGGTTCTCTGTGAAGTTGAGGCCATAGTAAATGACCGGCCCATCACCCAGCTGTCCGAGGATGCCAATGATCTTGAACCTCTCACACCAAACCATATCCTCCTCCTGAAAGGCAAACCTGCATTAGCACCTGGGCTGTTTGTGAAACAAGACCTGTATGCAAAGAGAAGGTGGAGACAGGTTCAATATATATATATCTGATCTGTTCTGGAAACGGTGGGTTCAAGAGTACCTCCCTCTGCTGCAAGAACGGCAAAAATGGAACAGAGAAAAAATAAGTTTTGTGCCAGGAGAAATTGTCATAGTCATGGATTCGTCTGCTCCTCGTGGCTCTTGGCTGCTCAGATGAGTAGTCGAGACCTTTCCCGACAAAAACGAGTTTGTACGGTCCGTTCGTCTTAAGACGAAGTTTAACACTGTGGTAAGACCAGTGACCAAGTTGTGTCTGTTAAACGCAGCTCAAGATATCTGATGATAATGCAGTAACGCATGATGGGTATTAATGGCTCTTTGTTTTTGGTTTTATTGTTAGCTCCATCCGTCGCTTACATTTAGGGGCCGGAGCGTAAGACCCATTTTCCTGTTTTCCATTTATGTTGTAATGTCTGTGTTAACCACTGAGTGGAGCTACCGTATTGCGGGTACAGGTATAAAGGGGACGTCATTTGGGTTACCTCTGTTTGACCCCGGAAGGGCATACGGTTTTTGACCGCTAGAAATACCAAATACCAGTTGTTTTGTCACTGCGGATCTGTATGAATGTATTCCGTATTCCCATGCAATTGGTGTCATGGTGAGGAAATAAACGGGTTGTAAACTAGAGACGATCGCACGGATCAATCATTGCGTCACGTAGCTGCATAGTACTGGAAACACAGCGCGTCAACCAGGTCACCCGGGAGTCAAACCACACGGAGCACACCCGTTGGATGTGGCTCCTATACATTGTATGCCATAGATAAAAAAAAAAAAAAAAAAAAAAAAAAGGGGAAATTTGTTACAAGGGAACCATATGGATGCAAATTTCTGACACAGGCTAAGAACTCAATATTGAAAAAAATAGCGCAATTAGAAATTCAAAGTAAGGACTTAACCTCTGAAAATGTAATGAGTCATTATTTTCAGATACCAAGTCAATATTTTAAGAAAGTTTCTCCTTCCTTCCGACAGGCAGAAATGGGCTTCCATAACAATGACCAGCAAACTGTAAATGCTTCACATGATACATTTAAGAAAAAAAAAAAGTGCATTTGAATCACTTCAAAACATGTTTGAACAGAGACTGGCCAGTGACCACAGGTTGAAGGGGAAGTGAAGACCACAAAATTATATTATAATAAAACTTTATTTAAACTCACAGGGCACCTGTGGGACCAAAAAGAAGATCCATTAGAAACAGTTAGTGAAATAAGAGCAGCAAGAAATACTAGTACTCACCTGCTACTGTCCCTGATGAGGCCTGATCTTAATCAATTTGCTCTGCAGATGAACACTCTGGCCCTCTGGTTTGTAAGCTGCAGACTGGGCAGCCACGTAGGCCGGCTGCGCAGACTGCCCCTGGGGAGCCACGTAGGCCTGCTTTGGCTTCTTAACATCCGTCTGGTCAGCAGGGCCCCTCAGCCGTCTGATAGCATAGCCACCAAAGCGTTGAGGGATGTTGTAGGTTCTGGTTGGGGCCTTCTTGGGATTCTGGGAGCCAGTCGCAGAACCGTGTTGGTTGGACCATGGAAGCAATGGGCTATAGCTTGCGTGTCTTGAGGTCATGGCAGGATTGTAGCTTCCTTGGGAATTCCCTGCATTCACAGGAAACGGTTTGCTTTGGTATGGCTTTCCAACACGACTCTGGCTGGGGTTATTTCTACTCTCAGTTTGGAGAGGTGACAAACGGGAGGGTTGAGATGCTGCAGACCTCCGACCTGAAGACGCTCTTCTACCAGCAGCACTGGCTGAGGTCCTCGTCCGTACAGGGATTTTGTCTGAGCTAAACTGGCTGGAAGACTTCATAGCGGTGGAACCACTCCTTGGCCCATTGAGGGCTGGTGTTTTAGCAGCAGGTGGAGCGTTCTGTGCAGCAGACTGATAAGAGGCCTGTCTGAAAGAGTAGCTTTCCCTGGGACTGTGAAGAGATTTAGACGTGCTGGACAGAGGTTTGCTTGTACGTGGTGTACCCTGCTTTACTGACCACGTGCTCTTCTTGCTACTCAGATTTTGATCGTATTTAACAAGAGAACCTCCAGTACCAATAGAAGTAGAAAGGGCAGAAAACCGCTTTGTTGGCTTATTCTGCACACCAATCTGATTCAGTTTAGTCGTTTGCCAGTTAGGTTTGGACATCGAGCTGCTCTGCACCAACCCGGCTCTAGCATAGCCCCCTTTAGCTAGCTGTGAACCAGTTTGTGTGTGGCCACTACTGGAAGTTGCCTGGCTATAACCACTGCTAGCGCCAGTCTTTGTGCCGAGGCTACCGCTGTGGGCTGAGGCCAGAGAAACAGAGGCCTGTCGGAGTTGATTCTGGGGATAGGTGCCACCGTTCTGTTGCAAGTAGCCAACATATGTGTTGCCGTTTTTTCTCTGAGCTGCAAGAGAAACAAGAACATAAATCCACAGTTTATTCATCACAAACTCTAAATGACGGGGAGACATTTGTGGTCGTGCTCACCTTGTGAGGCCCATGAGCAGCACACATGCTCTGCTTGAACTAGGCAAATCAGCAAGATCCTGCAGAGAAACGAGACGTCAAGGTCAGAAGTAATGGGACGACAAGTTGGCACATACGACTGAGAATAGTTGCAGAAACGTACCCCAAAGGAACTCCACCAGCCATTTCTGTTTCAATGGTCTAAGAAACAGTAGCCCAACTGCCCTGAAGCTACTTGCCCTGTGTGTGTGCAGCAGAGAGATGGCATTTATGGCAACCTGCATCCAATCAGTGGCTAACAAAGTGATTGTCCACAGGTGCCTGCTGTTGTGGTTTCAGTAAAGAGTGCTGTTGATTTTCTCATTTCCTCTGTCACTTCTGTGTTCTCAAACCCTCTGTTCAAATACAAAGAAAAAAAAAGTAAAAAAGTACATTTGAATCAATTCAAACAAGTTTGAACATGTCAAAGATTGAGATTTCTCAGCTCCTGTCTTTACAACATAGATATAAGTAGATGGCACAAGGCGGAGTCTCCAGCGTAGTTCACTGGCGGTCATCTTGCCACAGTCAACTATTCTGGGCCCGGTTACCGAAGCCTTCTTAAAGCCTTCTTAATGCTACATCATTCGTAACCCCTACTTAGAGTTCCTACTTAACATTTTGCGTGTTTCCCGAAACGTTCTTTGCTACAAATCTCTTTCGTACATCATATGTTGGTAAGGGTGGTCTGGAGCACTCTTAGAGCCTTCTTAGCTCTATAGCGATGTTTCAGCTCCTGACGCTAGTCGCCGCCACTGTACAGTAATCCAGAAATCCCCGTTGCGCATGGAACTGCACATTGCCAGTGTTGTGATTCAACAGTGGTTTTAAGTCATTCATGAAGAAAATAAAAATAAAATGTGCATGCATTTCATCACAAGGCTAAGCTTTACCTCAACCTCAGAAGTAGCCTAGGTATATTACAGTGTCATTTAATTAGCCCATTATGCCGAGTCAATGTCATAAATGAACATCGGTGACGGTTGTGAATGGTGGAAAACTATGTCAGGGACACAACGCATCCTGAACCAAAGACGTCGCCGTCCTCGGAGCCGTTTAGTTGGAATACATAATTTCATAAGGATCAACTTCAATCCCATGGATATATTGACCGACGCGGCTATAAATTGGCTCAATCTCTGCCACTGTTTCTATATTTTCTATATCTTTTTTTAAATCAGTATAGGCTATGGAAGTATGTTCGACCATGGTTAAATCATTTTTTAGGCCTAGAAGGATTTCTAGCAATGTTTTATTTGCAAACAATGCAATAGCCTACATTTTATAATATAGTGCTGTCATGCACCTGCGCATGAAATGGAAAATCGAACTCTGAGCAATCGATTTCAGCATTTTCTTTCTGGACAGCGCCGTGTACGAACGACGTAAGGAGTGTTTCTTAAGAAGACTCCTAAAGCCCTGATTATGCTTCCGCGTAGTGATCACGCAACGGCCACACAACGGCCACGCAGTTGCCTGGAGACCATGATGGTTCTGCATTGGGTTTACATGTCGAAATGCAACTCAATGCCACACTTGTAGAGGGCACTATGTTTTTTGTAAAGACTGACCGACCGACCGAGACTCTTGACGTATTTCGTCGTTAGCCTCATTATAGCCTATTTGTTTACTTTCCGGCTTTAAACATCCACAATTTTTCAGAACTTGGTGTTTTATTTCTTTGTGCAAAAGCGACAAGATGCAAACAATAAAACGAGGTGCAAACCATAAAAGTAGCCTATTAAAGTTTAAATGGCGGTGTTTATGAGTGGAAACCGGATAGCGGTCTCCAGCGGATGTAGTTGGCGGACCAATCACAGCCAATGCCGCTGCGTTGGTGTTGCGTTGGTGATGCGTTGCCTCGACGCGTGTCTAGGATTTTTGGGAGGTACATGTCAGGCCCTTGCGTTGGACGTAAGGGGGGTCCGCAAGGACATAAGGGGTCCGCAAGCCCCCTTGCGTTGTGTCGACGCGGAAGCATAACTTGGGCTTAAGAGACCTTTCGGGAACCACGACTATAGAGGTAAACAACTTTGGTAAGGCATAAAGTAGTAGTCTTCGTAGTGCGCTAAGAGTGCACATTTCAGGAAATCGGGCCCTGGTACGTTATGTTAGCTGTTGTAAGATGAGTGATCTGCACAAACAAAAAAAAACTCCTAACTTGCTGAAATCTTGATGGATTTACAACGGTGTGGTTTATTACAAATGTAAACGTGGCTATGATTCAGGATGCTTGGACATGCTGAAACTGTAGCTTCTTTTCGAGGAAAGTATGCAGTATCATAACTTCATCTCTAAAGCTTATAACTAACCAAACTGTTTGAAAATCAGTTGAAAATTTTAGCAAGCTATGGTTATTTTAATAGTACATGCACCATAGACAGTCATGTTACAAGTGGGCGTGCTGCCATGTGGCAACGTGGATCTCCATTGGGTAGCAGCATGGGTGAGTCATCTAGCCTTTATAGTCTATGCTTTAAACAACCATGTCAGCTTCAGGTCTGCAAACACCAAGGGTGCATTTGAATAGTCAAAAAAATAATGTCCTAACTCCTATTCCTTGACCTTTGGAGAAAACGTCACAGGGTTAAGGAAAGGCGATAGGAGAACTCAAAAGGATTTAGGAAAAGACGGCCGCGGTGCTCAGAGAATCCGACCGGACTTTCACTAAGCTACGTCATTATAATGCTGCTGATGATTGACAGCTGATGAACACTGGTGATTGTCGTGTGTCTGCCTGGAGAAACTACAATAATGGACTACACAAAGCACATCGTCCACTTCTCCCCATGTTGTTGGTTTCATAAACAGCTGGTTCGTTCACGCACGGCTTCAGGTCCAGCAGCTCCTCCTTCCTGTTTGACCATTTGCTGTATTTACATTTCATTTGTGGTTTTAGTTTAGTGTGTCAAGTTTGTAACATGATTGAAATAACTAAAAACAAAAATGTCAATCATCATGTCAAGGCCAAACCACACAACAGTGTACTCATTTACAGAGCTGTAGTGACCTCTAGTAGTTTCATATCATACATTATATCACCAGTCCCATCAGTGCAATATAACAGATATTAAATTGTATACAGTCTTGGTACGATCATAAGATATACAAACTTGGTTTAAAACATCATTCACTATTTCACAGGACACTGGTTAAAAATCCATGGCAATACATCTTCTACACTAGATGGCACCAAGCCTACAGCAATACAGAGGCTGGCCAGTGACCACAGGTTGAAGGGGAAGTGAAGACAACAAATGTATAATACATTGTAATAAAACTTTATTTAAACTCATCACAGGGCACCTGCAGGACCAAAAAGAAGATCCATTAGAAACGGTTGATGACATAAAAAGGACGGCAAGAAATACTAGTACTCACCTGCTACTGTCCCTGATGAAGCCTGATCTTAATCCATTTGCTCTGCGGATGAACACTCTTGCCCTCTGGTTTGTAAGATGCAGACTGGGGAGCCACGTAGGCCTGCTGCACAGAATGCCTCGGGGGAGCCACGTAGGCCTGCTGCACAGACATGCCTCGGGGGAGCCACGTAGGCCTGCTGCACAGACTGCCTCGGGGGAGCCACGTAGGCCTGCTGCACAGACTGCCTCGGGGGAGCCACGTAGGCCTGCTGCACAGACTGCCTCGGGGGAGCCACGTAGGCCTGCTGCACAGACTGCCTCGGGGGAGCCACGTAGGCCTGCTGCACAGACTGCCTCGGGGGAGCCACGTAGGCCTGCTGCACAGACTGCCTCGGGGGAGCCACGTAGGCCTGCTGCACAAACTGCCTCGGGGGAGCCACGTAGGCCTGCTGCACAAACTGCCTCGGGGGATCCACGTAGGCTTGCTTTTGCTTCTTGACATCCTTCTGGTCAGCAGGGCCCCTAAGCCGTCTGATAGCATAGCCACCAAAGCGCTGAGGGATGTTGTAGGTTCTGGTTAGGGCCTTCTTGGGATTCTGGGAGCCAGTTGGAGCACCGTGTTGGTTGGACCCTGGAAGAGATGGGCTATAGCTTGCGTGTGTTGAGGTCATGGCAGAATTGTAGCTTCCTTGGGAATTCCCTGCATTCACAGGAAACGGTTTGCTTTGGTATGGCTTTCCAACACGACTCTGGCTGGGGTTATTTCTACTCTCAGTTTGGAGAGGTGAGAAACGGGAAGGTTGAGATGCTGCAGACCTCCGATCTGAAGACACTCTTCTACCAGCAGCACTGGCTGAGGTCCTCGTCCGTACAGGGATTTTGTTGGAGCTAAACTGGCTGGAAGACTTCATAGCGGTGGAACCACTCCTTGGCCCATTGAGGGCTGGTGTTATAGCAGCAGCTGGAGCCTTCTGTGCTCCAGACGGATAAGAGGCCGTCTGAAAGAGAAGCTTTCCCCGTGAAGAGATTCAGACGTGCTGGACAGATGTTTGCTTGTACGTGGTGTACCCTGCTTTACTGACCTACTCAGATTTTGATCATATTTACTAATAGAAGCTCCACTACCAATAGAAGTAGAAAGGGCAGAAAACCGCTTTCTTGGCATATTCTGCACACCAATCTGATTCAGTTCAGTTGTTTGCCAGTTGGGTTTGGACACTGAGCTGCTCTGCACCACCCGGCTCTAGCATAGCCCCCTTTAACTAGCTGTGAACCAGTTTGTTTGTGGCCACTACTGGAAGTTGCCTGGTTATAACCACTGCTAGCTCCAGTCTTTGGGCCGAGGCTACCGCTGTGGGCTGAGGCCAGAGAAACAGAGGCCTGTCGGAGTTGATTCTGGGGATAGGTGCCACCGTTCTGTTGCAAGTAGCCAACATATGTGTTGCCGTTTTTTCTCTGAGCTGCAAGAGAAACAAGAATATAAATCCACAGTTTATTCATCACAGCACTAAATGACGGGGATACATTTGTGGTCGTGCTCACCTTGTGTGGCCCATGAGCAGCACACAAGCTCTGCTTGAACTAGGCAAATCAGCAAGATCCTGCAAGAGAAACAAGACATCAAGGTCACAAGTACTGGGACGACAAGTTGGCACATACGACTGAGAATAGTTGCAGAAACATACCCAAAAGGAACTCCACCAGCCATTTCTGTTTCAATGGCGGCAGCCCAGTCAAAGAAACAGTAGCTCAACTGCCCTGAAGCTACTTGCTCTGCATGAGTGTGTGCAGCGGAGAGATGGCATTTATGGCAGCCTGCATCCAATCAGTGGCTAACAAAGTGATTGTCCACAGGTGCCTGCTGTTGTGGTTTCAGGAAAGAGTGCTGTTGATTTTCTAATTTCCTCTGTCACTTCTTTGTTCTCAAACCCTCTGTTCAAATACAAAGAACCATCAAGTTTTATTTTGCAAGAAAGAGCTTTTTCACACACACACACACACACACACACACACACACACACACACAGCCATGCCCACCTTCTTACACTGAGATTTGTCCTCTGTGCATCAAGTCGAATTATAAAGTTTCATTTGATTTGATTCCCAAACTCGGAAATTAAAACAAAGAAATAGGGTCATCTTGAAATCATCTGGGGCCTCATTTCTAAAACGGTGCATAGGATCCTTACTAAAAGTGTAAGCCGAAAGCCAAAGTTGGCTTGCGCCAAAAACAATCAGATTTATAAAAACCGTGCGTACGCAAACTGTGCGCAATATTCCCTTTATAAATCACAGATCACCTACAAGTGTTTCTACCTGAATCCTCCTCTAATCCCACTTTGTACGCAGCAATTTTTAACCAGAGCGGCCAATGCAAAGCACCTCATGAATGCTGAGCCGTATATATTAATAAATCGGCATGCAATTGTTCTTGGTGCGGTGTATCATGCTGACAGTCCAGAAAAGAGCAAAGAAGGGTAACTTCTCGGAAAATGAGATGGAGACACTTGTCTTGGAGGTGGAGCAATGACATTTTACGTCAACAACTCAAAACCTACAATAATGCAGTCAGAAAGGCACAAATTTCTCAAAACTCATCACCAACCATAAAAACAACCCCCGGTTCCTCTTCTCCACCTTCGATATTTTAACAGGTTCTAACTCTAATAAAGTTTTTAAGACACCCACAGATGATCTTTGCGAGAACTTTGCAAACCACTTCAGAACCAAAATCAAGGACATCAGATCCTGCCTTTTATCCCCTAGTTGTATCTGTTAACACACCTGAACTGATGTCCTTACCTGAGGAAACACTGGAAAGTTTTGCCCTGGTTGATGCAAGGACACTTGGTCGAGTATTCTCCCAAGTAAACCCAACAACCTGCCTTTTAGATCCGATTCCCACATCACTCTTAAAATCATTTTATGGATTCTTTGAGGAACAGGTTTTAAACATCATGAATTGCTCTCTTTAGACGGGCGTCTTTCCCACCGCCTTCAAAATGGCGGTGTTGAAGCCCCTTCTCAAGAAGAGCAACTTGGATCCCAATTTTTTAATAACTACCGAACTATATCCAACTTACCGTTTTTAAGTAAAATTTTAGAAAAACTGTTTATTAACCAAGTTAATGATTTTTAAAGAGAGATAACTTCTTAGAGAAACATCAGTCTGGTTTTAGGAGAAACCACAGTACCGAGACAGCACTTTTAAAGATTTTAAACAACATCAGATGGAATTTAGATAACAAAACGCTCACAGTGTTGGTTCTACTGGATCTAAGCGCCGCTTTTGATACAGTAGACCATCACACTTTATTAAACAGACTCAGCCATCTGGTCGGCCTCTCTGGTACTGTCCTCAACTGGTTTTGTTCTTATCTCACAGACCGATGTTTTTATGTAAGTATGGATACATGTTCCTCAGGAACCAATGAAAGTGGATGTGGGGTTCCCCAAAGGTCAGTTTTAGGTCCGTTTCTTTTTAATCTTTACATGCTTCCTCTTGGGGATGGCATCAGGACACATGGCATCAGCTTCAACAACTGTACATGGCCGTGTCTCCTGATGACAGGGCAAATTGATGCCCTTTTTAACTGCATTGTAGACATCATGTCATGGATGGCAGTGAACTTCCTACAGCTCAACCAGGACAAAACTGAGGTTTTAGTTATAGGTCCTGAAGGCCAGAGAGAGAAACTTTTACTAAAACAAGATCTTAAACCAGCACAATCAGTAAAAAATCTGGGCGTGATTTTTGATTCAGAGCTGAATTTTATCCACATATCAGAAATATGACAAAAATAGGTTTTTATCATCTTAAGAACATAGCCAGAGTCCGCACGTTTCTCTCCCAGGCCAGTACGGAGGTGCTAATGCATGCTTTTATTTCCTGACGTCTATATTATTGTAATGCCCTGCTCTCTGGTCTTCCCAAAAAGAGTCCTCTAAATCTCCAATTACTACAGAACTCAGCCGCACGTGTGCTGACGAGGACCAGAGGGCTGGAGCACATTACACCAGTTTTAAAATCGCTGCATTGGCTCCCCGTCCGCTTCAGGATCGATTTTACGGTTCTTTTACTGGTTCTTAATGGCCTTGCGCCCTCCTACTTATCTGAACTGCTTTTACCATATCAACCCTCGCGGACCTTGGGGGTCGTGAGGCAGCATTTTAGTCGCTTCGGCCCGACCAGCTGTTGTTTGTCACGGTCGGAGGGCCTGGGCACTGGTGCCCCCCGTGGCACA
The DNA here is from genome assembly GCA_029853015.1 of Chelidonichthys spinosus. NCBI lineage: Eukaryota > Metazoa > Chordata > Actinopteri > Perciformes > Triglidae > Chelidonichthys > Chelidonichthys spinosus. The sequence continues at coordinate 18,900,924 of CM056836.1, forward strand.
GCCTGTGGATTCTCCCAGCGTAGATGGCCCCAACGACGGTGCTTCCTCCATCCTCAGTGCCTTGCCATGTCTCCCTATTGCCGGTAGTAATAGTGTGCAGATGTATGTGTGCATGTGTGTGTGTGCGTGTGTGTGTGTGTGTGTGTGTGTGCGTGTATGTGCGTGTATGCAGTATGGAGGGTGGGAGGGAGATATTGTTTTATCTTTCTTGTGGAGGCTAAAGCAAAATACTTATATTATAGTAATAGTAAATCTTTTTCATATCTAACCCTATAACATATGCTACAGAAAATAGCCAATAACTGAAAGCATGTTATTTTACTGAGTGACATGATATGTGATGCTACTCTACTGCAATTTATATGGAAAGAGAATAAAAACATACCATGTGGTCCAGGGGGAATTGCTGTAGGCCTAGGACCCTCTTCCTCCCTGTCATCTTCATCTGCCTGGTGGTCACTCCCTGCCTCTGTCCCACTTTCTGTATCTACAGCAGCCTCTTCTTCATCTCTCACATCCTCTTATTTCTTCATCTCCTTCTGTGGCCGTCTCCTGCTCTGACCCTCCTGGTCTCTCCAGTTCTCTACCTTCTCCTTCATTTTTCTAAAAAACCTATCAATATCCCCACTTTTGCTTTCCTCATTGTTCTGCTCTCTCCAGCTCTTGCCTGCAATAGTCAAGATGGGAAAAGCCCTGGTTATCCTTATATTATCTTACACTGTAGGGCCATGTAGCTAATAAGTAGAACAAATATAAAATCAGAAAAGATTTATCACACGCGCACAGTTATGTATGGACTAATTAACGCTTCTGTATTTGTTATTTTCCCAGTTTTACTGTGCAGCGTCATTGCTGTGACATGTGACAGTCAATGGTTTTATAGGACTGATTACCTAATCAAATCAAGTGATCGATCTCCTCGCTAGAACTGTGTAGTGTTCTAACGTAACGCCTGCGAAATGGCGACCCTCTGTAAACGTTATGGATTGAAACATGACAGGTTTTAATATTTTGTATGAAGCTGTTTTTGTCTTTACTAAAACCAAAACTAATCAAAGGGCAACATGCTCTCACAAATCACGAGCGAGCGATTTTACATTGTGGCTAAAAAACGCACACACTGTTATTGCCGATGCTGAAACACCTTTAGCATTAATGACATTCATTACAAATGTAACTTTAGAGCTCCGTACAGAGAGGAAGAAAGGTTTTCGGACCTTTAATGAGGAGAATTACGTCCGCACTGAGTGGCTAGCTGGTAGCGCCAAGCTACAGCGGCTATTCCGCTGGCCCTGTCTTCTTTTTGACAAGGATTCCTGCTCCCTGAATAATCATATGATAATTAGAGAGAGAGAGAGAGAGAGAGAGAGTCGGTGCTTAGCGTGTAAGTCCTGGTAAAATTATGCTGGGCGCTCTAATAGTTCATCCGACCACGGGAAATAGCAACATATAAACTGCAACATCCGTTTTTCTGCTCCACCCCGTAAAACATCCACAGCTTAGAGGTTATGTCTCACTTGGCTTCCTCGGAAATTTTCCCCACGCCACGCCACTGGTATTCCATACACCTTATGGACTTCTTTAATGATTACATTTAGCTATCAAAGACAGATTTACTCATTTCCTGCTAGGGTTGTGAACGATAAACCGATGCGACCGGATATTCGGTTCAACAAGTGAGAATTATCAATGAATTCCTAGATGAATCGGTTACAGTCATGGATCGGGTATCGCGAAACTTTGACACGGTGGGCGGCATTACACCAGTGTCTCTAAAACAACGTGAGAGCTGAAGCTGCTGGCGAAACGCCATAGCTGCCTAGCTGGTATGAGTTATAAACAAGGAACAACACTGAAAATGGAGGAGGTGGAGGTGGAGAGGCGGGCGCAGCACAGGTAGGTGGCTGCGACGCTGCCGTGTGACCGCAAGCACTCCACAACCGCACATGAGAGACGGATGGCTTTGAATGTCAATCACTTGTGTCTCAACTTGCGCCACAAGAGGCGGCCGCAGCACGGGTAGCGTCCACGACACTGTCGTTTGACCGCCATCCAACGATTCAGCCAGACTTTTTTTTGGTCCATGTCTAAAAATAAATAAATTGACATGTAATTTTGTTCCATTTTTTTTTTTTGCCAGTGACATACAGCCACAATGCTTGGGGATATGTGGTATTTTACACATTTGAAAAGAAACTATTGTACTGTCACTTTCATAGAATTGGCTTCTTGATTTGATAAAATATCTACAAATACAAACCGTAGAATCAAATCGTATCTTTCTTACACTATGGAATCGATTTGAACTGTAATAAAAGGATATTGTTTTTTAATTGAATCCTAACCTGTGTATCGAGATGCATATTGAACCGTTTATCACAGAGATGTGCAACCCTATTTCCTGCCTTCAACCAGAACCACTTTACCCTCAAACCTGTCTCCTCCAACACCAACAGCTGCTCAAAGAAGTCTTACCCTTAGTTATGATCAATGTGTCATAACAGGCATTATTCTTTGCTGTAGATATTGATCAAAACAGGGAACTTTGTTACAAGGGAATATATGGATGCCCATTTTTATAGTCAGTCAATATTTTGAAGTTTCACTTTCCTTCCAACAGTGGCAGAAATGGGCTTTCATAAGAAAGCCCAGAAAGAAAAAATGTAAATGTGTCACATGATGCATTAAAGTACATTTGAGTCACTTCAAACAAGTTTGAACAGGTCAAAGATTGAGATTTCTCAGCTCCCGTCTACAACATAGATATAAGTAGATGGCACAAGGCAGAGTGTTCACCGGCGGCCATCTTGCCACAGTCAACTATTCTGGTACATTATGTTAGCCGTTGTAAAATGAGTGACCTGCACAAAAAAAAAAAAAAAAAAAAAAAAAAAAAAAAAAAAACTCTTGCAACACGTCAATTAGAAGCTACCATGTAGCACAGGAGTCCCCATATTGCTGTGGTTCATGGCTTTTTTCCCTCCAAGACAAAAAAAAAAAAAAAAAGTTTCCCCATCATATGTTACATCCACAGTCCCAACATCAGGGTGATGTAACATTAAAGTGCAAACAGTCTATGTCCAATTATAAAATATATTCAAACTTTTACAATTTACAACATTATGTTCGATTTCACAGGACACTGGTTAAAAATCCATTGCATTACATCTTTCTCTACACTAGATGGCACCAAGCCTACAGCAATACAGAGGCTGGCCAAATACCACAGGTTGAAGGGGAAGTGAAGACACAACAAAGTTATTAGATATTATATTTTATTTTATTTAAACTCACAGGACACCTGGCGGACCAAACAGAAGATCCATTAGAAACAGTTTATGCATTAAAAGAACAGCAAGAAATTATACACTACTCACCTGCTACTGTCCCTGATGAAGCCTGATCTTAATCCATTTGCTCTGCGGATGAACACTCTGGCCCTCTGATTTGTAAGATGCAGACTGGGGAGCCACGTAGGCCTGCTGTGCAGACTGCCTCTGGGGGGCCACGTAGGCCTGCTGCGCAGACTGCCTCTGGGGGGCCACGTAGGCCTGCTGCGCGGACTGCCTCTGGGGGGCCACGTAGGCCTGCTGCGCGGACTGCCTCTGGGGGGCCACGTAGGCCTGCTGCGCGGACTGCCTCTGGGGGGCCACGTAGGCCTGCTGCGCGGACTGCCTCTGGGGGGCCACGTAGGCCTGCTTTGGCTTCTCAACATCCATCTGGTCAGCAGGGCCCCTCAGCCGTCTGATAGCATAGCCACCAAAGCGTTGAGGGATGTTGTGGGTTCTGGTTGGGGCCTTCTTGGGATTCTGGGAGCCAGTCGCAGCACCGTGTTGGTTGGACCCTGGAAGAGATGGGCTATAGCTTGCGTGTCTTGAGGTCATGGCAGGATTGTAGCTTCCTTGGGCATTCCCTGCATTCACAGGAAACTGTTTGCTTTGGTATGGCTTTCCAACACGACTCTGGCTGGGGTTATTTCTACTCTCAGTTTGGAGAGGTGAGAAACGGGAAGGTTGAGATGCTGCAGACCACCGACCTGAAGACGCTCTTCTACCAGCAGTACTGGCTGAGGTCCTCGTCCGTACAGGGATTTTGTCGGAGCTAAACTGGCTGGAAGACTTCATAGCGGTGGAACCACTCCTTGGCCCATTGAGGGCTGGTGTTTTAGCAGCAGCTGGAGCGTTCTGTGCAGCAGACTGATAAGAGGCCGGTCTGAAAGAGTAGCTTTCCCTGGGACTGCTAAGAGATTTTGGCGTGCTGGACAGATGTTTGCTTGTACGTGGTGTACCCTGCTTTATGGACCACATGCTCTTCTTGCTACTCAGATTTTGATCGTATTTATCAAGAGAACCTCCAGTACCAATAGAAGTAGAAAGGGCAGAAAACTGCTTTCTTGGCATATTCTGTACACGAAGCCGATTCAGTTCAGTCGTTTGCCAATTAGGTTTGGACACTGAGCTGCTCTGCACCAACCCGGCTCTAGCATAGCCCCCTATAGCTAGCTGTGAACCAGTTTGTGTGTGGCCACTACTGGAAGTTGCCTGGTTATAACCACTGCTAGCGCCAGTCTTTGTGCCGAGGCTACCGCTGTGGGCTGAGGCCAGAGAAACAGAGGCCTGTCGGAGTTGATTCTGGGGATAGGTGCCACCGTTCTGTTGCAAGTAGCCAACATATGTGTTGCCGTTTTTTCTCTGAGCTGCAAGAGAAACAAGAATATAAATCCACAGTTTATTCATCACAGCACTAAATGACGGGGATACATTTGTGGTCGTGCTCACCTTGTGTGGCCCATGAGCAGCACACATGCTCTGCGTGAAAGAGGCAAATCAGCAAGATCCTGCAGAGAAACGAGACATCAAGGTCACAAGTAATGGGACGACAAGTTGGCACATACGACTGAGAATAGTTGCAGAAACGTACCCCAAATGAACTCTACCAGCCATTTTGGTTCAATGGCTGCAGCCCAGTCAAAGAAACAGTAGCTCAACTGCCCTGAAGCTACTTGCTCTGCATGTGTGTGTGCAGCAGAGAGATGGCATTTATGGCAGCCTGCATCCAATCAGTGGCTAACAAAGTGATTGTCCACAGGTGCCTGATGTTGTGGTTTCAGGATAGAGTGCTGTTGATTTTCTCATTTCCTCTTCACTTCTGTGTTCTCAACCCCTCTGTTCAAATACAAAGAACCATCAAGTTTTATTTTGCAAGAAAGAGCTTTTTCACACACACACACACACACACACACACACACACGCACAAACACACAAACAGTATTATTTAACAATCCATGCCCACTTTGTTACACTGAGATTTTTCCTCTGTGCATCAAGCGTGACCTTGAGAAAGACCATGTTGGTCTTGACGGCCTTGTTAATGTTATTAATGATGACTCCTGTGCCCCCTGATGCTGACTAGAGCCGGTCGGGACGCTGCTCTAATGATGCAGTTGACCCTAACTGTGACAAACCACACTTCCAGATAAAAGTGTTTCTACCTTTTGTTTGCAGAATATATAAATCACATATTGCAGAACCAACAGCACACCGTATATTCCAATTTCATTCTAATTATGTTCCTAACAACTGTGAGAAATGATCAGCAAAATGCATGCTGTCATGTGTGTGTGACACCATCAGCTTCCTGTGTCTTTTTGACTGATCTGTGACCCCTTCATACCGTTCGTATACACACGCTAGGCTTTTTCGAGATGAACTGCAGGCGGAGCAGCAGGAGGCGGAGCCTAAAAGCTGCGTTCACGTCGGACAGTTTCCATCAGCCTTCGAAGACAGGAAAGTTACATCCTGTTAGACATGATCTGTAGGCTATCTGTAGTTTGCGACCACATTCGCATTTATTTATATTTGTTCATAAATATCTGTGGAAAAACAGCTGCAGTTGCTTTATAAGAGAAAGAGAAGAAAGAAAGATTCAAATAATAATTGACAATAATTTTGCCACTAAAAATAAGTAATGTATGAACATAATGTATGCATATAAACACCATATGGTATAGTAGTGTATCTGCTGTTGAAGTGTTATGATATAATCTAGTGCACATAAATAAAGTTTGACAGTTATACTGCATTAAATGTGTATCTGTTTTTTTTTTGTCTGCCTCTTAAAGCACACCTCAGGGTAATTGCTCGTTTTGATAAAGTCTATACAAAGAACCTCTTTTATTGTCTTTAATATGATTATTTTTAATATTATCAACCACATGAGATGTTTGTTAACAGATTTAACTTTAATTGCAGCCCACGATCTAGCATTAAATAATTGACTCACACAGGAAATTTGCATTTACTTCTAAACGTGCTGTTTTTGTCAAAACTAAGAGCCAATCAGCTCTTAGATGAGGCGAGAGCCAGGCATTGCCCGTCATGCCCTAGGGCTTGCAGTCGGTTGAGAGCTCTAAAACCTGCGGCCGCCCTGATCTCGTAACATTATTGTTGCCCACATGTTCATGACGTCAGAGCAAGTCGGATGAAGGCGGAAACAAAACTACCCAGCATGCATTTTGCGTTGATGGATTCTGCGCAGGCCTGGCTCATCTCCAACGAGCCTACACACACACACTGAGGACACACTCCCTGGTAGGCTGGCAGGTGTGACTCGTCATCCCAGACTGTGCTTGGTCAATTGTGTTAGTGACACTCGCCTGCTGCCAGAAGAAGCACGATGCAAGTGCACAACGAGAAATTAATCTGTCACTCTGTCCTAGTTTCCCAAAGTCCTGTATATACCCTTCATCAGGTGCACCCTTTGAACTCAGCGTTATTAAAAACGCACAACCTTATTTTTCATCTTTTAGCTGCTTGAGGTTTGACATTCACGTGGGCGTCCTGTATGAGCCACAGCGGGCACAGCAAATATCTGAGGAGTGACACCTCGCATGCGATGACCAGATGAGTGTGGTGGCTTAGATCAAAGACACAATTTCCTGTCGGAGGAAATTCCTTTTTCGAGGCCCAGTTTCCTCCGCTCTGAATTCTTTCCATTACGCTTATCAACATTTATATGAGCAATGAGTGAAAGCAAGTGAAAAGTCCTCCATTGGACTCAGCGACCACATTGCTGATAACACAGGCATTCAAAAAGACAAAACATACATACATACACAACATGGAGGGGTAACAATAAATCAAACGGCAAATGGGATCTATTCATCAAACTGACTCTTTTCTCCTTTGCGGATGATCTCTCTCATTTGAATTCAAACCTGCCTTCATCACGTATATCAGAAAAGGGGGTGTGATGGAGGAGAGGGCAAATGCAGTGTCATCATGTAATGTGTGTGCTGAGCCATATATATATATATATATATATATATATATATATATATATATATATATATATACAGTATATAGGCTATATACATTTGTGAGGAGGGTCAGTAACACAGATGGAGAGCACGTCCATACTATGTGGCCTGTTTCCTCTCCATTTTGCCTGTGTGGATAGCAAAAGAGGCTCTCAGAACCCACCGGCTATAATCTGACGATGATCTGGGTTCAAAATTAGCCTGTAAACGGGCCACTTGTGTAAAACAGTCAAGTCGTGCACGTCGTCTCTCAACTCCGACTCTAGTCTTGCATCGCATATTGCTAATTGGACTGTGAACAATGAGCAGTGCACAGAACAGGAAGTCTCGGCCCGGATATCCGCTGACTACAGTACAGTCCAGCTGACTGCATTGCATCAAGATGCACCACAGATAGCATCAGGAAGTTCGTCCTGCTTGCAGCAATCCTCTTCGCCTCCCTCCGTATCAGACATTGACCCTTGGGATTATTTCACCCTGTCAGCAGATATAACCATGATGCATTTATTTATGTCCAAACTGTTCAATAAATATTTTCTAAATCTGATTAACTTTTGTATTATTTATACTGAACATTTCAAGTTACTCATTTATACTATTCCTGTATTTTAACCACTTGAAGTGATGGTTCGGAGTAAAATGCACCCTCGGTAATTTCTACCATGACATCCAGCCAACCACCCCCTTGGAAGCATTTTTAGCGATGGTCAGCATTGGTCAAGATAAGGCGGTCAGCCGAATGGCTTAGTAATAGCGCGATGGTGCATAGTGTATATCTCTTAAATTTCCCCACTAATAATGCATGGAAGGTTACCAAACTTCTGCAGTAGTACACATAGGGTCTGTACTCACAAAACCAGGCATTTTAAAGTTTGTAAGTACATCAGGAGTTTATTTAAATGAACACTTGCCCGATAGCTTCTACTGCTAAAGCTACCGCTGTTGCATAGACGGCACTTCCGTTTTTACACCAGCTTCTTCTTCTTCTTCTTCCTTGGTGTTTAATGGCAGTCGGCGTTTACCCAGCTGTTTTCGTGACGCGAGTTTGAAAAAGTTTCGCTGATTTTTTATAATGCTTGTATTATCATGTCAACACTTGTCAACACCTGTGGACCTGATAATAGAAGCATTTATAAAAAAATATTAAGCGAAACTTTTTCATACTTCGCGTAAACTCGTGAACACCAACGAAGAAGAAGAAGAAGCTGGTGTAAAAACGGAAGTGCCGTCTATGCAACAGCGGTAGCTTTAGTAGTAGAAGCTATCAGGCAAGTGTTCTTTTATATAAACTCCTGATGTACTTACAAACTTTAAAATGCCTAATTTTGTGAGTACAGACCCTATGTGTACTACTGCAGAAGTTTGGTAACTTTCCATGTATTATTAGTGGGGTAATTTATGAGATATACACTATGTACCATAACGCTAGTACTAAGCCATTCGGCTGATCACCCTATTTGGACCAATGCTGCCCATCGCTAAAAATGCTTCCGAGGGGGTGTTTGGCTGGATGTCATGGTGGAAATTACGCATTTTACTCCGAACCATCACTTTAATCATCACTTAATCCCATTTTTCAGCATTGATATTATTTTCACTGTTGTCATGACCATGGAGATGGGGAATGGCATGAAAATCGAAATATAATTATTCAAGGAATACTTAAACCATGTGATGATGCTTGATATTTCCTGGACCATGTATTGAGTAAATATGAATCTAATAATAATGTGTTTTTTTTGTTTTGTTTGTTTGTTTGTTTGTTTGTTTTATGAGGCCCCTGAGGGGTATTCCACCAAACTCGCTAATTAAAGCGGCGCTTTCCTGGTTAAGCCTGGTTAGAACTAACGCCAACTTCCACTTGCAGCTAAACCCGTTCCATTAACGCATTTCAGCCGCGCCTTGTTGAGGCTAATTCAAGCCAGGTTAATGTTGTCGTGTGTTACGCACGTACACGGGATATGAAGCCAGACCAGAACCAGGAATGTCGAATCATCGAGAAAATGTCAGAAAAGACCAGAGCAAAAATTATTGATGGAACTGTACGAGGAGTACAAACCCATCAAAACCAAAAAAGGGAATAATGTAGTGATAAATAAAAATCACGAGGCTGCTTGGGCAAGAATTGCAGAGCGATTTAATACGGAAGTACCGTTAAGAGTAACATGTTCTAATCTAACACTGACTACGATTTCTCTAACGTGAGGATAGTGTAGAGGTAATGCGCCGGCTTTACATGCGGCCGGCCAGGGTTCAATTCCTGACTATAGTTGTTTCTTTTTCTTTCTTTTTCTTTGGCCGGAACTCTCTCTCTCTCTCTCTCTCTCTCTCTCTCTCTCTCTCTCTCGCTCTCTTTCTCTCTTTTTTTTAGATAGGCCTAGTAAATGCATCTACATTGACCAACTCATGTATCTCAACAATTCAATGAACACATTCAATGAACCTATTAATGAACTCACCTGAAAGGAATTTATGTGGCTGAAAATTGCATGCAGCAATGCCTTTGTCATTGGGATCTAAAACATGCTATTAATAATAACATCTTTATGTCTATCATGTTTTTGCAAGTTATATTTGGGTTCTGGGGAAATTGTATGACATATTTATCATAGTTAAAGTAAAACGTTGGTCTAATTCTCTGATCTAAAGACAATTATACAGGGGGGGAAAAAAACACACACACACACACACATGAGATATCCTAGCCAGGATGTGAACCTGCGATGCCCACATTTAAGGGCAAGTACGTCACCACTTACCCAACTAGAGACTTCAGATAATCAAATGGCCAGTAGGTATTAAACAAAATAAACGATTTATTCATATTTTTTTAATTGCAAGCTTGTATTCTTAGAGGCTTGATGAAAATATAGTCGGTTTGTACTTCATATTTGTAATTTTGGTCATTTTTGGTCTTTCACGTGATGAAATCACGAGGACTAGGCTTGGCGGAACCTTCTGCTGGTACAGTTGTTTCCGACAGACGGACTTCTCTGAATCCCCCGCTAAAGTAAGCCTGATGTTTAGCCTGCCCCGGAGCAGGCTAGTTTGGTCGGATAAATTTCCATGGCGGAGAGTCCCTCAAGTCAAGTTGATGGAACGCAACTCTCGCTAAAGGTAGCGAGGCTTATCGAAATTAGCCCGGCTTTGCGCTTAGCGAGTTTGATGGAATACCCCTCTGGTGACTAGAGCAATATTCACACTATTTTTCTATTTTGGATTCTCCACCAACTACAATAAAAAACAGCTAGCTGGTGCTGCAGGTGGTGTGTTTATCAGCGCTTTTGGCAATGTCTATATATGAGTGCAAAAATATATATAATCATTATGAAACTTGGTTCCTGGTAAACTTAATCTCACAAAATATAATTTTAGGGCAGTTTCCAAAGGATGGATGATCTACTTCATCTATTCAGGACTATGAGGCCATGGGTTTCATATTTAAGAGAAAACTATTTATTTACAAAACATTACTCAAATTAAATTACAGTTTTCCCAGACTGGTGTTACACCATTTTGTTGCAAGGGATATATCTAATATTATATAGATATATTTTTATTATGCAAGATGTAAAAATCAGCACCAGTGGAATTTTACCACGCTAAGGGAGTGTCCTCTTCCACAGCGAGCAGCAGCATCACCTCAAAGTCCTTACTGCAGCGAAATGAGAGTGAGACAGTCAGCAGATGGTGTCTCCAATCTACCCTTTGGCCTCCGAACCGTCCTTCTCCTTCGGACCAATCAGGTGCCTCAGATCCCTGTTGGGTGCACTGGGCCCCCTCCCGCTCCGGCATCTGGTCCAGCATGTGAAATAATGAAGGTAATAATGATGAGCTTAAGTCTCCGCCCTCGAGGAAGGCGAGAGGTCAAACTACCTATGGAGAGTTCACACCCGACACATTCCACGAGCAGCTCGAGGATCCATCATCTGAGGGGGGGGGGGACACTGTGTGTATATTGTCCTTGGGTTCCTCAAAAGGTGATATATACATTCAAGTTGGATTATTATTATTATTATTATTATTATTATTATTATTATTATTAATAACTCTGCTGCCTGTGGAAAAGCATGTACCAAACCATTTCCTGTTTACACATCCAGCGGATACGGAGCAACATTAGCATTTATGTCTAATCCCGTTGACTAATATTGACTCTCCTTTTCGCTCTGTTTGGTCTCCACCAACTCTTGAGATCAGGCTTGTCTATTATATTAAAAACTGACTGCCTGCCTTTTGGTGCTTGGCAGGTATCGTACAGCGAGTTGATTAGAACTTGTTCTGCTGAAAACGTCTGCCTGCTGCAGCTTGAAACACGGTGGATGAGCTACAAAAACTTCATTTTAGGGCCAGAAAACCAAAAACAATAAGCTGAAAGGTGTAAAAACGCTCCTTATAATAGAGGGGAACTATTTTACATTGCACACATTTGATCCATTTTCCATATACTGCAGCTGCATATTCTCGTGAAAAGTCTACTACTACACTAAAAAAATGGAACTGTTGTGACCCTGAGCGTCTTTTAGATGGCCTGTTTCCATGCAGAAGCATTTTATTAATGGGTACAGTTCTTCAGAGCTGCACGGTGGTGTAGTGGGTAACATTCTCGCCTCACAGCAAGAGGGTCCTGGGTTCGATTCCTGGGTCAGCTCGGGTTCCTTCTGTGTTCTCTCCAGGTTCTCCACAGTCCAAAGACATGCAGGTTCATTGATGACTCTAAATTGCCCGTAGGTGTGAATGTGAATGGTTGTTTGTCTCTACATGTTGGCCCTGCGATGGACTGGCGACCTGTCCCACCCAATGACAGCTGGGATCAGCTCCACCCCACCCGTGACCCTGAATACAGGATAAGCGGTAGACAATGGATGGATGGTATAGTTCTTCACGTACACGTCAGTCCCCAAGATTGAATTTGCTCCCTGCTAAACTATAGCCCAACTCGTTGATGCATGAAGAAGATGATGAAGTAGCACAGCGGTGGTGACTATCCTGTCCTTGTTTGAAAAGGGTCAAGGCCAAGGACACTCGACAACCAGCAACACAGCTTTTCTCTGAGAGGACCGGAGGAGAGATCTTAATGAATGGGCCGGTACGCCTAATCAATGGTTAGGTCAACCATCTGAAACAATTCCTCTTCATACTTGGCTTTTCTCCCTTAAGGATCTTTATGGGAATGCAAAGCAGAGGAGTGTAACCTTTTGTTTTAAATGTTCAGCACATGAAGTAAGCCTCCACCTCACAGTTTAAGAGAATGCGACAGGATAGGACAGAGGGAAATGTGACTCTCTAATTGAAAACTCCCTAACCCCATTCTCCTATAAACAACCACAGCAACAACAAAACAAAACTTCTCACAAGCCACATGGATCCCGAGGCTGACTCTTGGCCAGCTGGAGGACAGCGGGGCCCACAACGAGGCTTCAGGACACTCTCCGCTTTGAGGCCCAGGGGAGGGGAAGTCGTGGGGGTGGAGATGGGGGGGCTATTAAGCCTGGCAGATCCGTGCTGCTCCTCCATTTACAGTTGTAGTCAATTCAGAGATCAATGGAGAAGCCCCGAACACTTCAGAGGGAAGCTGCATTGTTGCGGTGGAGACTTCAACATGAGACCTTCATTCATACGAGACAGGGCTTTGTTGAGAACATTTGTTTCTCATTTTCCGCTGGTCTGGGGAGCCATTGTGGTTCAGCACCAAGAGGTTCATTGTTTAAATTTCAAGAGCATAAAGAATTCCATTTTGACATGTAACACGTACGTGTTGTACAAACTCTGTGGTGAATATCTATATATAAGCGGGTTAACTGACAGATTAAACAATAAAATGCAAGTCAAACTCATTTGCATTGTGACTTTTACTACAGTCAAACTGAAATTTGATTTCCCTCACTTTTTGTTGGAGGACATTTAAATTATAATGATACTGCAGCTATCGTGCATATTGTTCTATTCTGTTAAAGAGGATAAAGCTGTTTTGGACAAAGCAGTTAAAAAAAAAAAATAGGCTGAAACCTACATCACAATATGAAGATACAGGACAATGGAATTAAGGAGCAACACTGTTCCTGTGAAGACTTCCTGTAGATTTATTTGTTATTCACTGTTACATTCTTTAAATAGGAAAAGCAAACAAACTAAACCTTTGGTAGCTAGATAGAATTGATAATTCTACAAAACGCCACAAAAACAGCCTGGCTGATGCTACACTGATTGGCCAGTCAGCACTTGAGGGGCGTGGCTTAGCGAAGGGTGAATTCTGATGTTGATGTACATCACGGAGCTGATATCTCAGCAAATAAATGAACCTGACTTGAAGATTGAGAGTGATATCAGAGGGACTACCTGAAAGCAGATTGAATGAATACCACGATTGTAACTCCGGCCTTTATGAAAGTGATGAATGGGAGGCCGGCCGGCTTTAATGGGTAGTTGGGTCAGCTGTACCAACTCCTCCCCGCTTGCATCCTCTGACAAACACAATTAGTCACATTGATCAAGTGAGCAGTAGAACAAAGGGAACCCGCTGGAACCACCTCTGTGGTTTAGTTACCACCTCCACCGACCAGACCGGTTCGACATGATGGATATAGGCAACGCACAGGAAGACACAGCCCAAATGAGATCATTGTTAAAAGAGGGAAAGGGACAATAAGGGGGCTGGATTGTGCTTCCTGTGAGAGGCTTTGCTTTTAAAAGTGGGAATCTGAAGCAGAAGACAGTGAATGTAAATGATGACATGTGTCCTCAGATGAGAGAGAGAGAGACAGCTGTATTTGTTGTACCATGCCAGTGGAAGGAGGGGGGGGTTGATGCCACTTTGTCTCTGTCGTCATGCTGCTGACTGTTGTGGTCTCTTTTTTAACATGTTCAATGCCTCACAGATGTGGTTGTTCACTTTTAAGGCATATTCCCTATCACGGCCATTAAACCCATGTAATGGCGCCAAGATGTTCCCGGAGACAGGAGGCGTATGGAGTGAAAAAGAAAAAGGCCTGCTGTGCTCCGGAGGGACATTCTCAACACTTAAACAAGAAATACTTTAAATATGTATTTTGCCTTTTGCAATAGCACAAACCACATGCTGCACGTACGGCAAGCGCCTCCTCCGTGATGCAACAAATGGCTAGTGGGAATACGAGAAATAGAGAGCAAAGTTGAACTAAAGATGTGATCTTTAATCGGATACGTGTAACATACAGTGTGAAAGAACGCTGTAATTGGAGCATTTATTTCGGTTTTTAACAAGCCCCTCTTTTGCACTGGGATTAATGGACAACGTCTGGATGTGCTTGTAGGGTTCCTCTCTTTTCATTGCATTCCTGCTGAGACGATCCCGCCGTGCAGCCTATAGCAAACAGACCATATATTTTTTCAAACAACCAGGCTCATAAAAAGACAGAAAAGGCACTGGTCCTAATCCACACTTTAATGAGCGAAAAAAGGAAGTAATGACTTCCAGGGAATAATCTCTCTTCTTTCTTCTCCGCCAATTGACACCAATAACCCGTGGCCGGCCCGAATGCCCCGGTTGTGACACGTTGTGTAATAGGAAAGGAAAACTTCTCCCACAGGCAATTATTAAGAATGATGACGCTTTCACAAAGGCTGGATCACAGCGCTCAACTCTGTCATCATGAGTGAATCCTATTATGCGGCGACATAATGGCCGTCTGTGAAGACAAAACAAGACAATGGGTATCACAAGGCATTTTGTTTTTTTTTTTGTTCGCGCTGGAAAACAAAGCTTATTTGAAGCGTCTCGCCACCCGAGCCGCCCCTTTGTGTCGAGCGTACGAGCCTCAATTGTTTTCTCCTCCGCGAGTAAATGCCCGGCTTAATGCGGTCCGGCGGCCCAGAGATGATACCCTGAGTTGAGTCCAAATATTATGAATACATCCATTTTTCTGCCCAATACACTTGCGCTGAATGAGTATACGGACATTGTGACGTTCTCAAGATTTATTTTGTCATCACACATGCAGTAAAATGTCTTGGAGTTATAAACATTTCTGGATGGATATCAGAGGGGTTTGGGGAACATCTTGATAGGATGAAGATGCTACTTTGGCTTCAAACTTTGCGAGGCTTTGTTCAGTTAAGTCCAGGCCTCCTGCTAGATCGCTAGCAATGTGGTCAATAAACACTCGGAGGAATGGCAGCTTGCCACCGCCTCTCTGTCTCACTTTGTAGCATCATAAGGCCACAGAGAATTGCTTTTGTCAAGTAGCCATTTAGGAAAAAAACTAAACAACAGAACAGGGTCGACACATGTGACACATGAGAAAAGACGAGTATCGCGTTCTGGATTCATGCAGGTTACAGTTCAGACATGCACGTAAAAGGTAAGGCATGGGATTTGTCTGAGAAATACATGTATTGCCTCTGGATTTCAGTGTCATTGTGAGGAAATTGCTGTAAGAAAACAGAAAACTTCCACGAAACTGATATTTGTCTTAGTATAATCTCAAATGTAGAAGAAGAGAAGATGAAAAGGGGGAAACTGAAAGGTTAAGAACATAATTTCCTCTTTCTTTTCACACTGCTGAATGAAACAATGTAGCTGGTGTTTCAGAATCATCTGTATCTTATCATTGGGAGAAAGAAAGAAAAAAATCACCCTAAACAGAAAAACGTGGAGAGCCAGACTTTTCTTTCAAAGAGCCTCCAGAGTGGCTGTTGTCTTTAAGGAGGGAGGGAGGGGGAGATTGCTTTCAGCGGCCTCAGCCCAGGACTGGTTCTCATCATTTTGACAATAAAACTCAAGCAGTTGAAACAAAGCAACAGTTCATAAAAAAAAGAAAAAAAACTGAGAAAAAAAAGGAGGGGGCTAGGAGATTTCCGCTGGTCTGCACCGAATTGTCCCCCTCCCTCCAAATCCAACAGCCAGAGAGTGATTTTAAGGAAAGCTTTGGAGGCTTAATTCCTCTGTGGCACCCCGGGGCTGAAGGTCTCAGGGACCAAAGGGTTGAAATGGTTCAAAGATGAATGAGTGATTGTGCTTTAAAGTCCCAGAGGTTTGTTTTGGAGTGTCAGGATTTTATTGCAGCATTTGGTTGCTTTTCTTCTTCTCTTTTTTAACAAGCCAAATATGACATTTTGAATGAAAGTGTGTGTCATATAGAGAGTGAGTTCAGTTCAGATCACTCTGCTGATTAGGGAACAATACCTAGCTGACTTTAGGCACTTGCTGTTGCTGTTTGTGTGTGGACGCAAGGAGCAGGCAACGTCAATCCATTAACTCCCTGCACAACCTCCATGTCCGTTTGACTTGCAAAAAATCTGAGATAATCTGTATTTAAAAAGCGTATTAGTTGTGCAGGGGGGAGATGGGCAGTGCATGCTTTACGCAACAAAGCCGAAAGATTATTAACACTATTGTATGTATATATTTACAGACATATTTGTACACTTTTTACATTTTGCTACTGATAAATGCGTTAGAAAAGAGTCAGGTTCATGAGAATTGTCTCACACGTCGGCGCTGGTGGAGACCTGCGATAACCTGGGGTCGGAGTCGATCTCGAAGCGGTAGTGGTAGCCCTCCCACACCTCTCTGCAGGCGTCCCGCATGTCGTAGATGCGCTTCTTGATGCCCTTGCGGTTGAGATAAAGTACAAATAGGAAGATGAGGCCTATGAAGCCCAGGACGATACCTAAGAAGACGTACGAGGTCTGCAAAGCAAGGTCAGCCCCTGCGCCCCTCCTTTGGCAGCCCAGAGTCAACGTGCCCACAGCCAGCATGGACGTGTTCCTCATGCCGGTAGGGAAGGCACACACGAGGCCCTCGGCATCACTGATGCGTCCCTGTGATCTGTTGAGCCACAGAGCGAAAGGTTCGATTCCACACGTGCATGTGAATGGGTTTTCCCCCAGCAGGAGGTCAGCTCCGGACAGGGAGTCCAGCTCTCGCAGCCCCTCCTCTGGCACCGTCTTGAGGGCGTTGAGGGTCAGATCAAGCTCCTCCAGATGCTCCAAACCCAAAAAGGTGGAGTTGTGGATGGCCACCAGGGAGTTGTTGGAAAGCTGCAGCCGCCGCAGGCTGGTCAGGTGGGAGAAGATCCGCGAGGGCAAATAGATGAGGCCGTTGTGAGAAAGGTCCAGACCCTTCAGGTTCCCGAGGGAGCTCCAGCGGAGAGAGGTGGCCAAGTCCATCACTGAGGAGTGGTTGTAGAGGGCTCGGCTCAGGTTCAGCTCCCGCAGAGACTGGTTCTGCACGGTGAAGGCTTCGGGGTGAATGACTGCCAGCTGGTTGTTGCTCAGATCCAGGGAGCGAAGGCTGCGGAGTCCGGCGAATGTGTGGGTTTCCACCTCGGAGATTCTGGATTAGAGGAGATCAACGAGACTTCATTCACACTTTCAAATCACACGTTTTTTTCCAGACATTAAAACAGGAGATCATCACAATTTTAAACAATGTTGTCTAAGTCTGCAGAGACCCCGTTTCACGTGCCATGAAACTAAAGTCATGATATCTGCGTAGCCGCTTTTATTTCAGCAACGAGGACCAACAGATGACTGAAACTGTTCATGAAAATGTTCTCAAACTTAAATGAATCATTTGTTTCGAAGCTTCGCGTGACAACGTGATGAAACAAACAAACAAAAAGGCGCAGGAGTCACAGCGACTTACCTGTTGTTGCTCAGAGACAGGTTGGTCACATTATCCAGCCCCTTAAAGCACTCCGGACCGATTCGACTGATTTGATTCCCGGTTATGAACAGATTGCGGGTGTATCCGGGGATGCCGCTCGGGATACTCCGTAGGTCTCTGTAGACGCACTTCACGGTGTGAGCCGCCTCCGAGCACTCGCAGCGCGGCGGACACGACGCGTAAACGGAGCCGAGCAGCGCGCACAAGACGACGCGCTGCGCCAAATCCAGCATGTTGGAGAGGGGGAATGTGCGGCGAGCAGTGAAGGAGAGCGAAACCCGCAAAGAAACAAAGGTGATCAACGAGACGATCAGCTCCTCCGACACGTCGTCATCGCCCGTCGTCCCGGCTGGGAATGCGCCTCAACTTTGCATCTCTGCAGAAAGCGTGGCCGGGAGGCAGGGTCCGATTTCCATGAGAACAAAACCGGGGGCCGTGCTGATCAGAGGGGGTGTTTGATCCTTTTGCCGGCGCGAAGCGGGGCGTCGCTTCTTCTCCAACAATGAAGTTAAAAGGACCATCGCCTGGTGCGATGATATGTGGGGAGGGGCTTCTCCGTCTCCTGTCCGGATCCACGAGATCTTCCTCTCAGCCTCGAGACTCCGCCGGCATGAGAGGGAGGAGAAAGCGGCCGAGCTCTCGGCTCTCTCAGCAGGATCGCATGCAAAACACAGCCATGTGGCTTCAGTGGTTCCATGTTCAGCTACTTACACCTGAGTAACCTTCTGAGGAGAACACTGCAGGACAAAAGGGAATCTGTATAATCATCAGTTAATTCTGGTGTGTTTGTGTAATAGCATTTCATTACGTTAATTGTGTTTATAGGGTTTTTTTTATGAGAATTGCTCTTAAACTGGCCATAACTTCACTATTTACTAGCTGGTGATTTTGGTGTCCCTGGTCATTCCCACCTACCAGGTGGTATGGTAAACAAGGGGCCAGGGGTTTTCGGGGGCCACACCAAAGCCTTTGATCTCCCCCTTTTTTTGAATCCCATGATGCTCTGCAGGATAACGGCCACTCAGTGGGACCTTTAACCACTCCACAGTTCAGAATCAAAGCTGTTTCGGCTTCCCTTCCTTAATGTTTATTCTGAGAGCATATAATGATTATTACAGGAATCACTTCAGAGTGTATTTATAGGAACTTCAGGAGGAGGACTTTGCCTTTCATGGCTCAGAGTACAACATCATCCCTCCTGACAGCCTTGATGAAACACAGTTGTTATAATTCAACGACGGAAATCCAAGCAACAACAACACAATTAAATAAAACCCCACACAATTCTACAATAATAGAGATCTTTATTTGTATTATATCTGTAAGTGATAAAGACATTCAGATTTCCCACACAGTCGCTTGCAAGGAGTGTTAAAATCCCTCACCAGGGCCATATGATCTGCAGCATTAAATATATTTTGGGGAATAGAGAATCAAAAGAGGCTTTTGAAATGGCAGACTGGTATAAGTTTATATGGATAGCGGCACTAATAATAGCATCCCCAACTGTCTTTTGTCAGCGGACTGAATCGCCAGGACCCCAGGTCTCCACATTCCTGGACCTGGCTCTTGGATACAAGGCACCACAGCAGGAAACGTCTTAAAAACCATTCAAATCATCTCCACGGAATTTCACATTCTTGAACATGCACTCCAATAAAGGATTGGTGTACAATTTATCTTCCATTTCTCCACCTAAATATACCTTTATACAGTATATTTCTATGTCAAAAGCAGTAATAATGACAATGGTGTGAGTTTCATGAGCCGATCTCAAAGAGCCATTCATTCATTCTACCTTTCATATAGCCCAAAATGTAATGAATGAGCCGTTTCACTAAAGAAAACAAGTGACATATTCAAGGACACGGTTTGTTTCCAATTTTCCAACATTAAGTGCAATTACAGAGAAGCAAAGGTTTATTTCTTTTAAGTTTCTAGAGGTACTTTCCACAGCCACATTCTCTTAAGTTTGGACAGAAACGTCAAATATCACTGCAGTTTGGGCGTAGTAGGTGTATTTCTTTTTTGTTTTTTAAACGCATGCTACTTTTAGTAACATCACTTTTAACACAGGGTCCACCAGTCTGCTTGTTTGCATTCAGTGTCCCAAAACCTTAATTTCCCAATTATCGAAAATATTCATATTTGAGACATTGAAGCATAAAGTTGTATTTACGACAGTTACTAGTGGTTTCTATATCAGTTATGAAGTGTCACGGTAAGAAGGTTTAAAATATTTTTAATTTATATATATTTAATTTAATTCTGCTCAATTTGAGGGCAGATTCTGCATTTCCTTGTTTTAATGCTTTTGACTCCGGAGCTCCAATCTACAGAATCTGTAGCTGCGCTCGTAACTGTGCGGGCAATTGCATCAAATCAACATCAAGTTAAGGGGGTCTGTTAGAGACTCATTTATTATTTATTCTTACCAAGGTTTGCCAACAATCGCACAGCACTTTAACAAGGTCACGAGAAAGATATAGAGTAGTAAACGTTGAAATCAATCAGCAGGCAACTGGCTGCAATTAAACAGCTGATAATGAATCAGGAAGCTTTTTAATGTATTAAACAAACAGGAACTTTTCAACGCTCTTGTATTCTTGCATGCATGCAACGCACACACATGCTGGCATGCGATCACATGCTCTCTCCCATTGCTGTGTACACACACACACACACACACACACACACACACACAAATTGGCCTTGCTACCGAGCAGAGATGATGTGCGGAAGTGGAGTAAAGAGAATGAAAAGTACAGCTTAAATTATTCAAAAGGATAAATCTGTAGAGTGAGCAATCAAGGTTGCAAAGTATATAAAGAGCACCTGGTGTACTACAGAATAATGTCTGATCAAATATTTACAGGCAACATGGGTGAAATACACACGAGACCACAGAATATCCACATTGGAAAAATAAGCTTAATGAGGAGAGCGAAGTCAAGGAAAACCGGCGCTGTTTTTAGCCCTGACGTCAACTCATTGATTTGAATTAAATTTACTGATTTTAATCTATAACGTCACATGTAAATGACATCTTTGGATTATTGCAGGATGTTGCCGCTATCAAAGCTTCATGAAACAGCGCTGGCATTTCACAACGACCTTCGACTGTGATCTGCGGAGGTGGAAAACAGCAGGAGCGATGCTGGGGGGACTGGGGATATTCAGCAGGGGTTGGTGAGTGTGAAAACCTGAGGATCCTGGCTACCTGCTGCTTCTGGCAGCACCATGGACAAAGAGAGGGCTCAACACTTTTTTCTGTTTGATTGCAAACAATAGAAGGGATTTGAATCTATTCACGACAGCCATGGCAATGGATTTTGAGTGCCAACCATAGCGTGGAATTAACGTTTTCTTAAAACATGTCAAAACAAATAGTAAAATGGAAAATAATATATATTTTTAAAAAGGATCTGTGAGAAGTCATGTTTAGGCACTGATTCTTGATTCTTCCCATGATGTCAAAGTTTGTAACTAAAAACAAAAGATCTCCGAGGATCAACAAAAAGATCGGATCAGGTTTCAGAACTTTGACATCAACTAGCTTCTTCATTCGATAACTTTGGAGTCACCAACAAGCTGTTCCACTAAAACACAAGCGAAATCAATCAAACACTCAGTTTGAGGTGGTCTCCCATCCTCCTACATTTAGCACAAGTACAGAAAACCAAAAGCGTAACAATCCCGTTGGGTTTCACTGGGTATTTTCCACAGTGACATTCATTGAGGTTGTTACTATCATGGCACTGATGAGCTGCAGTTTAAAAAAGGTATGAAACATTTCCTGTAAACCTATTAAAAGTAGTACAATGAGGTGATACATGTATCTTGCATCTTTGAGAAAAATATTTCTTTTTAGAAGACGCAGACTTTAAGAAAAATGCACAAAAATACAAACCGCTATGGCATTTTAACCTTTAAGTTGCAGTGCTGTAGAAGAGCTACATTAGATCAAGCATGAAATGCAATCAATTCCCTAGAAAGGCATCTAATTGATTTAACATGTTTGTGCTCTCCATTATAAAAATGGCATTCTGGAAGCGCTGAGTCATGGGATTACACTCCCAGTTCATTACAACGTAAAAATCCTTAAAATCTGAAAGCAAGGCATGGATGTGTTCCCTTGGTGAGTTCAGTGACGCGCGTTCGTCTACTCAACCATCGTCGCTGCTACTCGACTTCTACACTTCGCAGGTGGCAAAGGCTCAAACCTGCCATGAGGCTTTCAATGATCAGAATCCATTAGGTGTGTTTGTGTGATTCAGGTAGTTGTTGGCAGGGGGTGTGTTCAGTCACTTCTCTCTAAATCGGACTTCATATAAACTCATTCCCACCTTGAGGGCATTCTAGCTTCACCACTGGAGTAATGGCAGTAACGGGCGGCCCACAAACCAAGCATGTTGTTGGTAGACTCCTCTAGGAGGTAAGTAGTCCTCATCTCCCACCGCGCTTGTTGTTGAAAAGGTCAACCACACGTCCGACCTGCAGGCTTCCGCTGTGTCCTGAACCTGCCACCCAGGTCACCGCAGGTTGAAGGCCAGGGCCACCGTGAGGATGATGCCCATCAGCATCAGGAAAGGCAGCCAGGTCTTCAGAAAGCCTACACAGCTGCATCAGGCAAAGGTCACCAACAGAGAGGACAAGAGACACAGATAGGTGAGGAGAAGAGACAAATGTGTGATATCTCCCCCACTCAACGTCCTGCTGAAGACAAGGCACAAATCATCACCAACGCTGCACTTGCAGGAGAAAATTATTATCCCTGCTAAAGAAGCAAAACGTGGTGCTTGTATTAACAGAGGAAGGTCAGCTTCTTACATCCTACCTTGTATTGGCAAGAATCTAATGTTAGATGAATAATGATGCAGTGGTTATGACTGAATATAGTGTGGTACCGTAAGCTGGTGATATACAGTTAGTTTTTTTATATTATTTTAGGAAACTGTCTCTTAGTATGGAGAACAAAGCACCACATGCAGAACCAGCTAGATCAAAAGTTTACTGGGATCTGTATTTACATTTAACACCCTGTACCATCCAACATTACAGAACTACTTCTTGTTCCATTGGAGTAAAGTTATTAGCATTTTCAGTAAAAAAAAAAAAAAAAAAAACAAATTGCATTTGTAGCTAAACAAAATAGGTAAATAAAAAAATATATTTTAAACTTTTTATCAAAGATCAGTAATGTTTTTGAGAATCTATACAGCATCACAAATGCATCCCTCTAACACTAATATTCAAAGGCCTTCTGGGAAAATGTCCTATATATACACTCTTAATAGTTCCCAAGAATCAGGCCTCCCTCTCTCCCTCTCTCTTTCCCTCTCGTGTCCTGAGACACAACAGGTTCAAGGCATAGCAGTGAAATCATGGCCGAGCCCCTGGGATCACAGAGGAACCTCATTGAAAAGCTTCAGCCCTACTTCTTATGATGGCTTTGGGGAGAGCAGTTTTAGATTATAGGGTAAGGACTAGTTTGCCTCTAAAGGCAAATAATATTTCAATTTCTGATTGTTGGACAGAAGAAGATGCACCTTGCCAAAATAGATCCACTAGAAAGAAATTCATGTTGTCCTGGATAACTGTAACGCAACAGTATTAGCATTAACTGCACTTTCCACGTTGTGAGACTAATAAAAGATGATCTTATTTCATCATACTTGCCTAAAAGGCAATGAAAGTCTTACATATCCACTTGTCTAGTCTTAATGTTGTAACTACACCAGCTTATCCCTCCAAAGAATGTTGCTACACAACATTTTTGTTCAAGCAGTTCAAGCTTGCTGATAAAACATTTTAGATAAGTGGCTACTGTGTAAGTGGAATACCGAACATTTAACATGAATGAATGTGAATGACGTGGTTATCCTCAATATTTCAGGTCTGCATTGTGTATTAATGCAATGTAACAATGCAACTCCACCAACCAGTCATGTTGCAGTTTACATACATGTCTGCCCAAAATATACCGTCACCATTTTATCCTGTTAAACATTTGTGTGAAATTGCCATAATTAGCGGATTTATTCTTGAGTTATGTCACCACGCTGAATCAGTGCAACCCTCGAGTCCAAATTGGCTTTTGTGCCAAATTAGAAGAAATTTGCTCAAGGCATCGTATTCATGAGAATGTGAGATGTGACGTCACACCCACCTTAACATTTGACCACCAAAATCGAATCAGTTCATCCTTGAGTCCAAGTGGATGTTTGCTCCAAATTTAAAAGATTCTCGCTCCAAGCGTTCATGAGATATGGCGTTCATGAGAATAACCCAGACGGATGGACAAATCCGTGAATATAATACCCCCAGCTACGGCTTCCGCCGGCACTGAGGCATAAAAAACGATGTGGCTTGTTTGCAACAATCACCATCGTCTTGGGCGGCACCAAGGACAGGATGCAGTGATGGTGCTCTTGTAAAATAGATAGCGGTCAATGGACGGGTTATACCCACAGTCTACATCCAGCTAAGACTAACCCCAGCAGTAAACAATATTACCAAAGCTGGACCCCTTCTTACCTGACATGTTTTCCATGGATCAGAGCAAGGAGGCAGAGGTTGACCATGTTCCACGAGGTGCTGTTTTCATATCTCATCAGATTCAGAGCCATCGCTACATGCGAGTGACAGTTGTCACAGCAGAGATTGTGCTTTGGAGGAAACAGGAGGAGAAAATCATTCCTGGTGTTTACACTTTCATAATGTAAATGTAAAAAAAAAATGTCCAAAAGACTTCTTAATTTACCATCCTGTGCTTGTACTCCTCTGATGCATCATGGACCGCTGTGTCCCAGGCATTGGAGCCGCTAGCGTAGACTTTGCTAACGTCAAGCATCCAGTACCTTCAGTCAAAGATAAAAGCTCACTGTAGTGTTGTGTAGCACGGATGTGGGTCATCACAACAACCCAAATATTTTCACTGACTTACTTTGTTGGTCTTCCAAAAGCCATGTTGTCTTCCTGCAAAAACAAAGACAACATGTGTGTTTGTTATTTCAACACAGATTAAGTGATCATGTGTGTACCAATGTTGCAGTTATTTTTGTACCATAATACAAACATAGCCAGTGTTAATTATTTGAAAGATTGATTTTCTAACTCAAAATGTAACCGTTTCCTAATGATGTGATGAACAATCATGTGTTCACTGACACACTTTTGGGCTCTTTGAGAAACGGAATGTGTCATTTAGATTGTTGAACATTCCAAATTTAGGAAACGTGCCTCACATCCTGTTTGTCTGTATTCACAAACAACTTTGAGTGTGTTCAATTGCCAAATAGGTCCATGAGCCTGTCAGGCCATAGATAACAGACAACGTCAATGCTTGGGAAAAACGAAGCTCCCTCATTCACGTGAGTGGGATGGCTTTGATATGCGGAGGGCTGCAGCCAAACAAGGCAAGCACAAAATCATCTGGCCAATCAAGATTATGCAACTGTTTGTATGTTTGGATTCCGGAACAAGACTAATCTTCGCCTTGTGAATGTTGTAGCGAAAAACAATTGCAGCCGTGTTGACTCTACAGAGTTATAAAATCCTTCCTCATAGACTGCCGCACAGTGTTTCAGTGTCCGTTAAGCTTTCAAGCTCATTGATCGGTTAGTCAAATCGGAGCTTCCTGGATCATGTTTTATCAATTCACTGGTATCTGAAGCAACAAAACTCCATCAGCTGTACTGTACTTCATTTCCCATACATGCCATAATATTTCACAGCACCATGATGATAACTCACTGAGACAAAGTAAGGTCCAGCAAAGTCCCGGATAACTCCAGTGGAAGTGCAGATTCCCATGTGGCCAATGAATGGAAACAGCCATCTGAACAAGTAAACAAACCAGTTACTGTCATGGTAGAGCAGTTAGCCTGATTAAAAAAAACAGGACTTATCATGCGATTTAAAAAAAATACAACGTATATATAATTGATGTTTGTAGGAAGACTGATTTATGATAACCTAATTTAAGGTTGTTAGATTATCATTTACTTTCTCTAAATAAAACAATTAGGGGTCATTCCGTGTCATTTCATCAAATGCCTCCCACCTGACCATCTCAGAATGTCCTGAAAAAAATTGAGTACAAAGACACACTTGTTAATAGGACAAATCCAAAATATTAGGTCTCTACCGTCAACAGTTTTCTCATGAAATGTCATTGAATGAAGGGTAGTTTAGACAGTTTTTGGCATCATGCTCTGAAAAGCCATTTTTAAACGGCATTATCTGGAAAACTATCTCACCTGTGGCCTTCAAAATTTCTACAGTGTATATCTGTTACTAATAGCCTCCAGACAAGGAATATCAGGGGTGTAGCTCAATGATAACCTAGTATGGTAGGTATTTAAAATGAGGCTGTTGAAGTAAAGTAGTACATTTGAAGAGTGGCTGAGCTCCCATTTTTACAGATAAAAGACTTCTATCACGTCTGCCTCTATCTCTGGTGTTAGCTTAAACATTCTACAGAATATGGTTTCTCTCAGATGATTAGTTTCACAGATATTAAGGCTCAAAAATGGAAGTTAACACATCTTTGCCCAACTTCAGAGTCATATTCCAAAAAACTGACAAGTATCAGGTCCAAACTTACTTTTTTTGAAAGATCATATTCTTGTTAAAATCATATTAAAAAATCAGGAGGGTGTTTTGCCTCATTTTGTCGCAGTGATTTTTTAAAATCCTGATATTGGTGGGGGTTTTGTGGCTGGTTTTGGTACTGCATGTCTTATTATCCTACCAGTAAACATCACAGGAGGGCAATTCAAATGTGTTTTTTACCATTTACCAAAGACTTACATGTGACTAAATGCTACTGATAAATTTAGCCTTTCTGAAACATTCAAATGTAGCACAGTTGTAGAGGCAATAAATCCTTGAATGTGAGTTAAACATGGTGAAAGCAGCTTTTAATGTCTTAAACCATGAACAAACATAGCATAATATTGAAGGCTGTACATTTGGTCATACTTTAAGTATATAAATTACACAACCAAATCAAATAATAATCTTAATTTGAGCATAAAGATTTTACATTACAGTAGAAAAGTCTCCAAAGTTTGATATTGAATAACAGTTTGTCTCTATGCTCACTATGAGACAATATGTGAGTTATGATCAAAAATGGTGGATAGGAAGTATCAGAGATGTTTCAGATGAAGATGTACTGGTTCAGTTCATGCACCCACATGGCCCTGCCAAGAGTTTCTACTGGCCAAGAAGACAAGACATGTGCAATATCCCACTGCAGCATAGAAGGAATTGGATCTAAAAGATGAAAAAAGTGTGATCCCTCACAGTGAGCAGAAACATAGTGTTATTCAATATCAAACTTTGGAGACTTTTCTACTGTAATGTAAAATCTATGTTCAAATTAAGATTATTATTTGATTTGGTTGTGTAATTTATATACTTAAAGTATGACAAAATGTACAGTCTTCAATATTATTATTATGTTTGTTCATGGCTTAAGACATTAAAAGCTGCTTTCACCATGTTTAACTCACATTCAAGGATTTATTGCCTCTACAACTGTGCTACATTTGAATGTTTCAGAAAGGCTAAATTTATCAGTAGCATTTAGTCACATGTAAGTCTTTGGTAAATGGTAAAAAACACATTTGAATTGCCCTGCTGTGATGTTTACTTGTAGGATATTAAGACATGCAGTACCAAAAACGACCACAAAAACCCCACCAATATCAGGTTTTTAAAAAATCACTGCGACAAAATGAGGCAAAACACCCTCCCAATTTTTTAATATGATTTTAACAAGAATATGATCTTTCAAAAAAAGTAAGTTTGGACCTGATACGTGTTGTCAGTTTTTTGGAATATGACTCTGAAATATGGCAAAGATGTGTTTACTTCCATATTTCAGCCTTAATATCTGTGAAACCAATAATCTAAGAGAAACCATATTTTGTAGAATGTTTAAGCTAACCCCAGAGATAGAGGCAGAAGTGATAGAAGTCTTTTATCTGCAAAATGGGAGCTCAGCCACTCTTCAAATGTACTACTTTATTTCAAAAAGCCCCATTTTAAGTACCTACCATACTAGGTTATCATTGAGCTAGACCCCCAATATTCCATGTCTGGAGACTATTGGTAACAGATATACTCTGTAAAAATTTTGAAGGCCACAGGTGAGATAGTTTTCCAGATAATGCCGTTTAAAAATGGCTTTTCAGAGCATGATGCCAAAAACCGTCTAAACTACCCTTCATTCAATGACATTTCATGAGAAAACTGTTGACAGTAGAGACCTAATATTTTGGATTTGTCCTATTAACAAGTGTGTCTTTGTACTCAAATTTTTTCAGGACATTCTGAGATGGTCAGGTGGGAAGATTTTCAGAAATTTGATGAAATGACATGGAATGACCCTTAGGCATGTCTTGTGATGCAAACCACACATCTGTTTAACAAAATGTAAGTTAAAGTTATTCCAGTATGTTTTCATTTTAAGGAGTGTTTTAGGAATATTTTGATACTTGTCAGAATAATATCGTGACTGATGATCTTCCAGTTTCATTTCCACATCTCCTCAAAATATTCACGTTTTGGACTATAATAAACAGATTCTAACGGCAAGTTGAAAACTATTAAAAAGCAATATGAAAATGTGTAACTGACAAATTGTGTTCTGGCATTACTTTAACAGCACAGTAACTTGTGACGTCAACTTTAAGAAGCATACAAACGTGTACGCTTCAGTGTAACTATGTAATTCCGTTTCGTGTTGTTTACCATGTTAGCGTAACTTACTTATATTGGCTTTCTAATGTATGCTTTATTACACCAGCACCGAAATAATTACTAGTCCTAACGTGTAAGCGTTGTGAAATAAGAGGCAGGCCAAACTAATATAGAATTTTCTTTTCGAAGAAAATCAGCAACAGGATGGTATTGTACGTCCGCTAGCTAGCTAGCTAACGCGTTAAGCGACCACAACTGTCACTTCCGCGTCACGTCCCGAGGTTCTGGTCGAGAGAACCGGACTCGCACGGCGGAGGGCGACCACTCACGATAACACGGGGATGGGTGTCCACACAACACAGTAAGGGAAGCGACTGGCGCCCGGGTTCACCCTCTCGGACGCGATGCGGTAATTCTTCATGGTGTCTTTTTCAACAACATCCGCCATCACCAGCGGTGGGAAACGAACTTCATTTGTCCCACTCGCAGCCGCGTCAAGTCACCGGGCACACGGAACAACACCGGAAATGGTGGGATTTCAACACAAAATAAAGTAATACCAAACAGATGGATACTCGCCATCATGAGCTAATCAAATTAAACAGTTTGCATTATTTTTGACATATGAGGAAAAATAGGGACTGGCGTGTTTTATACTTAGCAATACAATACATTG
The DNA here is from genome assembly GCA_029853015.1 of Chelidonichthys spinosus. NCBI lineage: Eukaryota > Metazoa > Chordata > Actinopteri > Perciformes > Triglidae > Chelidonichthys > Chelidonichthys spinosus. Next base: position 18,930,279 of record CM056836.1, read on the forward strand.
AAGATCAGGGTAGTTTTTACTTTGAAAGGTACAGTCGAAGACTACATCCGGTGTTTCTCTCATTCATTTGACAGTAGGCTTGTTCGGGATGGTCTTGGCTTGACTTGACTTGACTTACCACGCCGACGAGAGCTGCAGGTGTCTGAGGGGGCGGGCTCTAAAAGAGACGGCAGCCAAACGCCGTCAAGTCGGACAACAAAATCAACGTGATATATATATATATATATATATATATATATATCACGTTGATTTTATTACACACACACACACACACATCACATACATATATACATAAATACATACACACACACACACGCAAGGCAAGGGAAGGGCTTTTTTTTCAGTATATTTGTATTATCATTCTATGTTTGTATTAACCAGACCTCACATCATATAAATAGGCCTACTCACAGCACAATGCACGGAACTTAAGATCAAGCCATGAGATCAATGTGACCAAAATAAAAAGTATCATTTCACCACAAGGTGGCCACCGAGTGCGGACCTGAACACACGTCATTGAACTTTTAACCAATAGGCGAATTCGACTTGATGTAGCCGCCTGCAGCGCGCTACCTAACGTGATGTATTGTGGGTTGAAAGCGATGCATGATGGCTAAAATTTGTGTCCGACTGAAGGTGCGTGTCCACAGGGGCGATTTTAAATGCGTGTGGACGCGCCGCTTCCCAGTATTGCACGCTTGCTGGGCTGCCACTAGAGGATGATTGACAGGCGCTCTCCTTTAAACAACAATTTTTTGCGAGCATTCGCAAGCGTTCCCGAGGCGGCGAGTCGAGCCCGGCGCCTCTGATTAGCATAAAGTAGATTCGACTTCAACTTTAGGCAAATGAGGAGCGGCCAACTCGCGCGCCGTCTCTCGACATTCGCCGCGACGCTACCAGAATGCATTGCACAGCTTTTCACATAGACAATGAATGGGACACGGGGAAACACCGCTGCCTGTGGACACGCACCTTTAGCAGCCGACTGCAAAGACGTCACAGGTTTGCGACCATATCACGTGACCCAAAACATCGCGGGAACAAGATTTTAAGAGCCGCTTCTTGCAGCGCTTGGCAGCGCGGTCCACGGTGGCTGCAACTGGCTTGTCCACACCTCCGTTACAGCGGAATGGTTCTCATTGGTTAAAAGTTCAATGACGTGTGTTCAGGTCCGCACTCGGCGGCCACCTTGTGGTGAAATTATACTTTTCATTTTGGTCGCATTGATCTCATGGCTTGATCTTAAGTTCCGTGCATTGTGCTGTGAGTAGGCCTATTATATGTGAGGTCTGGTTAATACAAACATAGAATGATAATACAAATATACTGGAAAAAAAGAATGCCTTCCACATGTTGCCTTGCGTGTGTGTGTGTGTGTGTGTGCGCGTGCGTGTGTGTGTGTAATATATATATATATATATATATATACACACCCCCTCAGACACCTGCAGCTCTCGTCGACGTGATAAGTCAAGTCAAGTCAAGCCAAGACCATTCCGAACGAGCCTTTAAGGCGGGTCCACACCGGACCGACTGCCCGATTCGCGACGGTAAATGACGTCGGGCTACTTAACATGGCCGATTCGAACAATGACATGGCCGGTTCACACCTACGGAACTACAGCCGACGGCATACGTTCCGCGCTTGCGCGAGATGTAATGTCTCCAAAACAACAGGCAGCGCTAATCTGTATTGTGGGCCAAAAAACACGAAAACCGGAAGTAGGTGGTCCTCTCTAGACCACTTCTTCAATTCTACTGGTTATCTGGTATGTTTACCATCGTCACTTCCGGGCTTCACTGATTCGCTAGTCAAGCTGCTAGCCTCCACCAATCAGAATGGTAAAAGAGTGACCGACTCGAACGGCGGATTACACATTTGAATCGGCTGAAATGAACACCGACGTGGGCCGATTCGACCGACCACACCAAGCAGACTCATGTCACGGACGCCGACTCTCTGAAAGACGCCGATTTTCGGTCCGGTGTGGACTCGCCTTAATGAGAACCATTCCGCTGTAACGGAGGTGTGGACAAGCCGGTTGCAGCCACCGTGGACCGCGCTGCCAAGCGCTGCAAGAAGCGGCTCTTAAAATCTTGTTCCCACGATGTTTTGGGTCACGTGATATGGTCGCGACCCTGTGACGTCTTTGCAGTCGGCTGCTAAGTCGGACACAAATTCTAGCCATCATGCATTGCTTTCAACCCACAATCCATCACGTTAGGTAGCGCGCTGCAGGCCGCTACATCAAGTCGAATTCGCCTATTGGCTGTGTTTCGGATCGCATGCATTTGCGCCGATGCATGCACGAGACTTGAGAGGATCCGCCGGAACTAGTCATAAACACGTCAAGTTTTCACCACGTCAAGTCGGACACAAGTGCACTTCACGGACTTTTTTTTTTTTTTTTTTTTTTAAACTTCATTAATAATTGTATACATAACACAAACTATCGCGCCAGGGGAAACTTCACAGACTTTGCACAAAGAATATGGCCTGCCCAGTGGCGCTGGCTTTCTTCGTCGCTGATGAATTCGAGCCGAGGCATTTGAAGTCCCGTTGTTGATTGAGGCTGAGGAATTTTCTCACGTCGGAAATACCACGTGATAATTCTAACCAACTAGGGCAACGTTGAGGGGAGTGTCTTATGTCTGCACTTATTTCAGACCATCTGCAGAGAAAAGCATGCGAAGGGAGGTACCCTGGAGATACCGCGAGTTTTTAAAGTCATGTGACATGTCGCAAAGGGAAGTTATCACCAGCATTTGTGACATTTTTTTTTTCCCAGAATGCCTTGTTTTGCGAGGCAAATGCATGCGCATGCTTGATTCGAAACAAGCCTAATTCTAGCCATCATGCATCGCTTTCAACCCACAATACATCACGTTAGGTAACGCGCTGCACGCTACATCAAGTCGAATTCGCCTAGTCTGTTTGGATCGGCATCTGTCTAGTAAAACTTTAACGATCCAGTTCTTTTGTTTAATTCGCAGCCCTGACTATATATTTATTTCTAGAGATATTCCCCTAGTGGGTCCGCAGAGTTACTGCAGGTGATCCCCGAAATTATTTGATCCCAAACTTTTTTCTTTAAAAATGTAAATATGTCCAAAAATACACCTTAACATGGATACAATCTAAAATAAGCAAATATAAATCCTCATGTTTGTTTCATATTATGTTGTGAAATTGTGATGTAGTGCCAATATAGAATTAAAATATGAATCTGTCAACAATTATTATTTTAACTTATTTTATTATTATTTTTAATATCCATCCATGTCTGTCTCTACATGTCAGCCCTGTGATAGACTGTAGAGACAGACAGGTAACTAGTCTATCACAGGGCTGACATGTCTTTGGACTGTGGGAGGAAGCCGGAGAACCCGGGAATCGAATCCAGGACCCTCTCGCTGTGAGGCGAAAGTGCTACCCACTACACCACCGTGCAGCCCATACATCATCACAATGGCACTATACTACACATTATTATTGGCCCCGTTTCATACGCAACACAATTCACACGATATGTAATGGGGGGTCCCTCTACCGTGTCACTTTAAGGGGTCCTTGGTCCTGAAAAACGTTGAAGATGATGGAAAAAATAAGTTAAAACTAACAAATGAGACAACCGACCCCACAATCTGAACTTTTTGACAGACTAATCAAGAAAATAATCCATAACCTGGCTGACTTCACAGAGGTCAAGGGTCAACACCACAAACATGAATTATTTGCAAAAGCACTGAAGAGGTCAGAGGTTTCCAACCAATGGGTAGCAAGAAACCTTTGGGGTGGTCACAAGATGCTTAAAGTAAATATCTGTCTTCCAAAAGTGTATTCTGACTTTTTAAATTGTCTTTTTTCTTTCCTGTGAACCACAAGCTGCTTGTTTGACACAGCTGTGATCAGGTTCCTGGCTTACAATCCTTATGATGATTGTCATGAAGGCCGCTTCCAAAGGGAGGCCTAAAAGGACGATTAAGTGACTTTGGTATAGTTCCCTTTTTTTGGAGAAGACTTGGTAACGCTGGGCTGGGTTTTTCAGTTGGATAATCAACAAAATCTAGCCTTATAATTCTAAAATACTACTCAACTAATATACCACCTGGGTACATTAGTAATTAAAACATTCCCAGTGTATTTAAATGAGGCAGAGATAAATGTCTGTACTAACATGAACACCTACTAACAGCAACTTTCCCCATGCACTGGGCCTCATCATGCCATTTTCAGATAGAAATTGTTGATTGTTTGGGCATAGTTGTGTGAATTGATGTGGTTGTACTGTTTACAGTATGGTTGGTCCATTAAGCAACTTTGGGGAATGCCCAGCCAAAGACTTTTTCATCAATAAGTTCCTCGTTTTGAGTTTCAACTGTACTGCACAGCTCCATTGTTATCCTCCAAATTCAATCCTAAGAGCACTTTAATGAGACTTCTGTCTGGTTTGTTGCACACAAAAAAAAGGCCTCCGTTTGATTTCATGCCAGCACAAATAGAGCTCTCCAGCATGGAGGAGGTGCAGGGCTGCAGCTATTGTGGGAGCTATCTGTGGCAATGGTGGAGACAAAGACGAACCCAGGGGATCCACTGGTGCCCTGTGTACTCCAAACTGGGTCCCATTAGATGTGACAGGTGATATATTGTGCGAAGGGCAAAAACAAACTACTCAGCAAAAGCAGGCAGACGTTGATAAACGAAGGCACACTGGGCTCATCATCTGGGAGCTGAGGGAATTCACCGGCAAAATGCCAACTCAATATCTGGCTGAGCCATCCAACCCAATTAGGCCGGAAGACGCGCTGCTTTAGGGACCATAGCTCGGTGATATCGTTTTCAGTCAAAGGTTTGAAAAAGTAAAATGTCAAGTGTTTCCGGTTCAGCTCCCTGGTTTGTGATTACCGGCTCAGAAAGGAAACGAGGATCTAATTTTACACTTTTGACAACACATTTGAGAATGTGAATTTATCAGAAAGGTTGTATTAAAGAGTAAAGGAGGTCAAATCAGTGATTTTTCCTGGTTTAATAAAGGCCCTGATTAAACAGAGAAAAATGTCTCTCCAGGAAATACCTTAAAGGCTACGCAGCACTTTCTGACGCAAACGCCCCCCCCCCCCCCCCGCTTAAAAAGCTCCCGAGAGTAAAGTGCTTTTCATTAAAGGCTAATTAAACCTCAAGAAATGCCATGCACCTAAAAAGCATGCCCCAAAGCTCGCATAATGAATCCATTAATTAAATGTAATTTGTTGAAATTGTGATATTGATTTTCAGTTCAACAGTACATTAAGCTTCAAATGTTGCATCTCTGAGGACAGGAGGGAGCTCAGAACCAGAGAGGATTCTTGAAGTCTGAACTCCCAAGTGGACCGAAGCAAATGGTCGTCGGGTCCTTTGACTAGAACATGAACTGAAATGAAAGGGCAAAGAATATAATTTTTTTTTAAAACAGGCTTGTTTATACTGAAGCCCTGTACTGTAGAGAGGGCCCCTGTGTGAATATCTAGTTTTAAACCCATTATTTCAGTTCATAATGCCTAAAAGTTGCATATTCCTAAATAAATAGACAAAGTCCTTTGTTCATTCAAAGGTTATGTGTTTCTATGATTTACATCTCAAAATAACAAGCCAGCAAATGAAATAACAAAGAAATCATGGCTGTCGCTGCCCCTCTTGTTCTGGTATTACCCAATCCATACACAAAACAAAAATACATATGAAAAAAGTAAACATACTTAACATGGAAATAATGAAACCAAACAAATAACTAGCAAACACCTTGAATAACCAACCATAACAATACAACTTATTATCACAACAGCAATTCCATTAACAAAGAAATCACATTTGTAAGTGACTGAATGAAGTATGAACAACCTCCTTGTTAAAGGAAACACTGCCCCCTTGTGGATGTGCTGCAGAACTACCGGATATAAAGTTGTCCTCACTCTTTCGTCAAGTTCACACAGGAAGGAGTCACTTACTGGAAAACAGGTTCAACAAGTAAACGACATCTTACAGGAGACGTGCAACAGCTTTACTGACATGATCCACAGACACAATGTCGGGGCCTCCGTCCGGGGCCTCTGTCCGGGGCCTCCGTCCGGGGCCTCCGTCCGGGGCCTCCGTCCAGGGCCTCCGTCGGGAGCCTCCAGGAACTCAGGGGCCCATTAACAGCTCCTCCCACCTCCATTTACCCTGCAGAAGCAGCATTAACCACCCAGAGACAAAGCCAGAATACCTGGCACAAGTTTTCTGTGTAAATAGATTAAACACAACTTTTAAAAAAAGTTTTACTGTGGTTTTGTGTTCAATCTTTTCATGCAACATTCACATTTTCTCCATTATTTGAGAACTATTTGTCTCAATATACTTTATTGTTACTAAGCTGGTGTTTACAGTTTCTTTTTAATTATTCAGCTTGTGTTTATATTATTGTAGGTTTTATTTTGTGTATCTTGTATTTGTGCTGCTGCGACACTGAGTGGGATGATTAAAAATAATTTTATAAACCTGTTCTGATATCAGCTATATATGTGTTATCTGTGACAATAGGGCCAGTCTATTCAATTACATTCTATCTTTATATATCAATTTACATTATCAGTTAGAATGTTTCCTCTTGTTTTATTTGACTTATTGCTGCATTAAAAATATTTACACTTTAATTGAAGTTCTGGTTCATTTTGAAGATTTTTGACAAGGTTTCTGGTGCATGTGCATGTACTATTTAATAATAAAGAGGAGTTCAATACATTTTTATTAACATATTTGTTGGTTACATTGTGTTTTACAGCCTTAAGAAAGCAATGCGTAACAGTTATTCATTTTATTTTATATATTTTAACATACAATATTTAAAAACTATGCCAACCACTTCCTCACAGTGAGGCATACGGATGATAAAAAGATTGTGGTGTTTAAGCCCCATTGAGGTCTTTATCCCTGAGGCAGGTTCTTGCTTTGCAATAGTCATAGTTTCTGATCCATTTCTCCATTTGGTGAGATACTAACTTTTACTTTGATAAACAGATCAACATACTGCAGTAACGTACACACACACACCGTGCCCGGAGTGAGTGAGCTGTCCAGAAGTACGGATAGAGATTCAGTGCAATATGATATGTTGACATCTGACCTAAAAGATGAAAATGAAATCAATCAATGAAAAAGCAACATCAGATAAGAAATGCCCAGCTGTTCCTCTCGTTTCCCCCAACCTCCGACACCCACATTGCATCTCAGAATGTCTGGCAGACATCTCCGTCTGGATCACCTCAAGCTTAACCTGAATAAAACCGAACTCCTCTTCATCCCAGGGAAAGACTGCCCTCGCATGGACCTGTCGGTCACTGTCGAGGGCATCACAGTATTACCTTCCTCAACTGCGAGGAACCTGGGTGTAATCCTCGATGACCAACTATCCTGCACCCCCAACATCACTGCTGTGGCCCGATCCTGCAGATTCTCCCTCTACAATATCCGCAGGATTCGGACCTTCCTCACAAAGGATGCAACGCAGCTCTTGGTCCAAGCACTGGTCATCTCCCGCCTTGACTACTGCAACTCTCTCCTGGCCGGACTCCTGGCCTCTGCGATTAAACCATTACAGCGTATCCAGAATGCCGCAGCACGCCTTATCTTCAATCTACCCAAATTCTCCCATGTGACCCCCCTCCTCCGTGACCTCCACTGGCTCCCTGTTGCAGCACGCATCCAACTCAAAACGATGACACTGGCCTTCAGGGCCATCAATGGAACGGCACCTGTCTACCTTCAGACACTGGTCAAACCTCATGCCCAGAAGTGAGCACTTCGCGAGCACTTCGCGAGCACTCCCCCCCCCCAAAAGAAAACAATTCTATGTTCTTACCTGCTGCAGCACTTTGATCATAGCACTGTTGTTCTTAAGGTATGTTTGCTGAACAGCTACTACTTTACTCAGACGAGGACCTAACACTTCTACTTTTTAGCTCTTAGTTTATCGGCAATGATATGTTGTGGTTTCTTTCTTTTGACAAATGTACTTATTGTAAGTCGCTTTGGACAAAAGCGTCTGCTAAATGCCCTGAATGTAAATGTAAATGCAACATGGTAGAAAAGTTTGAAAAGTTCTATCATGGAGAACGTTTAGGGCAATAAGAAATGAAGAGAGGAAAATGACAGGAAGTGAATGTGGTTAGAAACAGGAAGTGGGTAAATATATGTAAAAACCCTACTTCAACCAAGAAGGGGTGAAAACCAAGATCAGTAGATACTCCACTTCCGCACATCATCTCTGCTTGGTAGCAAGGCCAATTTGTGCCTGAAAGAGTGGGTGATCGTGTGTGTGTGTGTGTGTGTGTGTGTGTGTGTGTGTGTGTTTATGTAACAGTGTTTATCAGAGGCTTACCAGATGTCTACATTTAAAGCTGCAGAGAAGTAACTCATCAACTCTGTTTGATGGGGAACTGAAGAGAATGTGAAGAACAGAGTGACTGTAAATAGTTTGAACAACTGAGCCCGCCTCATAGATCGCACCTGTTCTAGATATTTGCTGAGCAGAGCTAACTCATAGAAATATGTGGCAATGTTGTTCTTAGATGTGAGGAGATTAAATTCACTCTCAAGGGCTCCAGACTGCGTTGATAACAAATGGAAACGCATGATTTCAAACACTTTCAACATCCTGGAAAGTTCCTTTTACAGATTTATCCTTGACTTTAATTCAAGAAGTAACATTTGAAAGAAATATTTTTTTTTTTTTTGGCAAGGTACATTTCTACCCATTTAACAATTCTAATGCTTCGATATCTGTGTCACATGTAAATGGTTCCACAAACCACATTACCTAAACAAATTCATTTAAAGCCAGTTATGAAAAATCTATGGTTGTAACAGAAAAAGCATGTCAGCCTTTGCACCAAAAAGTCTTCACAGAGAAGCCGATGTGACGTCTTTTTAGCACAATAAAGAAAAAACAGTAATGATCCACACAACTGATTCAGCTGTTTGGCTCTGGGTTCTCATGGCTAACCTGATTATAGATTATTTATATGCAGTCTCATGCATTTTTTTACTTAACATTATTTGTTAGTAACACCTTCTCAGTTTTTTTCTTCTCATCATTTGCTTATTTATTTATTGCTTTATTTTCTTATGTGGAATAAATGCCAGCTTGATCCTGTGTTTTTGTGGACGAGAGGAGGAGATGGATGGGAGACGGAGGAGCTTGTCAAAGAAAAGGAAAAACAGCACTTTACATTCTTTAATCCGGCCAGTTTATCGGTTATGAAAAGTATAAATGTAAACCTCTAAGGCTCTTTGATGAAATCCTACCTCTGAAGTACAACTGTTTAAGTCTGCGTGACTGAGAGTGGAACAATGTTTCCGGTGAGAGAACTGTTGATTCCACTTACTAAGCAATTGTGAAGCAACGAGTGTGTTTTAATCCTAGTTCTCAGTCTTAGCGAAGCTTGTTCCTGGTGTTATTTCAGGGAAGTATGCGAGTCAGAGGGGAAAGAGCTTTCACATCTGTGGTACTTTCCCCCTCCTCTCTTAGTCATTCTTAAGTATACACACCCTCACAAATATGAACACTACTGTCTCTCTTAAAGGGGCAGTGTGCAGCATCGAGGATCTTTTAGCAGAATATATATATATATATATATATATGTTAAGGAGGGGGCTGCACGGTGGTGTAGTGGGTAGCACTCTCGCCTCACAGCAAGAGGGTCCTGGGTTCGATTCCCGGGTCGGCCCGGGTTCCTTCTGTGTGGAGTTTGCATGTTCTCCCCGTGTAAGTGGGTTCTCTCTGGGTTCTCCGGCTTCCTACCCACAGTCCAAAGATATGCAGGATGGGGATAGGTTAATTGATTACTCTAAATTGCCCGTAGGTGTGAATGTGAGCATGAATGGTTGTCTGTCTCTACATGTCAGCCCTGTGATAGACTGGCGTCCTGTCCAGAGTGTACCCTGCCTTCGCCCAATGACAGCTGGGATTGGCTCCAGCCCCCCCCCCGCGACCCTAAATACAGGATAAGTGGTAGAAAATGGATGTTAAGGAGGTAACGTTAGCTCAGTATCATTTTAGTTAGAAAGAGTTCTGAGAGGTTTTTTTGCATAGAATATTTTTGCAGACTAATTTTCGGAATCTCAGTTTGATAGTTTGACTTCATTATCTGTTTAACCTTTCTCCAAGGAGATCATCCTGACAGTGTAGACGTCATCAAAGCAGCAAGTACAAGCACTTTCATTAGTCACGTGATTAATCAACATTGTTTTAACTCACTCATTAATATAGTAACTTAAAAGACAATTAAACAGATGAAAATGTTACAACTTTAATTTAAGTCCCAGTCTGCAACATTTTTTTTATCATATTCACTGAAGGCCAGACTACGCTCCGATAGAACAACATAAATCATCCGGTTTTAGAAGAAAAAGTGCGCCTCTACGTGCACTAGAGACTTGCCGACTGGGACTTTAAACCCTAATCGTAACCCTCAAATGTGTTTCTAAGAAGTGAGGAAAGCCCAAAATGTCCTCACCTTCTCTCAAGGATCTCCTCCCAAAGAAATCAATTTCTGCCAACATATTCAATGAAAATACTGCATGTATGTGTTTGTAAAGCCTTAGTAATGTAAGTCAAGTTTAAGACAAAGCGATCACAGACACAGTAAAACCTAAACCTACTGTTGGAGTCTTTTAAATGCTCTCATGCTCTCAAGGTAACACATGAAGGAAACACTGGGGTTTACTTTCAGCAGAGCTCAAACCTCAGGGCCTATTCTGACTATCATTTGCCTATGAAAAATGTTTTTTTAATATCATTATCCCACTTTAAACAGTGCACACGTCCCTTAAAGCAACAGCAAACTTACATTTTTGGAAAATACTCTTGGTTTCTTGCAAAGAGTTAGATGGGAAGAGCGCTCTTATAACTGAGGTAATCAGTTCAGGGGGAAACAGTCCGGCTCTATCTGATGTTATAACACCTCAAAAATATGAACAACAAAAACAAACAAAGCCAGACTAGTTTTTTCCAGTTTTTGATGTCGGCTGCAGCTTCACAGCGTATTGTTTTTACAGGACAGATGCGAGAGCATGTTTACCAAAAAGGTCAAACTATTATTCTTTCATTAATTGTCTCTGTAATAGCAAGACAAGGGAGCATTACATGTTTCCTGGGACATTATTTTGTCTGCCAAAGCCACACTTTTTTGACCTTATCCATTTTTTCTTTCAATATTTGAATGGGTTTTAAAGTGAGAATAGGGTTTATTTATTGTATGTGTGTATATATATATATATATATATATATATATATATATATATATATATATATATATATATAATAAACCCTATTATATCATAAAATACTTCTCCACACAAGCCTTCTGGGTGTATTAAGCAACACATCTGAAGAAATATGTTTTGTACGATGACTTTTAAAGCACTCTGGTCCTCTGTTTATCGTGTCTGTGTTAACTCCTGCAGATTCATTGACATGGAATGTTCCTGGAATTCACACCCACACACACACACACACACACACACACACACACACACACATACAAGAACACGCACACACAAACATAAACACACACTCACACACACACACACACAAGAACACGCACACACAAACAAAACACACACTCACACACACACACATGCAAGAACACACACCCACTCACACACACACACACACACAGACAATACCTTCCTGTGCCTGTGTCAGGCTGCGAGAAATGTCCCCATGTAAATGCTATCTGCAGCTTATTTTCCACTGTGATTATTTTGTGTTTCGTAATGTGATCTCAGGTACAGGTAACACAGGACACAAAACAACTTCCTTTTACTGCTCGAGCCTGAACACGTTCCGGTCACCTCGGAGATCCACGTGACGTCTGACAGGACGACGCCTCACGTTTTTCTTTTGTGCTTTCAGTCTTTTTTTTTTTTTTTAGAAAAGCACCTTTTCCCCTTTGAACCACCCAACCCTGCGTCCAGCAAGCTGCAAGCTTAACATAGTTTCCGGTATCACTTTTCAAAATAAAACACACATTCACGTTTGATGACCAGTTGTTGGCAACTGTACTGCCACCAACTTTGAGCAATACATCTCAGTCCCCCGAGCAATGACTGATTTGGCTAATATTTGGTCAGATTATATAGGCTAAATAGGCCAAAACAAACTGTACGCCAGCTGATGCAAAAAAAAATATACCTTACTTTAAATGTTTATTTTATTACTTTAGACTTATCATTTCCCAACTCAAATTTTGTCTGGGAGCCTATATTTCACCCTGTTTTATCACAGAAAAAAAAACACAGGAACAAAAACGCTATAATGGTAGAGGTGTCAAAAGTAAAGATTTTCTGATCAGAAATACAGATACTTGAGTTGAAAATGACTCTGGTAAAGTAGCAGTAGGCCTACTCATTCAAATTCTTTACTCGTGTAAATGTAGATGAAGTGGCTCTGAAAAAAACTTGATAATTCCCTCCAAATCCATTAAAACAAAGTAATGAGCCTGTTTTGAAAATGTAGGGAGTAGAAAGTACAGATTTTAGTTTAAAAAAAAAAGAAAAAGAAATACTCAATTAAAGTACAGATACATGAAAATTCTACTTAAGTACAGTAATGAAGTATTTGTACTTTGTTACTTCACCACCGTATAATGGGCTATATGTTCAGCACTTATGACTGCTAAATAATTTTATTATTTGTGATTGTTGTGGTTTTTTCATTGTAAGTCAATCAAGAGTTTTACAATTGCTATTTGTTCTTACATTATACAAACCTTTATTTTTATGGCCAATTGTCGCCACTTCCGGTACTTGAAAACCGCTAGCTTGATGCTACCTTTGCGCTTCACAAAATTTCAATCTGCTGAACGCTTGTCTCAGCGGGCAGAGGAGGAGGAGGAGGAGGAGGAGGAGGAAGAGGTCGTTTCAGCTGCGGAGGGACGCCGAAGGAAACAAGGAATCGACAAGGTGTGTACCAATACTCGGCAGACAGTTAAAGTACTTTTATTAGCAAGTTATGCTCGTGTTTCGGGCTTGGGCAGAACTTACCGACCAGCCTCGGGCTCGGCCCAGTACACCAGCACACACACGATTGACGGTTAATAGGCACGACTTGGTTCAGCGAACCCGGATGAAGTCCATTTAATGGGGATACTCGACGTTCCCGTCACACAGCAGTGCGTTCCCGTCACAGCAGCGCGTTCCCGTCACACCAGCGCGTTCCAGGCCAAGGATGGGTGCAAATCCTGCTGTCAACCTCAGAGAAAACCCTCTTAACAATATGTTTTTCAGCTTGAAAATGTTTTTTCTTAGAGCATAACATTAGAAAAGGGGCAACATCATATTTGTTTATATTTCCATAGCAGCTGTACACAAAAGGGGTACATAGAGGGTCTTGAGGTAATTTCTGAAAACAAAAAAGCATGTGCAGACTGTGTGAACAAAAGATTTGCAAAGTCTGGGCACACAGGGTGACGTACTGTGTATTCTTTGTTGTTTGTTTAGACTATTATATTATTTTAATTTTATTAATCTTCATACACCTTGGGGACTGGGCTGGCAATTGTTTGAAAACTGATATGCCTTCCATCGGCAAAATGCATTCAAATTTACTTAATGCATATTTCTGATAAGCAACAACAGTGCTATCTTTTGCCAAGGAAGTGTGTGTGCCACATATCCAGTAGCTTTAGCACTAAAAATAATAATTCTATAGCCCTACTTGTAACATGTACTAAAACGAATGGTGTTAACTCATGAAATCTATATCACTGATACGTATAAAGTTTGTGATGAATTGCAAGTTACTTCAAGTTACTTTGAGTTTTAGTGAAGCGGGTTTGTTTTTGAGACTTCACAAGAATTAAGTTAAACCCCCCCCCCCCGCTCCTGTTTCACCAGTCATACCCGTTAGCCGAGCCTACTTTCTGCTTGTCCTCCAAAACTGTATATTTTATCAGTCAGGCAGACAAAACAGGAAAGTAGCAACAACATTACCCTGTGGAAGTCGTTTGCATATCTCTTGAGCTCAGAGCAGAACTTATCAATGCTCGTCATTACATGACATCACACTTGGTGACACCACATGTCATATGTGGATCTAAATGGAGAATTTAATGTTCCTACTCCGAAGCTTGTGAATTTACAGCTCAGCTGTCAACTTGCCCCGCATGCAACCAAATTATGCAAATCGTCACCATGGCAACATCATTATATACGTTATTACTTATGACAGAAAGAGACTCATCTGATTACTGATGATGGTATTTTGTTATTTTGATTGATATATTTTGACAATATGGATGTCAATTTCAAATCTCCAGGAACCCAGTGTGCATCGCTCTCAGCTAGCGGCCGTAATGGCGACCATCGTGATGGAGAGAATTGGGCGAGTGTTCATCAGCCTGCAGCAGATCAGGGAGGTTCCCCGGATGTTGACCGATGCCGCGCCCTCCATGCCCGGCACCGTCAAAGACACCGAGGTCCCCTTCTACTTCAGGGAGCGCTACGTATGCACCGGCTACCGGCCGCTCAACCAAAACTGGCGCTACTACTTCCTGTCTTTGTTCCAGCGCCACAATGAGACCATTAACATCTGGAGCCACCTGCTGGCCTTTTTTGTGATTCTGGTGAAATTAGGGCAACTCGCTGAGACTGTGGACTTTGTCAGAGATCCTCATTCGTGGCCCCTGTTGATCCTCAACCTGTCTGCCATGACCTACTCGGCATTCAGTGCAGCAGCACACTTACTGGGTGGCAAGTCTGAGCTGTGTCACTATATCTTCTTCTTCATGGACTATGTCGGGGTAGCACAGTATCAGTACGGCAGTGCTGTCGTCCACTTTTACTACGCTGTGGACGAGAGCTTGCACAGGCAGGTGCATGGGATCTTCATGCCCACTGCCGCTGTCCTCAGCTGTCTGTCATGCCTGGGATGCTGCTATGGCAAGTTCTGCAACCACAGTCTACCGACGTGGGTGCGCAAGGTGTGCCAGATTGTCCCCTCGGCCCTCGCCTATACGTGGGACAGCAGCCCTGTGGCCAAAAGGCTCATGTCGTGGTCTTCCGCCAGCGACGACCCCGCCATAATCTATCACTTTGGCCAGGTTGCTTTCTTTCTCAGCTGTGCCTTCTTCTTCACCTTCCCCCTGCTGGAGCGCTGCTTTCCTGGACGGTGCAACTTTGTGGGACAGAGTCATCAGGTGTTCCACGTGTTTCTGTCCTGCTGCACCCTGTGTCAGATCCACGCCTCCCACCTGGACTATGTGGGCCGCAGGAAGCTCTACTCGCGTCTCCACGGGAGCGGCGAGGCCGCTCTCTTCGTCGGACTGTACGTGGTCACTTTGTTTTTTTGCACACTAGTCGCTGCCTTCGTGCTGAGGAAAGCTAAACGTGTGCTTGATTTTGAAGCCAAGTCCAAATGATGCATTAGATGTTGTGGGAACTTTTTGCAAAAGCATTCATGTGCCTTTCTTCCAGACTTGCCACTTTGATAGAAAGGGAACTAATAATACTCTAGATGCTGCTGGCTTGTTTATTATTATGTAAACAGCCATAGAAATTTAATTTTGAATGTCGCAGATTAGGAGAGGGATGCATCATGATATCAGGAGTTAGTATTTTGGTACTGATCTGTGTTAGAATTTGTGGACTAGTTCACAGTATTATTATTTTTCATGCTTTTTCTAAAAAAGTTTCTTAAATCTTACTTATCGCTGCCTACAGTATATGAGCATTTATATGATCACTGCTGTTTTTGATAACTTTAGATCACATGCAGTTTGATTTGATAAAATCATCCAGTTGTTTGGGATAACTTTCTTTCATCCTACAATACTACGATTTGATGTGGAATAGCATCTAAAATGTGGAATTACTATTATTATTTTTTAAGCACTGACTCTTGTTATTCATGCAAAGGAAACCATTTTAAACTATCATTAGGTCAATAGTTTAAAGATGATACTCTGTTGCTGCTTTTGGCAAATATCAATTTCACAATTTTACAATTTTGTAACTTTTTCAGGAAATTTTAGTAAAATGTTACTACGTGCATGGTAATTAAGGTAATATGTAGGTTTGAAATCTTTAATGAGATGTCTTCCATGTCAAAGCACTTTTAAAAAATATGAATACACCGACTTTAGACTGTATTTTAAAAAAAAAGCTGGATATTTTGTTTTTCATGAGGGATCTAATATATAATAAGTCTTAATATGGATTTGTCTTATTTCCGAAATGAGTATTGTGTTGTGTGTATTCGGATGTCGACAATCACTGTATTGTGTCTCATTTGAAAAAGTGAATGTGGGTGTTACATGACTGTACTGATTACAGATGACGGTACCATGATCGTGTGTGTGTTTGGGAGATAATAAAACTTCTACTGACCAAGATGTAAAGACGGTGGGATTGAGTCAAAACATACAAACATCTCTTGGGAACAAGAGAAGTCTGTATGTTTTTGTTTGTTTGTTTTCTTTTTCAATAAAAGCACAATTTTACTCATGACCTCCTTGAGTTCAATGTGTCGTACTACATTGAATAATGATGTGCCATCTCGCTAGCCACTGTATAAAATGTATAATGTGTATAAAATTGTCTCGCCAATACTTTGGTCATAAGCAACTTTTCAGTGCTTTCTTCAGAATTAGGGCTGGGTAAAAAAATCGATTCAATCGATTATGGATCGATTTCATTTAAATTTTGCAATATCAATTCATAGGGCATGAGATCGATTTTTCCTCATGAAGTTTACCCCTCGTGCGTGATGCAGCAGTGACGCGTTTACGTCCGGTTGACGTTCATTCATGCGCACAAGCGTGCAAGATGGCTCCTACAGGCGACGTTAGCGCCCTGGTTTGTGCCAATTTTGCAGAACAACGGCCGCGTCAACATCGACAACAGCCACCGAGGAGCCCGCACTCGCGCTCCGTCCGGAGAACCGTAAACTCTAAGACGCGCCGCCCGGAAATAGGCAAACAAACACTGCCGAACAGTCGCCACTGACGGCCCAAATAATGTCCGAAAGCAGCCTGGAAGCTCTCACCGACACCGGGCAGCACACGGCTCCGCGAGCCCACAATTACGCTCCGCGAGCCCGCACTCGCGCTCCGTCCTGAAAACCGTAAACTCTTAAGACGCACCGCCCCGAATACTGCCCGTAAATAGGCAAACAAACCCCGCCGACTGGCTTATTTAGCTTTATTTTGATGAAACCGAATGCATACACAGTTTATGTCTGAGCTTTAATAAATAAAGGTTCTGAAAACATGTTGCCTGCCTATTGACGTTGACTGATACACTGCCCTCTGGTGGACAAAACATATACAACTTAAGTACCATACCATACTATATAGGTCTAACTGAAGGCTTTTAATGGTCAAAAGATTATTAATAAATATTCAAATATATTCGAATATTAATATTAATAAACAAACGAACTTCGAATATGATTTTTGGGCAAAAGTCAAGGCCCTAGTGCTCGATCCACACTACGTTATGGTGCAACGTAAACATCTGACTGAAACAGTTATCCCCATGATGTATACATAATGTATACATTTCCTAACGAAAATGCAGTCAGCAGAGAGTGTCGGCAGAACTTGTGTTGTTTATGGTGAAGAGCAAAAAATAAAGTACATCTGTATTTTGTAACACAGTTGAGCCATTTTCATTATGTAAGAGCCAATCGAATCGAATCAAATCGAATCGTGATTAATCGATTCAGGACCTTATGAATCGAAATCGAATCGATTTAGGAAATTGGCCACGATACCCAGCCCTATTCAGAATACAGTTTAAATGCATGCAGCCTTACCTTGAAGCCAAAGTAATACAGTTGAATACCAAACTTAATTTTCAAAGCCAACACAGCCATGAGTAAAAGTGAAATATCACTTATAGTCTTTCCCGGGGATGTCCAACCAACAAAGTCTCTTTGGTAAACCTGTTTGAATTCCTATCCAGTCAAAGCATAGATCATATCAGGAACGCCCACGTAGATGATCGGTTTACGCAGAAAGGGAAGTAGAAGCTAGAGTGGACGTTGTCATGGTGACTTCACCCATCGGTTTGTGGACTACGGTTTTGAAAAGTGGGTGAGATTCCTGCACTCACCACTTGTCACTGGTATTAATCGTTCCACATGTATTTAACATATTGCTCCAGTTATCTAGTGTATTCACAGTTTGCTTTAGTTTTACCATTGCTTTTGTGTAACATTACAGCACTCACTATCCCGGGTTTGAATCACAGAATACAACCTTAAAAGTATTACGCTTGACTTAACCACAGACCTTATTTCAGGCATCCAACCACAAACCCATTGACCTCCAGAATGGGAACTACAAGTGCAAAAATGAAAACTCATTTCCAACTCTTAAGACTCTGAAACAGCCAGAACCAGTTGTGCATTGAGAAATTTGAGAAGAAGGAAAAAGTCATGTCATGGTCTGCAGGAACATCTGAAATCAGAGCTGTCGAATCAGCAGGTAAAGTCTCCCCATTTCACTGAGACCACTCCCACGATACAACCATTGTTTTATTTTTGTAGTTTTAAATGTTGTTGACAAAACCTTTCGCCGAGCAGGATGAGAACAGAACGGAGCTATTATTTCCATATTCCTTCCATTTTTCTTCTGGGAAAATGGTTGAGATCAACACAACATTCGTCATGGAAGTTTTCTTTCTCAGGTAGCGTGAGGCGTCCCGGAGGGGAGTGGAGGGATGAAAATTGCACCCTGAGAAACGAGAGGAGAGGAAGTGATTGTGTTTTGGAAAAGAAGACGTATAACTCCTTGATTACAACAGATGGACCTTCAGCAGTTCCACATAAAGGTTTATTTGTATTTGCATTAAAGTGATTCCCCATCCCCGGTCCATGGACCCGTTACTACCAGGCCATCAAATGATTTCTGAATAATGTTTTTTTTTATAGCAATTGTCATTTCAAAATGTTTTGAAGTGTTTCCAACCGAGGCTATCAGTCATGTTATTTAATTTGAAACATACAATTAATAGGTCAAACAGTGTTTCTTTTAGCGGCAGCCTTGCGATTGCTTGGCGGGTAATTGGCTCCGGACACCTTGTATCTGCCCGACCTGGGGGCGGTGTGAGGGTGGGATGTGAGGTGGCAGGTGCAGAGATGATCGGGCCCCAGCAAAACCTCCATGGCCCGTTTCATAGCGGACTATTCAAGAAAAAGGAAGGGCGATGCCCAACCTGAAAATACTGGAAAAAAGAAAAGCAAGAAAAGCTTCAATCAGAAATACGGTGCCTCCTATTAAGTATGGATTCACTGCAACAGGCGATTCTGTTGCGCCAAACCCATTATGCATTGTTTGTTCTGAAATACTCTGCAATGAAGCAATGAAGCCACGAAACGTGAGGGCCAAGCAGTTAGACACGAGGAGTCACAGGTAAGTTTCCAAGAAGAGGGGGTTTATTTACCCAAAAGATGCAAGATTAGATAATTGACTACAAAAACAAATGAAGTTCTGGGTCCATAAAAAAAGAGGTCAACTAAACAGAACTTGACACAATGAACATAATATACACTGACCTCCCAAAGAAGAAACACAGGGACTACTGTATATACTGGCTGACCAAACCAGATTTGACACACAGAAACTTTACAAACAAACATCACTATTACACTACAAATAAAAAGCTAAATCCTCCAAAATAAAATGTTTACTTATACAACCATCAACCACCACTGATTAAAATTTGTACTAAATATCATGTAAATCAAGAAACTTCAAACATGTAAATAATGAAACTCCCCCATGATATGGCCAGGAGTGGTACAGTCCAATTTGGCCACCTACACAATGTGTGGAACCTCAGACTGGTGAACAAGTAACGTGTGCACTTCAAAAACATGCATCTCCTGTTAAAAATACAGGTGTATGTGAAACAGAACCCATGTGGCTGTAAAGTATTTATTTGAAACAAAAGCATGTCTGTATGTGTCCAAGAAAGTATATGAATCAACTTAAGAAAACATAAGTGTATAGGCAAAATAAACTAAAGTGTGGTTAGCCTTCACAGACGCCCAGCAGCAAGCTTCGATATCCACAACATCAGTGAACGTTTTCTTCTTGTTTGTCTGTTCTTGTATTTTCTGTTGTGTTTTGGTCTTCATAAATTCATAAACATGATCTCTAATTTTATACTTTTAAAAATGAATGCCTAATGGTTGCTCTTGTTATTTTGTTCTGAAGCTGTCTGACTGTTGGAATGGGCTCTTACTGTCATTGTCAGCCTTTGTTGTCACCTGTTGGTGAATGAAAACACTGAGTTGCTGTTGAAGTGATTGTCTTTAGAGGTGAAAGAGGAATGATTCTGAAGAGATTTGAAGGTTGAAATGGTATTTTCAATTAATTTGCCAATATTGCCACCTGCTGGTTAGTGAGTGTTGTATGAGTTGCTTTTGAATTAGGCCTAATGGAGAAAAGGGAAACATTGGGCCCTAGTTTCGTAGACCAGAGGGGTATTCCATCAAACTCGCTAAGCGCAAAGCCGGGCTAATTTCGATAAGCCTCGCTACCTTTAGCGAGAGTTGCGTTCCATCAACGTGACTTGAGGCACTCTCCGCTAAGTAACCATGGGAATTTATCCGACCAAACTAGCCTGCCCCGGGGCAGGCTAACCATCAGGCTTACTTTAGCGGGGGTTTCAGAGAAGTCCGTCTGTCGGAAACAACTGTAGGCTACCAGCAGAAGGTTCCGCCAAGCCTAGTCCTCGTGATTTCATCACGTGAAAGACCAAAAATTACCAAAATTACAAATATGAAGTACAAACAGACTATATTTTCATCAAGCGTCTAAGAATACAAGCTTGCAATTAAAAAAATAAATCATTTATTTTGTTTAATACCGACTGGCCATACGATTTTCTAAAACTCCCAGTTGGGTGAGTGGTGATGTACCTATCCTTAAATGTGGGCATTGCAGGTGTTACATGTGTTTTTTTTTTTTTTTTTTTGCCTGTATAATTATCTTTAGATCAGAGAATTAGACCAACATTTTACCTTAACTATGATAAATATGTCATACAATTTCCCCAGAACCCAAATATAACTTGCAAAAACATGATAGGCATAAAGAGGTTATTATTAATAGCATGTTTTAGATCCCAATGACAAAGGCATTGCTGCATGCAATTTTCAGCCACATAAATTCCTTTCAGGTGAGTTCATTAATAAGTTCATTGATTTGTTGAGATACATCATGAGTTGGTCAATGTATTGCATTTACTAGGCCTATTTTTTAAAAAAAGAGAGACAAGTGAGAGAGAGTTCTGGCCAAAGAAATAAATTTCACAATGTTCCAAAGATGGTAATTGAACCGTCGCCTGCCGCGTATAAAGCCGACGCATTACCACTACACTATTCTCACTTTCGTGGAGTTGTTGTCAGTGTTAGATTAGAGCATGTTACTCTTAACGGTACTTCCGTATTTAATCGCTCGGTTATTCTTGCCCAAGCAGCCTTGTGATTTTTATTTATCACTACAGTATTCCCTTTTTTGGTTATGATGGCCGGGTTTGTACTCCTCGTACAGTTCCATCAATCATTTTTTCTCTGGTCTTTTCTGCCATTTTCTCGATGATTCGACATTCACGGTTCTGGTCTGGCTTCATATCCCGTGAACGTGCGTAACACACGACAACGTTAACCTGGCTTGAATTAGCCTCAACAATGCGCGGCTGAAATGCGTTAATGGAACGGGTTTAGCCGCAAGTGGAAGTTGGCGTTAGTTCTAACCAGGCTTAACCAGGAAAGCGCCGCTTTAATTAGCGAGTTTGGTGGAATACCCCTCCGGGGCCTGTACTACGAAGCAGGATTTGGGCTTAGCGAGTTAACTTAAGCGTTAACTCTGGGTTTTCCGTCCTACGACGCTGGTTCACTTCTTAACGAGGTAGATCGCCATGGTAACTTACACTGTGGAGCTAACCTGCTCCGGAGCAGGTTATGTTCCTGATAAGAGATCAACGTGGAGAAACACACCGCCGACTGACCAATCAGCTGTCTCGGTGCGCGGATAAAAAAAAGAAGCTCGGTGGATCGTGAGAGGGTCTCGTAGGAGAACTATAGAGTGTACAGAGACCGGCAAAACCCTTTTTCTGTCCCTGACGATGTTTTTTATGAAAGATACAGATTCTCATCGGAGGGAAAGACTTTTCTGTGTCAGCGTACAGCTTACTTACCACTTTGAATTATGTTTTTATATTTATTTGATTTGCTCCCAAGTCCGTTTTACACCGCCGGGATTGCAGCTGGAAGAACGAGGCTGATATTGTCATAAACCACAATATAAGAATACATCCAAGCAACATATTCATCATTTTAAAGTTATATGTTTGGCTTTTAATTGCGGAAGGACATCGTAAGGGACAAGAGAGAGCGACGACATGATTTAAAAGACGGCCGAAGGGGCCACTGCAAGGACCTTGATTTCAGGAACCTCCCCAGGTTTGTTATGTTTGTAGCCACCATCTAACATATTAGCTTTCAATTCCTCATATTTCAGAAATACAGACCTTTGAAATTCCACCCCAAAAAGCCAATGCATTTTCTTCTAACTTCAGGAACTTCTAATTTCATAAAGGATTGATTAAGGACAGGGGTCTCAAACTCAACTGACCTGTGGGCCGCTGGAGGGAGAATCTGGGTGAGGCTGGGCCGCATCAAGTATTCCACAAAAAAAGGGGACCAATTTAGATACGGCTTATATTCAGGTGCGCTCAATAGTCGGTCCGAAGATTATGGTACAAGTGACCAACGTTGCTAATTTGTGTTGTTGTCAGGAGCCTGAGCTATGGCAGCCCACAAGTGTTAAAAAAGGACTCACGCAGAAAATGTGAAGAAAAAAAACGTGCGGGCCGCACTAACACCAAGCTTTGATTTCAGGTAGGGGGCTGCAAAATATCGTTCCGGGGGCCGCAATTGGCCCCCGGGCCGTGAGTTTGAGAACCCTGATAGGAAGCTAATATTGCAGATATTTACTAAATGGCATCCATATTTTTCAATTCTCTAAAGGGGAATGTATGAAGTTTATATTCAGAGAACACTCTTACATGGGGAATATCTCAGTAGAAGTAACAAACTATCAGAAATTGATATTCCATCCATCCATTGTCTACCGCTTATCCTGTATTCAGGGTCACGGGGGGGCTGGAGCCGATCCCAGCTGTCATTGGGCGAAGGCAGGGTACACCCTGGACAGGACGCCAGTCTATCACAGGGCCGACATGTCAGAAATTGATATTGTCAAATAAATTAACAGCTGCTGCAATAAGACACCACTTTATGACAATGAAAAGCAAAAACTACAAACTAAACTTGATGAAATCTATAAAAACAAAGCTGAAGGGGTCTATATAAGACCGAGGGCATAATGGATAGAGGTCGGAGAGAAACGTAGACCATATTTAATTAGAGCCATTATTTAATGACCAAGTCAGTTGTGATCCAGCCTTGATTGCTGAGGAAATGGTTTCCTTCTATCGTAAACTATATCCATCGGCTTTTTCCGTTACAGATGCCGACTCCTTCGTCAACCATTACAGCTCTAATTCCCCATTGAGATGAGATGAGAAGATTTATGTGACGTCGATATTACTTCTGGTGAACTAAATAAAAAATACAAATAAAAGACAAACATCAACAACCAATTGTCTCATTACAGCCACCAACTGCATGGTCAGGATGTTTACTTGTATTATGTAATAAAATCATAAAACAACAGGCTCATATTGTTCATATTATATTAGCTTTTCTAAAACAGTTAATAATTCAAAGAGTTATTTTGAATTCTTTTATAGAACATCTATTTATTTGTGGCAATTTGGTGGGTTACCTACAAAATAAAAGCCAGCAAGCTTATGAAATACATTTTCCATATGTAACAAATGTTGGTAAGGCATGGAAAGAGAAAACGTATGAATTATTTACTGGTATTTCTTTGCTCCTACTGTTGCTCCTACAGTAAACAACATATTTACATTTACATTTAGGTCATTTACACTCATTGGTTGAGTTATATGTTAGGATGATGTGAGTCAGTCAGAGCTGTGAAGAAGCTGACAGAATGATAATGATAACAATGGTGAAGTGCAGTGATGATTGTGATGATGCTGTTCACAAACGCACTCAGACATTCAATGAGTTCTCATGTGTGTCTGTAAAGTAAGGATCTCAGAACATGGATCCAAAGAAGAAGGCTGGTAGTTGCCATTGTTTGCATCAACGTGTTGCACAGCAACTTCTCTTTGGGTTGAAGAGTGGTGTAAATTCCACAAAGCCGGGATGCTTTTGTAAAAGGAGACACCGTTGCAGCGTTACGGCAATCCAAAGCTGTTTATAAACCCTGCGATTACAGCATATTGAGGGCGGAGGTTTCTGTATAAAGGCCTGTTACTGAGCGACAGTGACATTGTAAATGAAGTTGTATCGTCTACACTCCAGCGTGAGCAGGGGTGGGCTGCCATAGTTTTATTACACCTTTTTCCTGTGTTGAATTAAATGTATTTTGTTTTCTGAAAGGTGATCATTCTCTCTCTCTGGGTTTCTCACTACAGTGACCTCTTTCTTGTTATCACACATGCTCTCTCATGCTTCAGCTCCCACTGAGGCCCCGATATCATCAACACGCGATTCCTCACATCAACACTAGGGGGCGCGCATGCTCTGCTGTCGGTGCTGAATCGGGAGGAGCTGTCACACACGTGGCTGCCGAGCCCTCTGGCGTCTTCAGCACGCTTTTCTCCCTAAACCAAATATAGAAGTGTTAAGTCCTCGACGCCGGACTTGGTGCACAAGCTTCACATTCAGTCACAGCGGCCCGGTGGATGTCAGCCGGCCCGCGTGTCCGCGTTGGCGGGATTAGGTGTCCTGTCCGTGCTGGCAGCAGAGAAAAGAATCAGAGCAGTGGACTCTGAAGGGTCCATCCATGACCATCCTAATCCACATGTCTTCGAAGGGTGAATGCCCCAAAACGTGAGTGTAAATTGTTAAGCAGCTACCTGTCCAAAGGTGAGACACATGGATTAGTGTTCAACAGGTGAAACAAGAGAGGGAAGACAGGGAAGCGATGGAAATCAAAGGCTTCTCAGAGGTGACAAACTCACAGAGAAAAGAGATTTCTGGAATGCCATGTTGAAAGGTGATAATCTCACAGCAAATAAACAGAAAACTAAAAGTTAAGAACCATAAAGAAATGATGGAACATAATTTGAAATAAAGAGTTTTAATTTTCCGATCGTGAAAAGGAGCACATTTATAGCAAATCTGTTGTACAATATCAGAATGTTTATGTTTTGTTTGAGATTTAGGCGTTCACAATCTTTTGGCTGTTGACATTTTACAAAAAGCATTGCCGTTTTCACAGGTGTGAAAAGTTTAAAGCTGCTATAATCAATATTATCATAGAAACAACGTATCAAATAATGATGTCTAATGTGAACACTGTCTTGTAATAACAATTATCCAACTCCCTTCAGCTCTGCGGAGCATTTGAGCATCTTTTTTCTCACCTGAAAATTTAAAACTGATAAAATGTCAGCGTTGTTTCCAGCTTGTTTCTGCTGCCCCCAAGTGACCAAAAAAAAAGAGCTTTAGCTGCAGATTCTCCCTTCCCAGATTGTTTCATTTGAATAATTGCACATGTTTGAATAGGATTAAGAGAGAGAACATTAGATGGGTCTTTCTCTGTCTCTACATTAAGGTGAACTACCTTCCATCCCTTCCATTTATCCTGTGGGCATTTAATGAGGTTGTGAAGCTCCAGAGAGTCTTCAAACTCAACAATCGTCCACTTGTCAGGATTTTGTGGTGCAGCAAGCGAAGCCAAACAGCATTTTAACAAGGCTGAACCATTGCAATCAAAGGCAATTCAAAAGTCTGATTAGTTCAGCATTTTTGACAACTCCCTGATATCTTCTCAAATAAGGCGTTTTTGTCAAGGGATCAAATGCAAAACAGGCATAAATCATTACGTTTGATTGGGGGAAAACATTGTGTATCATACTTAATGAATCCCTCAGTGTTCGTCTTAATGAGGAATCAGTGTGGGTGGTATCTCTCTCCCTGCCTCTCTCGATTTCCCACCTTCCCACCTTGATTGCTACTTATCTAGGTCATCAGAGTGTGTTCTAATCACCGCTGGGTTTGAGATAGGCCGACTTAGGCGACGGAGCCCTCTTTTCTGTCATCAAGATGGGCTCGGCTTCATTCCTAGCACATCATCAGTCCGATACTGGAACAATACATTGTTTGTGCTCAGCTAGGATCAAATCCAAGTGTATCAGTTATTCAATATTCACAAGGTGCTTTTTAGCCCTCAACGTCTTCAAAACACTTTACAATGTGGGATAGAAATGTTTTGACCTTCTGTGCACTTAATTAATCCATAAAACGAGATTGATTTGGCTGACTGTCGACGCCCCACATGAGCGGAGGTGGATGTGAGATTTCTGAAACACCTGGTGGGCGTGTGACTGTGTGTTTTTGCCGTCACTGGCACACATCGAGGGAAAAAAACACGCTCGAGTAGAACTGTAATTATCCCTGTTCTTTCTGAGCTCACGCTGATCTCTCCTTTAAATAGTGACAAGTTGCAGGTTTTTCTCAGCAGGCCTGCCTGCCTGCATCCTAATTATTCTTTTGATTACCTAAGACAAGCACACAAACCTCTGAAATGTCTTCACAGCCACGCGTTAACAAACAAACAACATAGCAGACCACACAAAGGAATAAATCCACCACAAGTTGTTTGTGCCGGTCAGATGTCGCTGCCACTTTGCACCTCAGGCTCACATTTGTTTTCAATCAGGAATAGACCGTGACCAAGAGACCATATCGAACAAAAATAGATCCTCTGACAGGATCGCAACAGTCACAGCAACAGCAACACAGTGTTTTGGCGCATGTCATGGTTTGACGTACCGATCAAGATATGGATCATTAATGATGGGGTTATTGGCATTGTTATGCATCAGTACGTCTGTGCAGTTTTCATAGCATATTTCAGAAGTGTGCATGTTCTGTAGTGATGAACCCACAGTGTACCGGTGGACCGTTTAGTATACATTTAGCTCATTGTTTTGGTTTTCTTCTTCCTCATTTCCAGCAGCAGACAAGTGTTTAAAGTGAAATGCTCTGCTTTGATAAACCCACTGTTTACTTCCTGGTCAGCACTAGTTGGTGAATATAGAGGAGCATTTAGCAGAGAGAGTCGCATATTTGGTGTTGGTGGAGACCAAAACAAAGTTAAAGGGGAAAAGATTATTGTGTTATTATTATTTCCCATATGCTTTGTTTTTTTTTTCATTTTTGATAGTATGATAGTATGTATGATAGTATGATAACATTTATGATAGTATGATAGTATGTATGATAGTATGATAACATTTATGATAGTATGATAGTATGTATGATAGTATTATAGTATGATAGTATCATAGTTTGTATGATAGGATGATAGTGTGTTTGAAAGTATGTATGATAGTATCATATGTGTATGATAATATGATAGTATGTATGATAGTATTATAGTATGATAGTATCATAGTTTGTATGATAGGATGATAGTATGTTTGAAAGTATGTATGATAGTATCATATGTGTATGATAATATGATAGTATGTATGATAGTATTATAGTATGATAGTATCATAGTTTGTATGATAGGATGATAGTATGTTTGAAAGTATGTATGATAGTATCATAGTATGGTAGTATGATGATAGTATCTTGTAGCGGTCCTGTCAAACCCATGGTGGTGTGTTAGAATGTTTGTTGGTTATATTTCTTATGAAGTCAGAATAAATAACTGAAATCATTATTTAGAAGAATGCAAGCAAAAATAAACACACGAATAATTATGTGATGCCAGTTTCCTTTAAAATGGTTGATCTTGACAACATGTACTTTGTTTGGGCAGTTAGCAGCTCGAGTTAAATACGTGTTCTTTCTCCTTTTGGCCGTTCCTGTTATGTTCCTGTATCCTGTTAGTCGGATATGTTATGGACATCTGATTTTATAATCCAGGAAATCCAAAATATAAAAAAATACAAATATCTTTGTACATGAAATAGTTTCCAGTTGTCCAAATAACGTTCTAACGCAGCTTTAACAAAAATATTCTGTTTAGCATTTACCACATAATTTATGCATGCCCAGCATAGTTGCAGTATTTCCCACAGCACATGAAGACAGCACCGGACTTGCGTTGCCTCATTTACATTTACATTTACATTTAGGTCATTTAGCAGACGCTTTTGTCCAAAGCGACTTACAATAAGTACATTTGTCAAAAGAAGGAAACAAAGAAACCACGACGTATCATTGCCGATAAAGTAAGAGCTAAAAATAGAACAAGTGTTAGGTCCTCATCTGAGTAAAGTAGTACTTCAAGAGCAACAGTGCTAAGATCAGAGTGCTATAGGTAAGTTTTTTTTTTTTTTTTTTTTTTTTTTTTTTTTTTTTTTTTGGGGGGGGGGGTGTCGAGGGAGGGTGCTAGTGGGTCATGCTATGTAGAGACAAGGTGAAGTCTGAACAGGTGAGTCTTGAGCCTTTTTCGGAAGATGGCAAATGACTCTGCTGTCCTGACATTGGTCGGGAGTTCGTTCCACCACTGAGGCGCCAGAACAGAGAAGAGTCTGGACTTTGCTGAGCGACATTTGCTTGATTTCAGCGATGGTGGTACCAGCCGGCCAGCTGAAGTAGAAGAGCGAAGTGCTCGCTTCGGGGCATGAGGTTTGACCAGTGTTTGAAGGTAGAAGGGTGCCGTTCCATTGATGGCCCTGAAGGCCAGTGTCATCGTCTTGAATTGGATGCGTGCTGCAACAGGGAGCCAGTGGAGGTCACGGAGGAGGGGGGTCACGTGGGAGAATTTGGGTAGATTGAAGATAAGGCGTGCTGCGGCATTCTGGATACGCTGTAATGGTTTAATCGCAGAGGCCGGGAGTCCGGCCAGGAGAGAGTTGCAGTAGTCAAGGCGGGAGATGACCAGTGCTTGGACCAAGAGCTGCGTTGCATCCTTTGTGAGGAGGGTCCGAATCCTGCGGATATTGTAGAGGGCGAATCTGCAGGATCGGGCCACAGCAGTGATGTTGGGGGTGCAGGATAGTTGGTCATCGAGGATTACACCCAGGTTCCTCGCAGTTGAGGAAGGTAATACTGTGATGCCCTCGACAGTGACCGACAGGTCCATGCGAGGGCAGTCTTTCCCTGGGATGAAGAGGAGTTCGGTTTTGTTCAGGTTGAGCTTGAGGTGATGTGCAGTTGTCCAGACAGAGATGTCAGCCAGACAGTTTGAGATGCGAGTTGCAATGTGAGCGTCAGAGGACGGGGGAAAAGAGAGGAACAGCTGGGTGTCATCTGCGTAGCAATGGTAGGAGAATCCATGCGATGTGATAACAGAACCTAGTGATCTGGTGTATAGTGAGAACAGAAGCGGTCCTAATACTGAGCCTTGAGGGACGCCCGTGTCCAGAGAGCAGGGTTTGGACATAGAGCCATTCCATGTGACCTGGAAGGTGCGGTTTGTCAGGTATGATGTAAACCAGGCGAGAGCAGAGTCAGTTATGCCAAGTTCAGCCAGAGTGGAGAGGAGGATTTGGTGGTTGACTGTGTCGAATGCAGCAGATAGGTCGAGGAGAATGAGAACGGAGGAGTGGGACGAGGCTCTGGCGTCTCGCAGGGACTCGGTCACTGTGAGGAGGGCCGTCTCAGGGCCTCGTCTCCTATCCTGACTCCGTCTGTCAATGGGAGGGTGTTGATGCAGAATTAGTGTGTTAAGGGCACTCTAGCTCATCATGCTCTCATTCTGTCACTGCCTTTAGTGTGTGTGTGTGTGTTCATGTGTGTGTATGTGTGTTCATGTGTGTGTGTGGAGTGGAGTGGGTAGCAGGTGGTCAGCAAAATGTGATGGAGTATAAGAGCTTATAGCCACATTGAACACACTCACAGATGATGAATGGGACGCAGTCTGACAACATGTTAAAAAGGTGTTATATAGTATTTTGCCTGTAGCTGTGTGTGTGTCTCACGTACACCTGCTCATATCCGTCCATCTCCCTGTTAGAATGTGTGTGTGTGTGTGTGTGTGTGTGTGTGTGTGTGCGTGTATTCTGGACTTAATTTGGGTGGTTGTTCTCCTCCTCCTCCTATCATTGTGATGCCTCTGTGTGTGTGTGTGTGTGTGTGTGTGTGTGTGCATGTGTGTGTGTGCGTGTGTGTCTATTATGGTGGTAGGACTGGGATTCCCCTAATTTGTGTAATGCTGCTCAAGGGCTCATGAAAAACAACATTTATCACACTGAGCGAAGGACAAGCTGCAAGGAGAACGACTCACAGTTCAAACTGCGTCTATCTTGCAATATTACACACACACACGTACATGCTCTCTCACACACACACACACGCACTCGCACACACTCCCAAACTGTCATGGGGTGTATTTGCGTGTGAGGAGCTCAGCTCTGTTCATTAATCGTGTCTTTGTTGTGTCATGGCAAACCTTATTAGATTACAAAAGGCAAACCGTGCAGGAAGCAGATGATATGTTGCCATATAGAATGAAACGTGCACACATGCAGCACTAAAACGTCATCCCACATTTTGTCAAATGCCTCTGTTACCACCAGAAGGTGAGATTTGATGCGACAGGGACACGGATTCAAACCTATCTCCATGGGTCAAATAAAAAAAAAAGGTGTCAGGGCGAGGCCGACTCACAGGAGGCAGAGTGAGCAACGTTGGCTGTAAATACATCACATCAGGAGGATTCTGGGTTTTTGCGATGTGAGACTCCCGGACTCAGTCATCAGGCCTCATATCTCTCTGCCTCTCTTGTTACCAAGATAAATATTTGGGCTTCTACTGTTCCAGAAGGCCTCAGTGGCGCCCTGCTGAACATTCAGGAGGTGACTGACACCAAGATCTTCATCCTGTTCTGACCAACCTCTGGATCAGCTTGCCTTCAGCAATTCAGACTGTTCAAATCTGATTGTGAAGCCAAACCAGTTATACCAGCAATTGTGCCAAAGGAAAATACATTTTATATTGAAATAACTACGTGAGGCAACAGCACTAAATAGTTTAATGTTTGACATTACAGGCAAATATTATTATTATTGTTAATATATTTCTGTATGTGCGCCTTTTAAATGTAATTTTAATTAGTGTGGTACTTTTAAACTAATACAGTGCAGGGCCCCAGGGTCCACTTAACATATCACAATGTTATGTGTTAATCCGTAAAGTAAATAAAGTTAAAGTGGCCAAGTATTGGTTTCTGTTTGTGGCCTAAAGGGCTCACTTAAAAGCTAACAGCTAACTCTAAATGTAAGATGTAAATCTGTAACTCTTAAATAACGGAGCAGGCAGGAATGGTAGAACATTAGTTTATTTGCAAAGAGGTTATACCCAAGCCATATTCTACATTATCTTTAAAAAATCAATGAAGGCCATCTGGGCAGGTGGCCCGGGTTGGACCTGCTCTGAATGTAGTTATAAACTACCAATGCTAATGCTAAATGCTAGTATTGTTGTTTGTTAACGGGATAAATGTAAGTAGGCTAGTATATGCTAGCATGTTAGCAAACACATTAGTAACACATATCCACACAGTGTTATAGTGACACTATTCATATTTGATCTTATAGTGTCCTGTTTAAGGGCAGCTAACATCTAGCATAACACAGTTGGCATGCTAACGCTACTGCTACTGGAAACTCATCAGGAAGAAAGCAATATGCTTTCCCATGAGTGTAACACATTGTTTTGTCTTCTATTTTATTACATTTTAATTTTTCAACAATTAGTATTAATTGCTTCACCTGCGTGACTTTGACTGGTTACACACAGCAGAAGAAGTGTAACTAATAACTCTGAATGACTAACACCTAAATTAAATTAGCTTAATGCTAACTCAATAGCTGCTCCTGCTGTGGCATGTCAAAGTGTCTGCCCTGAAAAAGAAATTGAGAATCAGTACCGTGAGAGTACCGACTTCTCTTGAGAATGATTAATATTGCCTTGTCTGTGTGTAAACGTATTGCATTCACACTCGTCATAAAGTTTAGAATCTGCAAAATTAATGTAATGTGTAGGTGAATAAAATATGTTGGTAGTTTGAAAGACATGATGATGTGGGTGTTGTTATCGTTATGACTGTCATTACGTTAGCCAATTCAATGGTGATTCTCTATGAATTTCTCATCATGTCATTGAACGGTCTCGTTGTTTAAGAACTGAAGCTCGATTTCATCCCATTACACGTGATTTCACATTTATTGCTCATCTGATTTTTCCACCCATTTCACTTGAAAAATTGGGGGGAGGGGGGGGTTCAAAAACTGAAGGAGTACCTGAAAGGGGGGGGGGGGGGGGGGTTCAAAAACTGAAGGAGTACCTGAAAGGGGGGGGGGGGGGGGTGATAGTGGAATAGCAATAAGTATGGTGATCCCAAGTGTCCTTGCACCTTTTTATTTATGTGTGCAATCAATAGAAACAAGGAAACATGGGAAATAGCCAGAATTGCATATGTGTTGCCAAGCTAGTCAGCCGGTTGGTTGTTCGGTCATTCGGTCCAAATATCCGATGAATTGTCATTAAGTTTGGTCTTTTCTAGCGCCATCATGAGGTTCACTTTTTTTTCAGTTTTTGTGTGATATGTCTCAACAAATGGCATGCGATTGGGTGCAGATGTTGATGTTTCCCTCAGGATACTTTGAAATTACTTTGGTGGTTCGCCAACTTTTTATCTTCCATTTTTCCTAATTTGTGGTTTATGACTAATATACCAGCAAAACGAATGACTAATCAGCCTCAATTGCACTTAGCATTATGTGCATATTGGCACAGATTAGCGCTAACACACTAAACAGTGCTTTTTAATACTGGGCACGGAGCAAGTTTGGGTAAATTGTTCCCTAAGGATGATATGTTTGGCTCGTGGTTGCTTGTATGTTGTGCTACTATCATCATTCAGTGAGCTGTTTGCTTGGCTATGGATTTGACACGCTGAAGAGGGACGTCACAAAGCATCATATGCTTGGTGTAATGAGAACTGGATAACAGACCGATGAGACATACTCACCTGGCACCTGCACCTAAAAGTTGTTTAAAAGTTTCATGGCTTCTGGGTTTCGACGTCACAAATTTTTAAACTGCTTTTCTTGGCTCAAGTGTTACGAATATAAAACCTCCATCGTTGAAAGTTGTCTTTTACAATGGTGGTCTACGGGGGAAATGCTTTCTGGCCTGCAGGGGAGGATTTTAACACCAATGCTGTGAGTGGCCACTGGGTAAAATTAGTCGCAAGGCTGGGTAGTGGCACCAGCGGTTCTCATTATACATACATCAAGCATGGCGAGAAGGGAGAGAGGGAGAGAGGGAGAGAGGGAGAGAGGGAGAGGGAGAGAGGGAGCCCGTTGGGGCAGAAAAGAGAAAGAGATAAATGAAAGCTGGGAGACAGAGAGGAATACTGGGAGTTTGTTTGGTTTCGTCAAATCTTATTAACCTCCCACCGATCACACTCCATCACTGTCACTCTTCAACTTTCACTCATTACCAGCTCTCTCTCTCTCTCTCTCTCTCTCTCTCTCTCTCTCCCCCTCATTATAAGCACTGGTCTCTCTTCCTCCCACACTCTCTCTGTCTCATGAGGTTTTTCCTTCCTGACTCTGTTTCTTCTTCCTCTTCCTCCCGACCTTCCCCCTTCTCTGTGTGTTTTTTCTTGCTCGTCTTTTTATCTCGTCGCCGGCTGCGGGATGGCACTTTCCCTCCACACTCTGCTGCTCTTCTTGGTTTAGCACAGCTGTTACAATCCTTCGTGCTCGCTCACTTTTGCACAGCATCTTGACACACACACACACACACACACACGCTCTGTTTCTCTCTTATGTAAATTTCTTAGTCTCTTTTTTCCTGTGCCTTCCAAAGACACACGCACACACACACACATACACACACACACACTTTCAGCTCTCCCCACCACACATTTTGTCGCACACCCTCTCTCCTCTAGCTCTCTTTTCCTCCCTCCCAGTTCTACATGTTCTCTCTCACCCTCAGCGCTCTCTCCCTCTCTCTCCCTCTCTCTCTCATTCCTCATCTGCACCTCAGCTGAGTAACATGTTGCCCGGTCTGAGCTACAGCGCCGTGCAGTGAGCAGAGGCTGCCTGTTCTCCACCTCGCTGGCCAAACATAAAGCGCCAACAAGAAGGAGAAGCACGAAGGAGGGAAGTCTCGAGCCCTTGCTGTGTCCGACTGCCTTCTCCGGGAGGAAGAGGAGGAGGAGGAGGTGGAGGAGGAGGAGAAGCACAGGAGAAGGAGGGAGACCGGTTTTTCACACTTTCCCCACTCAGTTTGTCACCTCGAGCAGAAGGAGCGGCAGAGGGATGCAGGGGAAAGGTGAGGAGCTGAAAAGTTGGCTCTCTTTCACTCAGCTGTCCATCCATCCCTCCCAGCTGACCAAACTTTTTTAAGACAAGGAGGAGGAGAAGCTGAGGGCGAGGAGGGAGGGAGGGGAGCGAACGCATCCCTCAGCCCTGGTCGCTTTTTGTGTGCACGTGTTTGGGTCAGTAAGAGAGCAGGACCGTCTTTGCAGAGGCAGCTACTCATGTGGCAGGAGGCTCTGTGGACCCGAGGACGCTACCTGCTGGAGAAGAGTGATGGCGGCGAGGGTGCCGAGGGGCCCGAGAGCCTGGGAGACGGGTGCCCGGGGTTCCAGGGCGAGGTGTACGTGGAGGACGAGAAGCCCCAGGACTGGCTGTACGAGTCCTACTACCGAATGAGCCAGCAGCATCCGCTGATCGTGTTCCTGTTGCTGATCGTCATGGGAACCTGCCTCGCTCTGCTGGCGGTGTTCTTCGCGTCAGGACTGGTGAGTGAGTGAGTGTTAACAGCATGTGTGTGCAGGAAAGTGTTTAGACGAGTTTCCAAAGGTGTGGGGCAGTCTGTCCATCCAGAAGTCGTAGAACTCAGAAGAGGTTCATGTACTTTGATGTTGACTATAAATGCAGCACATCAGTGCCAACAGAACAAGATAATATTAATTTGGTGTCATAGAAATAACTTTTCTCAAGTTTTTCTTTTCTGAAATAAATAAAACAAATAGGAGAGAAACTGTGTAGTTAATGGAATGATTAAATATGGAAATTCGCTATTCATAGAGTTCCATATGAAGATGGATTTCACTCTCAGATCTTTTAAATCATTAGGAAGTTGTTTTCAGGTTAGCTTATCATACAGACTGGAGTCAAAGGGAAACAACGAGCCTGGCTCTTTCTGAAGGAAGCAACATCAGCTCAGGAGCGCTGCTAAAACTGGTCTGTCAATGAATCTAACAACTAATGTACAGATTATTAAAAATATTTCGTTATATCCATTAATATATCACGTAATTTACCCCAAATATATATCTAAAACTTTTTGATTCAATCATCTTCTCTTAAAAACAAACAAAAAACAGTCCTGATCAGTAAATATTCGACGACAGCCGAATGATGTCAGACGATGCACGGTGGAAAGTAAAGTTGCCGTGACAGCAGAAATAACTTTTATGTTGTTATGCTGTGATACGCAAGTTCCAATTTGCAGAGCTTACACAGCATCACGTTATGGTGTCTCTGTCTAAAATATGCCATGCTTTCACCACGCGCAGCAAGTCATGCAAATCAACATATTTCTGTTATCGATTATGTTTTACGGGGGCTTTGTGCCCAATAAGCTAACCGGCTGCTGCCTTTAGAGCCAAGAGCTGCAATAACCAGCGCAAAGAAAAAGAGCTCCACCTATGAGAGAGACACGCTGAGTAACAGGTGATACCTTGGACATGTAGTGGGGAAAAAATAAAGTTATGATTTATATATCACCTTAAAACTTCTAGAATATCACTTTAATAATTGTAAATATACCTCCTTTGCCCCGTTCCACTCACTCTTTGTGATAACCAGAAATGCAGCCAGAGAGCAAGAGTGTAGTTTCGTTGACCATATTGATAAAAAGTATATATATATATATATATTTAAAGGAAGCTTTTCAGAATAAAGGCCACTGTGTATTTTTTTAATGCTGTGGAATGCTGCACATTTCATTTATGGCAGCGTACCAGATTCTGCATGACTACAAGCTATATATGGCATAATTACACAACGGATAGAAGCCCTCTTGTTTGGATCACTGAAGAGCGTTGGAATAAAAGAAGAGTTCTGGGTCGCACGAGATCGAATGAGACGGTTAGGCCGCTGTGCGTGTGGTGTGAATAGGTGTGTTAACATGAGAGGCCTTTAAGCGGCACTTTAAATTGCAACGGCGGGTTTACAAAGTGGATCAAGAGGGCGATGAGAGTTTAATTCACAGCCGTGTAGGTGTTGGTGCTTTTTCAAGTGAAAGTGTTGTTTTGGACACAAACACTCAACCACGAACACAAGCTATTGTCTCTCAAGTACTGCTTTGGTGTTTTCTTTTGTGAAATAGCCATAGAAAAGGAATCCCACTCATTGCTGTGATTGCTGTTGTTGTTTTCCAAATGATTGTTTTGCTGCTTTATGTTCAGGACGATCTGTAGACCTTTTCTCTCTGTGTGCTCTCAAGGTAGCAGCTGGAGGGCGGGACCCTCCGAAATATGACAGAATGATCATCCTGTAGTCAGTAACACTGACACCAGATGTGTTCAACACAAGTAGCATGCTGGTTTACATTGAGCACATGCATCAGTTATGTACCTGTAGCACACCTCGTGGGCGATCGCTTGTGCAGTGTGAGGAGGAGAGAGAGGAACAGCCAAAAACGTTGGCACACGCTCGGAAGAGGACTTCACGGCCGGCACTCACAGCCACGTAGACCGACAGCAGGAGTTCGGTGGCCATCCGCCGTGTTTTGGAGTCTCGTTTGCGATTGTTGACCCTCCTACGGCGGTTGAACACTTGCCCAAGGCTGTCACTTCATTCCTGTTAACATTCAATTGAACTCTGCATAACGGGGTCGTTCCCGGGAGAACCTCCAGCTAAATTGATTCCTTTACCTCTATTTAAGACAAATCAATAGATCTTATTGCCCCGACCGGTCATCTTCATTCTCCATTCTCGTCGTCCCCTTTTATTTATTTTCTTTATTTTTTAATTACTTCCAATCAAAAAAACAAACAAACCTGTCAGTCTGTAGTCATGGAGCGGTTGTTATGGAGCGAGGCTTGTGCCTTTATCTCTGCTGGACAAAGAAGAATGGCAGGAATAAATGGAGGGTAGGGCAGGTTTGAAGCGGGGGGGATGTTGTTGTAGGAGTTCTGGCTTTATCAGCGAGCAGGCAGAAAGTCAACCAAAGCAGCACTAATGCTTCCAAAAATACTGCACACTTTTATCTTTCTCCACAGATCAGGGCTGGAGTGAGTGAATGTGGTGTTTATAGCACACAAATTCCTCCACCCATACAGTGTCTGTGTGTGTGTGTGTGTGTGTGTGTGTGTGGTGTGTGTGTGTGTGTGTGTTGTTCGGGTGTGTTTCTGAGGAAGTCTCTCATTTCCTTTGTAAGCTTATCTGCATTTTAAACAAAAAAAACCCGAAATAATTATTCTTTCTTGTTGCCTTCAAGTTGTATTGATCGTAATGTGTGTTTGTACGTGTGTGTGTGTGTGTGTGTATTTGTATGTGTGTGTGTGTGTTTGTACGTGTGTGTGTATTTGTACGTGTGTCTGTGTGTGTGTGTGTGTGTGTATTTGTACGTGTGTGTGTGTGTGTGTGTGTTTGTACGTGTGTGTGTGTGTGTGTGTTTGTACGTGTGTGTGTGTGTGTGTGTGTGTGTATTTGTACGTGTGTGTGTGTGTGTTTGTACGTGTGTGTGTGTGTTTGTACGTATGTGTGTGTGTGTGTGTATTTGTACGTGTGTGTGTGTGTTTGTACGTGAGTGTGTATTTGTGTGCCCAAATGTGCGTGGTACAGAATAGGCAGCAGTGAGTTGACCTCATGGCACAATGCTGTTTGACAGTTTAATATTTTATATCTGGAAATGGAACATTGGAAATCTATGAATGGGACAAAAACATTCATTTCAGTTTATGTATTCTTCAGTTTGGGATAATTTGCATCAAATATTCCTGATAGTATATTAATAACATTGATCCGTCTCAGTAACAGATTGGTGGATGCAGGGCAGTGAGAGCAGGCTATCTCTGTAATGACGGATCACCGTCTTTTACTCAGGGCCGAAGGTGGATGAACGATGTGAGACGCTGCAACGTCACTGTGTGGTCATGCTAAATTCAAAATGGAAAATCTGGTCAGTTGAACAACAACACATTCTAGTGGGAATTTAACTCTACCCAGATGTTGCATGAGTGAAGGTGTAAGGAATGTTTAGGTGTAGGAGGAAGATGAGAAGAGGCCCAGTTGTAAATTAAACTTGGCAGCTATCTGATGAAGCCAGGGGCATAAATTAGTGATGTCTCTCTTTATGTGTGTGTTACACACCAACTATAGGAAGTAAAGCCCATATAACAAGTAACTAAGCCTGTTTTTGCCGCCTAAATGGCTGAGCAAAACATGACCTTATAAGTACAAAATATAGCTTTAGGATGGAGCGCCTGGCAACCTCTCTCTTCCGTTGGAGAGGAAGAGATTATATTTCCTCAGGTGTCAGGATGAGCCAGAAGAAGGCCGATCAGGAAGGAGAGGGCTTTAAAAGGCATGTGGTAGGGAGAGCTGGATTTCCTTAGATGCGAGGGTAAGAAAGGACTTCCCAGGTGGAACAGGTGCAGAGGCTCTAGGAAGAACCGGGTGTGGCCACGCACAGTTTCGGACACAGGCTTGATATCTGTTTAAATAGCAATCATTCTCATTCCACCTGCCTTTAGATTAATTTATCACCAATCTACACATCAACATCTTGGGGGAAGTTTGCCTACGAAACCACCTAAATCCTAATTTCATCAGTTTACACTTCACCTTACATCTCATGCCAGCATGTTATTTTAACAACAACAATGAAATACTCTATTCTTCATATTGAACTTCTATAAGGTTGAATTGACCAGAAGGAAAATCTTTAGTCTTCTCTCTCTAAACGAGGTGTTTTTCTTAGTTTGTAGAAAGCTCCACCAGAGCAACAGGTATGCAACGGTTTCCGTGGGTACGACACGCCGTGGTGGCTAAAATAACTTTGATGTGTAAAACAGGTAGAGTGCAAGATTATGATTTTAAATACAGAATATACAGAAAATACGATATATGAATACTTACTATTTGGTTTGGTTATCGTTGCGTGTATGAATGTGTTTCAGACTGGTTTGATCCACTCAGCAGCATGACCATCTCTTCACACTGTACTGATGAAGTCCTCCCCCGGGGTGCGGTGATGAATGGGTGCAACGTGCCACTTATCCCACTAACAAAACCTCTCAAGATCGCTGAGATAGAAAGCATCCCAAAACGTTAATATCATATACATTATACTGGCATGTGCTGGCGTGTAAACCCACCAGAACACAATTTACTCCCTTTCGGGGCTGATAGAAAACATTCTAAAGGATATATTCATATGCGTTGGAAGCAGTATCAAACTTTTCATTTCATGACGTCCTCTATAAAAATGATCAGGGATCCAGATTCGCTACATATTGTTCTTCACAGTACAGTCTATCTTTATTATACCAATGTTTTTGGAGGTCAGACGCTGGATGCTCTGCAACCTTCCACCTAGTGAATGTTAACGTTCCTCTTGAGTAAAGGTTTGCTGATTATTGAGGATTTTCATGGAGTATGAATATGTTGTATAAATATTCATCGGACACCAATGCATGGGAAGCGCATCATGATTTCAACATAAGGTACTGTCTCTCTTTGTGGCACGATGTATTTGATGCATTGATGTCCTTTCACTGCTCAATAATTAGATGACGGCATTTCTTTTTCTGTCTCTTTCTGCTGCTGCTGCTGCTGCTGCTGCTGCTGCTACGTCTCCCCTGTTCCCCCTTTTTCCTCCCAGTATAATAGCTGGATAAGCCAGACGGGGCTAAAAAAAGGAAATAATTGTTCTGGATGACAATGCAGTATATTATGGCAGGCCGGCACAATTCCCTCCCTATGCCATGTCGAGGGAAATGGCTTTAAATGGTTTCAAAGGGGTTTTAACAGGATTAGATTGCCTACAATTGGAAACGTGCAAAGTGCAGATGCTTCTTTTTTTTCTGACATAAAAAAAGTGAAAATTCTGCAGTTGCACGGTTCCATGTGAGCACACAGTTTGTGCAAAATGTGTTTTTAAGGTCAAAGGATGGGTATTTGTCACTGATGTCCACTCAGGTATCCCTTTGGTGTTTGAGTTTGCAGTCTTGCTCACATCCTCA
Source organism: Chelidonichthys spinosus (assembly GCA_029853015.1). Classification (NCBI taxonomy): domain Eukaryota; kingdom Metazoa; phylum Chordata; class Actinopteri; order Perciformes; family Triglidae; genus Chelidonichthys; species Chelidonichthys spinosus. The sequence continues at coordinate 18,970,650 of CM056836.1, forward strand.
TTGGGATTCAACCCGTGCTGCAGGCTGACTGTATAGCTGGTGTGGCGTCAGCAGCAGTCAGATCCCCATGGGATCCCCTCGCCAGACCCTGACTCATACTACCTCTGCTACATCGTGCTGCTGCACTAATACACAGCAAAATGCTCTCTTCCTGCTTTTGCTCAGGCCAAAATCGCTGCTGCTCTCAACACGCAGCTCCAGACTGTTAACCATCACTGTCACGTCGGCTGTAAGAAATAAGTGACATCTAATCTCCCCGTGGCTGGTTAATTTAACATTCACAGCTGCTGGAGCTGTCAGTGCAATTGTGACTTTGGAATAACTTCAATGGCTTTATGTGGGTGTCGCTCTCCTTCCTCTCATTGAGCAAATGATGGGGATTCTGCGGCTGTTCCATCATTTACACAACCTGAAGGGGGCAAACAGGTGTAGACAGGATTTCATTCTAACCCCGACCACATTTGTGTTTCTGTGTTTTTGTACACTGAAATATGTTTTAGTCAAAATCAGAAGCTTCACCACAGAATTACTGTTTCTGTCGGTGGCATCTGGTAGCTTAGAGCAGCACGTAGAACAGCTGATCCTTTCCACATCTAAATCTGTGAATTAAAGGATTATTACAACAAAACCAGAGTTGACGATTGAGACCAAGATGTTTTTTCTTTTGAGTCGAGTCTGAATGAAGTGGCTAATAAATGACTGGAGTCTGGTGACTTTGAGGGGAGCATGTTCATTCTATGTTGTGTATTTTATTAATGATATTCACTTACAGGTATCACACAAGTGTTGCACAAACTGTGGTTGCTAATGTTGCAGTGTCTCCATGTTGATGTCATTGAAATCATACATCCTACCATGAATGGTGATTATATTACTTTATTTGTGACAATAAAGGGAATACAAGTAGTCCTTTTGTCTTAGAACTACTTTTTCTTGACGCAAAAGAAAAAAAAACATGAGTTATAGATGAGATCATTTGCACTTCATTTTGAAAGTTTCTTCAAACAATAATCAATATCTTCCCAAGGCAGAGTGAGGCAAACTATGGCACTAAGACGTGAGAATGAAGCTGAACTGCCTTGTAAGGAGAAACCTCAGCCTTGTGTGTCGCTTTTAACACAACTGGGACCGTTTTTCTTGTGTACATCCTCCCAAAGCGTGAACATGACAAAGTGAGAATGCAGAAGAGGCTGAAGAGGATGAGGAGGTGGGTGAGCGAGGTCTGATCGGAGTCAAAGACAGAGAGATATTGGGCCCTAGTTTCGTGGCACAGCGCAGGGCGGCGCAGGGTGGCAGAGCCGGCGCAATGCATGTTTCGACGGTCAGTTTGGCAGTTTGGTGGATCGCCTGCGCCAAGATGGGTGTAGCGGCGCAGCAGGGGGAGGCGTCACAGATTCAGCTTGGTGTAGCGGAAGTTTCGCGGCAAAAAGCCTCGCCGAGACTGCGCTGAAAGCTCGCCAGCTCCAACCTGGGGCCCTAGTTTCGTAGACCAGGCGCAGTCAGCATTCAGCGCACCTGCGCCGTGTCGACGGGGTGTGTCCGCCTGGACTTTGCAAGTTTCGTGCACCGCGCAGGCTCGCGCAGGCACACCTCCCGTCTCGCCCACCGGCGCAAGTGGGAAAGAGGGAGGAGAAGAAGGCGTGAGTGGGAGACGAGGAGGAGACGAGGCGTGGACTGGGATTAATACAGCCGATTCAGATCTTCACCAATCAAATGAGCTCCTCTCCTCTCCTTTAATGCGTTAGGGGAGGTTCAGTGCAAGATCCGTCACTTGACAACCCGATGACAGAAGCAGCGCCGCCGCTCCCACCACGCGCATCACGCGCTGTGCGCGTGTATCATAATAATAACAATGCCAATATTATAAAAAACAGAGGGGTATTCCACCAAACTCGCTAAAGCAGCGCTTACCTAGTTAAGCCTGGTTAGAACTAACGCCAACTTCCACTTGCGGCTAAACCCGTTCCATTAACGCATTTCAGCGTTGTTGAGGCTAATTCAAGCCAGGTTAAAGTTGTCTTGTGTTACGCCGTTCACGGGATATGAAGCCAGACCAGAACCTTGAGGGCCCTAGTTTCGTGGCGCAGCGCAGGGCGACGCAGGGTGGCGGAGCCGGCGCAGTGCAAGTTTCAACCCGCGCAGCCTTGCAGCCTTGCGCACGGTCAGTTTGGCAGTTTGGTGGATCGCCTGCGCCAAGATGGGTGTGGCGGCGCAGCAGGGGGAGGCGTCACAGATTCAGCTTGGTGTAGCGGAAGTTTCGTGGCAAAAAGCCTCGCCGAGACTGCGCTGAAAGCTTGCCAGCTCCAACCTGGTCTACTCTCGACGCAAGGCGTAAATAAAGTCCATTCATTCAATGCGAATCACAGCTGGCGGAGTGGAAGTTTGGCTGACGTCACCGAGACCTCACAGGCAGGTTTCCACAGTTCCAGGCACATTTAAATGCAATACATAATCACAACAAACACTATTTAATGCAACTGATTGAATCAACACGTGAATTTATATCTATATAGATTGTCCCGTCACATCTGACGTCAGATCAAAGGCGGATGGCACGCGTAACGGAAACTCAGCCTCTCGGACCGAAACATCTCCCTCTCTCTCTCCTGTTTTTTATAATATCGGCTTTGTTATTATTATGATACGCGTGCACAGCGCGTGATGCGCGTGGTGGGAGCGGCGGCGCTGCTTCTGTCATCGGGTTGTCAAGTGACGAAACTTGCACTGAACCTCCCCTAACGCATTAAAGGAGAGGAGAGGAGCTCATTTGATTGGTGAAGATCTGAATCGGCTGTATTAATCCCAGTCCACGCCTCGTCTCCTCCTCGTCTCCCACTCACGCCTTCTTCTCCTCCCTCTTTCCCACTTGCGCCGGTGGGCGAGACGGGAGGTGTGCCTGCGCGAGCCTGCACGGTGCACGAAACTTGCAAAGTCCAGGCGGACACACCCCGTCGGCGCGGCGCAGGTGCGCTGAAAGCTGACTGCCTGGTCTACGAAACTAGGGCCCATAGTGTGTATGTGTGTGTGTTGACAGCTTCTAAATGCTGACTTTGACAGTGAGTGCAGAAGTGATGCTGTAGCACATTCTCTGGGCTCAGACAGTCTGTCTGCTGAACTGTGTGCTGTCCGTTCATCACTTTGTGTGTGTGTGTGTGTGTGTGTGTGTGTGTGTGTGTGTGTGTGTGTGTGTGTGTGTGTGCGTGCGTGTGTGTGTGCGTGTGTGTCATGTTGTCCCTCTATCTTTATGAGGACTGTATGTCCTCACTAGGACACAAAAGGTAAGGGAAGGTGTTGGGTGACCTGTAAAGAGTACGGTACTCTGTGTTAACATTGTGGCACACAATGTGCTTTGGTCTAACATTAAGAGTGGTTACAAAAAAATGGAATGAAAAAAGAATGGCATTTTCTGAAAACCGTGGAGACATTGAATTGACGTTTTAGTCTGTGAGAAAATGTGAAAAAATGGTTGTAAAATATTGTAAACATGAGTTTATGGTATCAATCTCTAGTTTCAAGTCTTCTTCAATCCAGCATGATGTTCATTAAGTACAGTATGGTCCATTTAGAGTCAAATAGGTCGCTACCACGGCATTGCTGCCAATGCTACCAATGCTATTATCTCCTGAGATGAATTTAACACTTAGCAGTAAAGTTGACCTTGAATTACAGTATGGCTATATTGAATATGCAAACAGGGAAGTACTGCAAATCGGTGTGTTGCCAGATAGTTATTGTGTTGAACCTGAAGCTACTGTATATAAATCAATGATTCTTTCTCTCTTTGTCTCTACAGAAAACAGAGGACCACTTGACGTTCTTGATTACTGTCCCCGCTGCTCTCTTCCTCTTCCTGTCCATCTTCATCCTCGTCTGCATTGAGTCGGTCTTCAAGCGGATGCTCCGCCTCTTCTCTCTCCTTATATGGGCCTGTCTGGTCACCATGGGTTACCTGTTCATGTTTTCAGGAGGGATACTCAGCCCCTGGGATCAGGTAGATACATCTCTGTGTGTGTGTGTGTGTGTGTGTGTGTGTGTGTGTGTGTGTGTGTGTGTGTTGTCCTGGTTTTCTGTACGGCACATTATGCTGTATAAAATGATAATGTGGCAGGTTTACCAAACGAAATTCAGTCATTTCATGGCTCTTGATTCCACACAGAGGCAGACTTGAGTAGGCTTCTCATTTCTAGCTGACTGCTTTAATCAGCTAGCTAGCTAAGCTAACATTAGCTAGGAAATGAGAACTATGTCAAGGGGTCTTAAAAGGTCACTTGGTGGCAACAAACATGATATCATCATAAAAGACTGAGGCTGCAGGTGAAAAGTCGTCATCATCGTTCGTGGATGATCCATGCAGATGGAAATAAAGAAGTGTTGCAATGTGAGCTTGTTAGCCCTCGTTTAGTGGCAGCTTGTTAAAAACCTACTGCACTGCAAGGATACCAAATTGTCCAATAGCAAGACTTACCAGAGGAAACAGGTCTTAATAAAGCCCAGGCACAGTCTACAGCATGACCAATTACCTTAATTCTAATGTATACTATATTCATGTATTTCAAATGGCACAACACAACTTAATTTCGCACAGTTTGTAATTCAACAAAACAATAAACATGGCTCTTGCACCTAGTATGATGAGTGTAATAATGGAGAAAATCAGATTGTTATTACAGGACTGGCAGACAGGAGGGAAATACAATATAACCAATGTGTACAATGTGGCATGAAAAGCCCTTGTCTTGGAAGTCATGCTGGATCAGGTGACTGATAGTGAAATAGTTAAGAGGACATGCTGCTGTTTACAGCTTACATGAGAGAAGACAAACATACTTTTTTAATCCGTTTACCTTACAGTCTTGTATTTTTGGTCATCATCTGAACTATATGTGGAGCATCACTTTTACTATGCCGTCGGGACATTATTTTGGACATATCTTAAGCTTGATAGGCCTGTCATGCTTAATTACAGCTGTAATAAGAATAAAGAGGGAATAAATAGAAAGAGTTAAGTTATGATCCACGGAGCAAATTTAAACAATGAATCACCAATTAAAATTCATGCAGAGAAAGCAAATTACAAAGCAAACTGTACCTGCAGAGAAGATGCACAAAACACACACTTAAATCACAGCGGCACAAAATTAAAGGCATAGTCCAGTTATATAATATTAGTTTGACACTCCCATGAAGTTGGGTGACTCATTATGTGATTCAACAGGGTTTGGAATCAAAAGAGACATCCTGCCTTTTAACTTCATTAGCATCTTTTCATTCGTTTCTCCCCCTGCTTGGTAATTGATCCAGTGAAGCAAACAATAAAAAGAATAATCAGGTCTAATAATTAAAGTCTGACGTTGTGACGCAGGCAAATTATTATTATTGTTACATATCTGTGCGTGAGTTAATGTGTGCCTATATGCTCGCATGATGTAGTGTGTGTGTGTGTGTGTGCATGTGCGCAGTCGAGAGTGCAAAATTAATCCTGCGTGTGACAAGTGTTAATGAGGCCTGATGAGAGCTGGAGGTGAGCAGATCAGCAGACAGACACATTAGTTTTCAGAGACAGACTCCTTCTCACTCTGTCTCAGGAATCTTATTTTCTCATTCTAGTGCCCTGCCCCCCCCCCCCCCCCCTTCATCAAAGCACATTTTTCTCTCCACCTGCTTCCTCTTCTGCTGTTCCGACCCCCCTGCACCCACCCCACCATGCCCAAATTTCCTCTCTCCCCTTTTCCCTCCCCTTCACTCCTTCCCTCCCACCTCTAGGGTGGAGATATTTTTATCATCAGCCACCTGTGAGAGCATAATCATTCTGCATTATTAATCGCTCTATGCTCCCATGACTCTCCCACTTACATCTATCTATCTATCTATCTATCTATCTATCTATCTATCTATCTATCTATCTATCTATCTATCTATCTATCTATCTATCTATCTATCTATCTATCTATCTATCTATCTATCTATCTATCCATCCATCCATCCATCCATCCATCCATCCATCCATCCTGTGAGAATAAATACAGAAATCTGGGCTGTATCTGCTGCCGGCTCTCCGCGGGACTGGATTGATTGTTATTACTGAGGGAACAGCATGTCTGGAGGAGCACACAGAGTTAATAGAAGCAGAGGCCTGAATGAGCGTGAGAGAAAGAGATAAAGAGAAGATGGTGCTCTACCCTGTCATTCACTTTCAACCCCACCCTGAACATGCTCCCCTGCCCACCCTCTTTCTCTCGACAACGGAAAAAAAAAAAAAAAAAAAGCACCAGCACATTATTTTTAAATGATTCACCTTTTGAACAGATTTGAGTGTGCGGATGCTTTTTTTAAAAAAAGATCTAGCTTGCTAGTCTCCAGCACCTCAATTAAGTCTGATGCCAGATTGAGTGGTGTTCTCTTAACAAAGAAATAATGTGTCATCATGCCACCATCTAGCTGCATTACCCAGTTACTGTGGGTTTCATTCAATTTCTGAAGGCCATGGCTCTTTGCAGCAGGCAGATTGAACATGGCTGCCACACCTGGTCCCCCCCACGAATAAAGATGCAGTCACACATCCGGCGTGTGAGCGTGAGCGTACATACGCACATGAAGACGAGAGCGAATGCATCCAAAAATGACAGTGAGCCTCTTAAGCTCATAAAGGCTGAGCAGAGAGCAAACAGTTGATGCGGGTATTCAAGCATGTGTGTTTGTGTGTGTGTGTGTGTGTGTGTGTGTGTGTGTGTGTGTGTGTATGTGTGAAACATAGAGGATGGTCATGCTCTCGGAACAAGAGGAAGCTAAGGAGTGATTGGAGAAGCCGAGCCGAGGGCTGCAGCTCCCATCTAGAGGTGTTTGAAGGTGCATTAGGATTCAGGCCAGGGTGCGGCGGGGACGGAGTGTGTGTGGCTGCAGGTGACGCGCCCTGAAATTGGACTGCCATTCTCGATTCCCACAGCGCTGTCAATGCGCCCCTCCCTCCTCCCGTCACTATCCAGCGGTGGGAGTTCATTGTTAGGAATCTACGGTCACGGCAAAAATATTACAGGACCTTCAAAACACCTTCCCTGTTGGTAACCCTAGCAACAGAAAGCATAAGCCTACACAAACCAACTCTCTCTGCTCTTTGTGTTCAGGTCTTCTTTTAGAACAAACAAACAATCACTTATATCCTGTACTCCTGTAGAGAAGTAATAATTTCTTTGCAATGCTTCACCAAGTACCAACCTGTCACTGCAAACAACATTCACATAAATATATAGAGGGAGTAGAGCGACAGCATTTCCAAGCTATCACTTAATCAAAGGATCAACAATATGTAAGACAAAGTATTTTAACATATTTAAATATATACTGTATATGTTTATATGATGACATTCAGTGGCGGAGGAAGTATTCTGATCCTTTATTTAAATCAAAGTACTGATGGCACATTGCAAAAATACTCACAGTTAAAGTCCTGCATTACAAATAGGTGTGTAAACATAATCAGGAAAATGTGCTTAAAGTATTAATATTAAAAGTGCTCTGTGCAAAATGTCCCTTATAATTGTTTTTGTAAATGTGTCGTCATTTCACTTAAGTTCAGTACTTAGTTACATTCTACCTCTGATGACATGACATCCTGCCGTCCAGGAAGATCCATTTCTGTCAGGGTTTGTTTTTTTAGCAAATCTGATTCCCTCCAAGTTGCCACTCAGTAGATTCCTGTTTGCAGACCGACTCTCTGAACCTGCAAGACACCGGAAACAAACAGACAGGCAGGAAGGTCAGAGAGGTCAGAGTTCATCTGGTGTCCCAGGTGAATCTGTGACCCGGATTGCGTTGGTCACCACCAAAGCCACCATAACAGGAAGCGGCGGACTGACAGCAGGGGAAGTGGGCAGGGTTGAAACGGAGGTGGGCAGGTATCGATGAGCAGCGCAGCACGAAACACTTCTGCACAACACCGAAATATATGCACACAAAGGTCTTTGATGGAAACCTGGAAAGTTAATACAGTAAACAAGCAGGAAGCTCCATATAAATATTGTCCATAGTAAATCACTGCAGTTCATTCATTCCCATAGAGTATGACGTATTGTATTACACTTCAGTATTTTTCGATGTGTTGTATATTGTTTTCAAAGGAATTCTCAGCCCACAAAATTACTATGTGTATATCAATTATTCAAGGAAGCACGCCGTGTTACCTCCAATCCTTGAAGAAGGCTGCTTTTTTTATTCTCGCATGCCTCCGGGATTAAACAGAGAATACAACAACAGAGTAACCTCTTGATAAATTGAAGTAGATGAGGGTTGTGTTTAACAACAACAAAACTATGTGGGAAACTCCTGTTTACAAACTCTCACGTAACTTGCAGCACGATCCAAATTTTATTCCTCCAGTCACATACTAAACCCCAAACACATGCGAAGGAAGGCGTTCCACCCATGTGAGTCCGGATGTGTAGAAGCCTGTGCATGCGTGAGACTGTTTGTTTTGCAGAAGTGTTGAAATGTAATAAAGTTTTAGCAAAGATGCATGTAGTGAAATTGTGAATAGTAAAGTAGTGAAGTATTGAATAGTGTAGTATTGAATAGTGAAGTAGTGAATAGTGAAGTAGTGAATAGTGAAGTAGTGAAGAGGTAATAGTGAATAGTGAAGTAGTGAGCAGTGAAGTAGTGAGTAGTGAAGATTGAGTAGTGAAGAGTGAAGTAGTGAAGAGTGAATAGTGAAGTAGTGAATAGTAAAAAAGTTAATAGTGAAGTAGTGAAGAGTGAATAGTGAAGAGTGAATAGTAAAGTAGTAAAAAGTGAAGTAGTGAATAGTGAAGTAGTGAAGAGTAAAAAGTGAAGTGGTGAGTAGTGAAGTAGAGACTAGTGAAGTCATGGAGTTGTTAAGAGTGAATAGTGAAGTAGTGAGTAGTGAAGATTGAATAGTGAAGTAGTGAAGTCTTGAATAGTGAAGTAGTGACGAGTGAATAGTGAAGAGGGAATAGTGAAGTAGTGAATAGTGAAGAGTGAATAGTGAAGAGGAATAGTGAAGTAGTGAGTAGTGAAGAGTGAATAGTGAATCGTGAATAGTGAAGTAGTGAGTAGTGAAGAGTGAATATTGAAGTAGTGTAGAGTGAGTAGTGAATAGTGAAGTAGTGAATTGGTGAGTAGTGAATAGTTAAGTAGAGAAGAGTGAATAGTGAAGTTGTGAGTAGTTAACTAGTGAGTAGTGAAGTACTGAATAGTGAAGTAGCGAAGAGTGAATAATGAAGTCGTGAAGTTGTGAAGAGTGAAAAGTGAAGTAGTGAAGTAGTGAAGTAGTGAAGAGTGAGTAGTGAATAGTGAAGTAGTGAATAGTGAAGTAGTGAAGTCGTGAAGTAGTGAAAAGTGAAGTAGTGAAGTAGTGAATAGTGAAGTAGGGAATAGTGAAGTTGTGAGTAGTAAAGTCGTGAAGTAGTGAAGTAGTGAAGAGTGAATAGTGAAGTAGTGAAGTCGTGAATTGTGAAGTAGTGAAGTCATGAAGTAGTAAAAGGTGAAGTAGTGAACATTGGATAGTGAAGTAATTAATAGTGAAGTAGTGAATAGTGAAGTAGTGAAGAGTGAATAGTGAAGTAGTGACGAGTGAATAGTGAAGTGGTGAAGTAGTGAGTCATGAAGTAGTGAAGTAGTGAATAGTTAAGGAGTGAGTAGTGAAAAGTGAAGTAGTGAATAGTGAAGCACAGAAGAGTGACTAGTGAATATTGGAGTAGTGAAAAGGGAAGCAGTGAAGTAGTGAATAGTGAGGTAGTAAAGTTGTAAATAGTGAGGAAGTGAATGGTGAAGTGGTGAGTAGTGAAGTAGTGAATAGTGAAGTAGTGAAGAGTGAATAGTGAAGTAGTGACGAGTGAATAGTGAAGTGGTGAAGTAGTGAGTCATGAAGTAGTGAAGTAGTGAATAGTTAAGTAGTGAATAGTTAAGTAGTGAAGAGTGAAAAGTGAAGTAGTGAAGTAGTGACGAGTGAATAGTGAAGTAGTGAATAGTGAATAGTGAAGTAGTGAAAAGTGAAGTAGTGAATAGTGAAGCAGTGAAGAGTGACTAGTGAATATTGGAGTAGTGAAAAGTGAAGCAGTGAAGTAGTGAATAATGAGGTAGTAAAGTAGCAAATAATGAGGAAGTTAATATTGAAGTAGTGAGTAGTGAAGTACTGAATAGTGAAGTAGCGAAGAGTGAATAATGAAGTTGTGATGTTGTGAAGAGTGAAAAGTTAAGTAGTGAAGAGTGAATAGTAAAGTAGTGAGTAGTGAAGTTGTGAAGTCGTGAAAAGTGAAGTAGTGAAGTAGTGAATAGTGAAGTAGGGAATAGTGAAGTTGTGAGTAGTAAAGTCGTGAAGTAGTGAAAAGTGAAGTAGTGAAGTAGTGAAGAGTGAATAGTGAAGTAGGGAATAGTGAAGTAGGGAATAGTGAAGTTGTGAGTAGTAAAGTCGTGAAGTAGTGAATAATGAAGTAGGGAATAGTGAAGTTGTGAGTAGTAAAGTCGTGAAGTAGTGAAAAGTGAAGTAGTGAAGTAGTGAAGAGTGAATAGTGAAGTAGTGAAGTCGTGAATGGTGAAGTAGTGAATAGTGAAGTCATGAAGTAGTAAAAGGTAAAGTCGTGAAGTAGTGAAAAGTGAAGTAGTGAAGTAGTGAAGAGTGAATAGTGAAGTAGTGAAGTAGTTAATAGTGAAGTAGTGAATATTGGAAAGTGAAGTAGTGAATAGTGAAGTAGTGAATAGTGAAGTAGTGACGAGTGAATAGTGAAGTGGTGAAGTAGTGAGTCATGAAGTAGTGACGAGTGAATAGTGAAGTAGTGAGTAGTGAAGTAGTGAATAGTGAAGTAGTGAATAGTGAAGCAGTGAATAGTAAAGTAGTGAGTAGTGAAGTTATGAAGTATATTATACTGCTTGACTTGGATGATAGTCTTTAAAGGGGTGTTTTGATACAGTTCAGCCATCATTTAACGCAGCCTCCATTTACTTCAATTGTAAAATAACGTTCTTTGTGTTTTGATCCTTGGTTCACCGCAGAGGCAGTGTGAGGAAAACAAGGTCAAATGGGGGAATGCAGTTACTGTGTCCACTCTGCTCGCCAGTCTGGAAATGAAAAAGCGAAGCAAATCTGAAGCATGGTGCTTTCTCTCAAGCAGTAGCTGAATTATTTAAAGGGATAATTTGCGTGTTACGAAGTGTGTTTGTATGAGGTGCTTACAGAAGTTTGAGGACACGAGAACTGGCACAGGAGCAAAGTAGCGCTGCTTTGGACTCGGGGAAGCAGACCTGAAAGTGAAACTCATACTCACTTCATCACCAAGTCACCACACTCCTTTGACAGAAACAGTTTCACTTTTCAGTTCAGTGACCCAATTGTAAAATATTCTCTATGTAAGCTATCTAAGCATGATGTTGAGTTATTTTAGGTGGTTCTTTCTTTTAGGGCTAAAATCTATTTGTAGGTAAACACTGTATAAGCATCCCCGCTTCAGAACCTAATCTCTCCTTTATAGACAAAGAAAAAGCTACAAAGAGCTTTCTGGTCGAATGTTGCCCCATCGATGTGCTCCTGTTTCCAGGTGTCCTTCTTCCTGTTCATTGTGTTCGTCGTCTACACCATGCTGCCCTTCTCCATGAGAGGGGCCATTATCGCCAGCGCCATCACCTGCTTCTCGCACACAGTTACCCTCAGCGTCTGCCTGGCCGGCACCGTCACAGAACTGGAACCTCTGGTCTGGCAGGTAACATGGGTGATTGTTCGTGTTAAACTTGAAACCATTGAGATGACTCGCTGTGTGATCTTTGCTTTGATGAAGTCCTAAGAATGATTGCTTCACTGATGTATTAGCCGTGGAGGTAATTTCTCAAAATGAAATTTGGTGAGGTTGTTCCATGCAGGATTAGAAATGATTAGGCACAACATTCCAATCAGGCCTGTGCTGTATAACAACGAACCCTTCCCTGTATCACGGTGACACGGCACATTCAGCCTCTGGAGTCAAATGAACTGTGTTTTAATGTACTCTTGGAGACAGCTCTTAAAACGCGGGTTGTAAATGAACGTACGGCTGATACAGTAGCACAAGAAACCTCATAATGCATCTATTAATACACACCAAACAACAAGCATCATCTGAACGTTAACGATAATTACAGACATGTCAGGTAACACTTAAAGATAATATAAAATGCATTTTGCATCACATGGATGTCTCAAAGTAAACCCACTGATAGTCACGTTTGTGTCTTCTCTCACATATACGTGCGGTGGAAAAGCACACCAACAATAAAACATGCTTAGAGCCGCTCATTGCCCTTGGATACAGCGCCAAGGACAACCTATTGATATGCGAGGCCACATTTTAAAGAGCTTGGGGTTGACACAGTGTGTGAGCCTGGTTTTACAAGGTTATCATGTGGGCTTAAGTGGAAGGAGGTAGATAGAGGAGGAAATTACACATACAGGCCTATCTTGAATGTGTCACCTCCTGGCATTGTTTTAAATACCTTATTCTGTGTGTGTGTGTGTGTGTGTGTGTTTGTGTGTCAGATCTTAGCCAATGTGATCATCTTCACCTGCGGTAACTTGGCTGGGGCGTACCACAAACATCTGATGGACCTGGCCCTCAAACAGACCTACCAAGACACCTGCAACTGCATCAAGTCTCCTATCAAACTGGAGTTTGAGAAGCACCAACAGGTACACGCACAGAACAGCATGTAAGACCTCAAAGTGTGGTTCAACTCTTTCTTTTGAAATGTTTCAATGCAGAATGTAAATAATAACAGTCTATCTTGGAGAACTACGTGGAACTTTCCTTTTCTGTTGATTTTGGTCGGTCCATCTGGATAAAAACAAGTGTTTCTTTTTAGAAAATCATTTCTATGCCCCGCCGGAATCTGACATGAAGTAAATAATTTCATGTGATTTAACGGGGATCATATATATATATATATATATATATATATATATCATACCACTCTTCTCCCTCCACCAACCTGTCTCCCTACCAATATTCTCCCTCCACCAACCTGTCTCCCTGTCTCTCTTCTCCCTCCATCTTCCTGTCTCCCTGCCACTCTTCTCCCTCCACCAACCTGTCTCCCTGTCTCTCTTCTCCCTCCACCTTCCTGTCTCCCTGCCAGTCTTCTCCCTCCACCAACCTGTCTCCCTGTCTCTCTTCTCCCTCCACCAACCTGTCTCCCTGCCACTCTTCTCCCTCCACCAACCTGTCTCCCTGTCTCTCTTCTCCCTCCACCAACCTGTCTCCCTGCCACTCTTCTCCCTGCCACTCTTCTCCCTCCACCAACCTGTCTCCCTGTCTCTCTTCTCCCTCCACCTTCCTGTCTCCCTGCCAGTCTTCTCCCTCCACCAACCTGTCTCCCTGTCTCTCTTCTCCCTCCACCAACCTGTCTCCCTGCCACTCTTCTCCCTCCACCAACCTGTCTCCCTGTCTCTCTTCTCCCTCCACCAACCTGTCTCCCTGCCACTCTTCTCCCTGCCACTCGTCTCCCTCCACCAACCTGTCTCCCTGCCACTCTTCTCCCTCCACCAACCTGTCTCCCTGCCACTCTTCTCCCTCCACCAACCTGTCTCCCTGCCACCCTTCTCCCTCCACCAATCTGTCTCCCTCCACCAACCTGTCTCCCTGCCTCTCTTCTCCCTCCACCAACCTGTCTCCCTGCCACTCTTCTCCCTCCACCAACCTGTCTCCCTGCCACTCTTTTCCCTCCACCAACCTGTCTCCCTGCCTCTCTTCTCCCTCCACCAACCTGTCTCCCTGTCACTCTTCTCCCTCCACCAACCTGTCTCCCTGCCGCTCTTCTCCCTCCACCAACCTGTCTCCCTGCCACCAACGTGTCTCCCTGCCACTCTTTTCCCTCCACCAACCTGTCTCCCTGCCACTCTTCTCCCTCCACCAACCTGTCTCCCTGCCACTCTTTTCCCTCCAACAACCTGTCTCCCTGCCTCTCTTCTCCCTCCACCAACCTGTCTCCCTGCCACTCTTTTCCCTCCACCAACCTGTCTCCCTGCCACTCTTCTCCCTGCCACCAACGTGTCTCCCTGCCACTCTTTTCCCTCCACCAACCTGTCTCCCTGCCTCTCTTCTCCCTCCACCAACCTGTCTCCCTGCCACTCTTCTCCCTCCACCAACCTGTCTCCCTGCCACTCTTTTCCCTCCAACAACCTGTCTCCCTGCCTCTCTTCTCCCTCCACCAACCTGTCTCCCTGCCACTCTTTTCCCTCCACCAACCTGTCTCCCTGCCTCTCTTCTCCCTCCACCAACCTGTCTCCCTGCCACTCTTCTCCCTCCACCAACCTGTCTCCCTGCCACTCTTTTCCCTCCACCAACCTGTCTCCCTGCCTCTCTTCTCCCTCCACCAACCTGTCTCCCTGTCACTCTTCTCCCTCCACCAACCTGTCTCCCTGCCGCTCTTCTCCCTCCACCAACCTGTCTCCCTGCCACCAACGTGTCTCCCTGCCACTCTTTTCCCTCCACCAACCTGTCTCCCTGCCACTCTTCTCCCTCCACCAACCTGTCTCCCTGCCACTCTTCTCCCTCCACCAACCTGTCTCCCTGCCACCCTTCTCCCTCCACCAATCTGTCTCCCTCCACCAACCTGTCTCCCTGCCTCTCTTCTCCCTCCACCAACCTGTCTCCCTGCCACTCTTCTCCCTCCACCAACCTGTCTCCCTGCCTCTCTTCTCCCTCCACCAACCTGTCTCCCTGTCACTCTTCTCCCTCCACCAACCTGTCTCCCTGCCGCTCTTCTCCCTCCACCAACCTGTCTCCCTGCCACCAACGTGTCTCCCTGCCACTCTTTTCCCTCCACCAACCTGTCTCCCTGCCACTCTTCTCCCTCCACCAACCTGTCTCCCTGCCACTCTTCTCCCTCCACCAACCTGTCTCCCTGCCACCCTTCTCCCTCCACCAATCTGTCTCCCTCCACCAACCTGTCTCCCTGCCTCTCTTTTCCCTCCACCAACCTGTCTCCCTGCCACTCTTCTCCCTCCACCAACCTGTCTCCCTGCCACTCTTTTCCCTCCACCAACCTGTCTCCCTGCCTCTCTTCTCCCTCCACTAACCTGTCTCCCTGTCACTCTTCTCCCTCCACCAACCTGTCTCCCTGCCGCTCTTCTCCCTCCACCAACCTGTCTCCCTGCCACCAACGTGTCTCCCTGCCACTCTTTTCCCTCCACCAACCTGTCTCCCTGCCACTCTTCTCCCTCCACCAACCTGTCTCCCTGCCACTCTTCTCCCTCCACCAACCTGTCTCCCTGCCTCTCTTCTCCCTCCACCAACCTGTCTCCCTGCCACTCTTCTCCCTCCACCAACCTGTCTCCCTGCCACTCTTTTCCCTCCACCAACCTGTCTCCCTGCCTCTCTTCTCCCTCCACCAACCTGTCTCCCTGTCACTCTTCTCCCTCCACCAACCTGTCTCCCTGCCGCTCTTCTCCCTCCACCAACCTGTCTCCCTGCCACCAACGTGTCTCCCTGCCACTCTTTTCCCTCCACCAACCTGTCTCCCTGCCACTCTTCTCCCTCCACCAACCTGTCTCCCTGCCACTCTTCTCCCTCCACCAACCTGTCTTTCCTTATATCTCCATGTGTGCACTAACTGGTCTTAAACACCTGCTGAGGTTTTCAGCTGAAGATCATCAGTGTTTAAAGTCATCAGGCTGAAATGTGTTGGATGTGAGGTTTACATTTAGACAGCGGAGTGTTAACACGTGAACAAAGTGCTGTAAATCCACAGAGTTGTGCAGGTTGTGGTGAAAGTGAAAACTGTGTTCCAACAATGAAAAGGAGCTGAGTTTGGTCCACATGAACTGCTGCTGTGCAGACTGGAGTTAGAGTGTTGAACATGGAGCTGCTGGTGTGCCTGCTGTCCTTTAGCAATCTCTATCTTTATCTCTCAAACTAATTTAATTACATGTATTGCCAAAATATTTCACCTCTGAATGTGGTCATTAGGTGCTGGTATGTCGCCCACGTCTAAAGAGTTGTTATGCGGTGACATTTGGTTGACATTAGCATCTTCGCTGTGACATTAGCCGTTCTTCCGACCAGGGCAATGACACGTGAAATTATACATGAATAAGTGGCGGGCCACTCACTAGGGACTAGCTGGGATCATCTTTCAAGTATTTCCCTACTATAGTTGAAATGCATAATTCATCATTAATACATCACTTTTTAAAAGTATGTTGACGTAGAAGTAGAGGAGTATGTGGAAATATTGCAGATATTATGTGCATATATATTTATTCTAGGTTGAAGGTAAATCATTAGTGAAAAATATACCTGTTGCTTTCATTTTTCATTTGAATGCAGTTGTAAAAAATGTTTCCTTGGAGATGGTATTTGAACCAAATGATGTACCTTTAGCTACAATCTGCTGGATGTGTGTGTGTGTGTGTGTGTGTGTGTGTGTGTGTGTGGATGCCAGTGCTAGACTAAACACTACAGAATCTCATTCAATAGCTGAATACTGATCACTTTAGTTCTTTAATCAAACACATCATTAATAGAGCTCCATCCCTTCAGGCTATTACAACCCTCCGCATACTCACCCAAGAGTGTTCATATTGCAACAGTGCTGAATAAGTGAATAAGTGCGGGTGGTGTGGATTTCTATTTTTAGTGCAGTGCCCCCCCCCCCCCCTCCTCTCTCTCTCTCTACTTCATTTGCTGCTGTGTTTTAGGAAATGAGCCTGTGGTGTGTGAACAATGTAATGATCCTCTCTGCTGTGAGACATATTTATGAGTCACACCCCCTCAGGCAGCTACTCACCCTCTATAATATGGACACGTACACACACACACACACACACCCTTACACAAGCCTCCATCCGATGTGGACGGTGCTGCTGTCGGTGAACTTCACAGTAAAGAATATGTCAACTTTCTGAACCAGCAGTGAAGCACAGATTAGTTTGGCAGATGAGTCCACTAACAGGAAAGACAAATACAACACAACATCACAAAGTGCTTCACATCATAAGTTGATTATCTGTCGAGCTGGTTTCCTCTGCAATGCTGCGTAGTATTTCAATATTAAGAAAATGTTTTCCCTCTGAACACTTCAGTGAGGGGATGTATTGATCTATAGGAGGTTGAATATTAGCTGGACGATGACTGTATTTCTATGCAGCAGTAGAGTCTTTACACTTCTGCTCTGTTCTACTGTGTCCACAATCACACACGGCATTAGTCAACATACAGTCTATTCTGAGTGAAGTTAAATCTTAAATTGAAGCATTTCAAAGCTGTCGGCCGTTTTCTGTTATAAACATCATCATTACAGCATTGTATTTATGCTGGCATAGTGTCAAGTGTTTCGATGCTACTTTATTCAAAGAGTAAATGTTCGTACTATTGGTTTCACATGAAAAAAAACTGTAAAGTATATTACATTCTATTGTGTTCTGTTCTACAAGGGTTTTTCACATTATTACCCAATGATATGCAGCTGTAGTCCCTTTATGTTCCACAAGAAAAACAATTTTAATAATGTGGAGGATGAGGTGAAGTGAATGAAATACTCGATAAATTAAAAGAACTGGCTGTTTTTCTCATTTTGTTAAGTTTCAAGTGAAATCATAGATAAAAAGTTGCAGCTATACGGTGACTCTGTATTCCTCTGCCGTCCTCTAGTCCGACGAGTAGTTTGAATGTGAAATAGCACTTCTGTCTGATAAATAATCCGCCTTGCTGCGGTGTTTTGTCTTTGACTCAGAATGCACCAGTCATGCTGTGTGACTTAGAAAACCAAAAAAGAGCCGAATATTTCCAGCCATATTAAGTCAGAGGGCCAAGCATCCTGCAGGTGCACAAGGTCATAGTGTTAACAATGGTATCCTGTTAGCATCAGGTGGATGCTTCATTTTAAAACAAATATCTGTACTTTCTACTCCTCACATTTTCAAAACAGGCTCGTTCATTTAGTTTTAATGCATTTGAGTTGAATTATTGATTATTATTTTTCTTTTCATACGAGTAGATGTCCTTCATAGGGATACTTTTTACTTCATACTTTGAGTAGATTTCAGAGCCCGTAGTGTTTACACTTTTTCTTGAGTAAAGAAGTAGAATCAGTACATTTGAACACTTCTACTTGAGTGAATGTCTGTACCTTTGACAGCTACTGGTTACTGTATGATCGGGCCAACGTTGTCATGTCATGTTGTCAACCTGCCACAGTTGGTTCCATCCCAGCTAAAACCAAACCTTCCCCTCTGCCTCTCTGTCCTCAGGAGCGTTTGCTGTTATCCTTACTGCCGGCTCACATCGCCCGGGTGATGAAAGCCGAGATCATCCAGAGGCTGCAG
The DNA here is from genome assembly GCA_029853015.1 of Chelidonichthys spinosus. NCBI lineage: Eukaryota > Metazoa > Chordata > Actinopteri > Perciformes > Triglidae > Chelidonichthys > Chelidonichthys spinosus. Next base: position 18,988,948 of record CM056836.1, read on the forward strand.
GGACCCAACTTCGGTCGAGCCGAGAGCACCAACAACTTCCACAACCTTTACGTGCAGCGGCACACCAATGTCAGGTCAGGCCCCCTCTCCTTTATTTCTGCCTCCACATATTAAAGGTTATTATATTCTGCTCTCATCGTCGGGGCTTGATTGCATCCTATACCATCCAGCCCCCCCGCATCTCCTTTTGTCCCTTTTCTTTTCTCCCGTCTCTACCTGATCCCACGTTTGGATTGCTATGCTCTGCACTCCCCTCGTCCACCATCATCTCTCTTTATGTTTCTTCACTGCATCACATCTTCAAAATTCTTCATTGTATTCTATAAGGTCAGTATGTTCTGCGACAGCATGCCTCCTTTATATTGCGGAGGCTTGTAAACACAAACACAGACCACAAGAGCCTCTCCATAGAATGCCCTCAAGAAGAAATGTGTTCATGTGAGATTCACAGAAGAAACAATATGACTATCTCCCTATTAAGTGTGTGTGTGGGTGAGTGTGTGTGCTCATGTTGATCTGCCTATTATCCCCCATCCTCACATGGTCTTGCTCACAGGAAAGAGGGCAATCTCTCCAGAACAAAGCCCTGACACCCAAGTCATGCGGCAGTGTGGCTCTGCTGGGAGCCTCCCACACTAGACAGTCAGTGGAGAGCCAAACACCTGCCGCTGCCTCCGCATCGCTGTCCACAGCGGGAGTGCAGCTTTCTGACAGGCTTTCCTTCTCTGGATACGGTTCCATTCTCAAACCGGTGCCGTCTTTGGTGCTTTTAGAAGTGTTTGCACCCTCATCTTGTTGCGAGCCGCAGCGTCGCTCTAAACTTTATTTATTTGTATTCCTATTATTTATTATTTTCTGAACGTGGAAGATATTGAAATGAACGTTTGCACATAAATGACTCATCGCGTCTTACATTGAATTCTTGTTGTTTTCACGCACGACTCCAAGGTGAACAAAGAATCATAAAACAGCCAAAGACATATTCAATTCTGAATAGAAGTCAGGAGAGACCAGGTTTATCCAACAGCATAGAAAACATGAACTATTTAAAACAGGTTCGCCTCTATAGCCTGAGACTGTAACAAATGGTAGCAACCCAAAAATAGCTGCAGCAACTTATGAGACATAAAAGAGCATCACATTCTTTGTAAGCCTTTACATTAAGTAGACACTCATCAGCATGAATTGATGCCTAACTAATGTGCAGTTCATCCTGAGTTAATGTAGAAATACTGAGGATGAAAAATGGTCCTCATATGGTTTAATGAAACACTAGACTTTAAATGAACGGTTGTCTTATTCATTAATAAAATATCAATATCCCATGTACTGAGGCCATAGTCCTTGCTGCAGTGGCCCCGGGTCTGAATCTGCCCGGTGGCAGTGCATATCCTCGCCATCTCTCTCCCCTTTTCACGCTCAAGCTAAATAAAAAATAACTTTATTAAAAAATAATTATATATTAATCGTGCATTGCATTTGCTGTCTCTTGTTGTCTTGTGCAGCATTCTGTATGCAGACATCGTGGGCTTCACCAGGCTGGCCAGCGACTGCTCCCCCGGAGAACTGGTGCACATGCTCAATGAACTTTTCGGCAAGTTTGACCAGATTGCAAAGGTAACTCAAGACAAGTCGACAAGTGCGTCAGATGAAAACAATCACAGTAGAAGTGGATGAAACATTGGAAAAGAGGAGGTTTTGTCAGATTTCACTGAATAGATTTTGTAGAAGTGCTGAATGAAAAATCAGCCTCATAAATCCCTTAATTCCCAGAGCCTCCTGGTTGTGAATCAGTCTCAATATAACCTACATTAGTTAAGGGCACAATCAGCTTCTTCTGTGCAGTTATTCATCAGTGTTTCCAGATTCCAGCAAAATCAGACGAAGTCATGCTGGTTCACCAGAAACTCAGACTCCAGCGGGGCCTCCGCCTTCACCAGCCGGAGCTCTGCTATGCATTTAGGACTTCATGGGCTTTTTGCACGCCGCTTGAATACGACACTGGGTTCACGCGGGGGTTTTTGTGTGGCACTTAACACCATGTTCTTAGCGTGAAACGGTCACAGTTAGCTTCAGGCAACAAAACCACCTAGTTAGATTTAGGAAAACCATCACCGTTGGGCTTAAAGTACCTCTAAAACCTATAAAATACATAGGTACTTTACAAAGACAACGTATGTTTGGGAAAAACAACAACATATTTTATACAATGTCTCCTGTTGAGAACGTATCATAGTTACACAGATGCATTTACAGAGCAGTCATACATGACATGCAAAAAGCAATACATTCATTATTAAATCATTGCGTAGTTAATTACCTACCAATTGTAAAAATTTGAGAGCAGGCTGGTGCTCAGAAACACTCCTGCTAGTGTCCACAGGCGGTGCCAAAGTCAAAATGAATTTAATGGCCCCCATAGTAGTTTCCTGTCGTCTACTGCAGTCGACCTGGTAGTTTACACAGTAGCAGCCTTGCGCTGTCAATCAGACGGAGCACGGCCTTGAAATCCATGCTCTCTCTGCCCTGCGGCCAGCGTTGGCCTCCAAACCATTCCTTCCCAGAGTGCCGTGCGTGTCAACAGCTGCAGGTTGCAGCCGCGTGGGCCGGCCGGAGTGTATCTGGCGGTCTCATGGGTCTGAACAGTTTGAGTCAGGCTCCTCTCAGCTCTGTGTCCGGCAGCTCCGTCCTCCTGCCTGACGAAGCGGCCGTTACATAACCCGATCCGGCCGTGAGCCGCTGCACATCCCACATGTGGAATGGGAGCTAATGCGCTCCGTGTGTGGGTGTTGGATTGTTTTGGATGCGAGTGAGTTTGTGTGTGTGTGTGTGTGTGTGTGTGTGTGTGTGTGTGTGTGTGGAGGTGAGAAAGAGCACGAAAAGCCTCATTTTACAAATTAAATAGTTAACCATTAGACTATAAATTTTGATGAAGAATTACACTATACCTCTCTCTCTCTCTCTCTCTCTCTCTCTCTCTAAGGAAAACGAGTGTATGCGAATCAAGATCCTCGGGGATTGTTACTACTGTGTGTCTGGTCTGCCTGAGTCGCTGCCTCACCACGCCAGAAACTGCGTGAAGATGGGCTTGGATATGTGTGAGGCCATCAAGTAAAATACCAGATCCCCCTCTCTCTCTCTCGCTCATTCTCGCTCTCTCTCTCTCACACACACAAACACAAACACGTCTGTCAAACAGATTGAGCAGAAGGAATGCCAGACTTGATTCCAGCTCTGTTTGAACTGCAGAATAAACACAATGTGAATTAAATATGATAAGCCTCCCCACTGAACAAATACAAATTCCAAACAAATGAAGAAATAGTCCCCTTAAGCCCCTTCTGCTCTCTGTCTCTACGTCGTTCACCCAGGCATGAAGTCACACACATTATTTTTGTAGAACAATAAATGTTGCTTGCTAGCGCTGACCTTTAATTACGGGCAGATTAAAGAGGCCGTTCTCTGACATGACAAAGCAGAGAGTCTGTTCAGGGCTAGAATCTAATTCTGGAGGAAAGGTATCATGTAAGTCACAAAACCTATGAACCCTTCATTCAGGCTGGTCATCAATGTCATTTTTTTTCCAACATTCAAAACTTCCATTGAGGTTTTCAAATATAGCCTCAAAAATCTGTTGTGGTGTTGTTTTATGTGATCACCGAAAAGAAAATCTAAAATCCTCAATTAGAAAAAAAAAAATTATTATTAATTCAACAGGTGGAGGGTGGATTATTGCATTGTTTTAGCAGTCATTAATGTCTCACTATTCATTAATACTGCTACTTATAATAAAAATAATAATAGCTCTGCGTTGTTGCCCTCCCATACACATTATATTTTCTAGTAGCCTTTGTTACACCTGATTTATGGGAAATCAGAATGAAACAGAGACTCTCTTTTGCTTTCAAAAGATCTTTAGGAAAATAACTGACTCATAGCTTCTCCTCTAGCTGTTTCCTCCTGCCTACAGTTCTTATGCTAAGCTAGGCTAACCCGGGTCCCACCCCCTGCTCTGTATAATCAACTTTTGCGATTGATATTAATCTTCTCACCTTGCTTTTGGAAATAAAGCACATTAGATGATAGCATTTCTTTCAAAACATATTAATCCTGCACCTTCCACTCTCCACAGGAAGGTCCGAGATGCCACCGGGGTCGATATCAACATGCGCGTTGGCGTTCATTCCGGGAATGTCCTGTGTGGCGTGATTGGCCTCCGCAAGTGGCAATACGATGTGTGGTCACATGACGTAACCTTAGCCAATCATATGGAGGCGGGAGGTGTGCCAGGGTAAGATACTACCAATACTTCATGTAATATTCCGCTTAATCGGCGGCTTTGAAACTCCTTGTTATCATGGTGTTTTTGGCAAACGGTTGGCAGCATTAGTATGTCTAGCAGACAGGCAGCTAGGCTCTGGGATTTGACTAACTCGTCCTGCTGTCTCTGTGATTTATGTTGATTTGCACTTAGCAAGTCAGTGAATTCCCATCTGCTCTGCTGCAGTTCCATGTGGTCTACAGGAGAAGCGAGCCGGCCCCCGTGGCAAGGAGCGCCATAGTGTCATTACCTTGGGTTTCAGTGGAGAGTCAGTGTCTCAACCAGGCAGTTTGAGAGGCTTTTTCACCCTTAAAAGAACGTTGCTGCTCTCAGATTCATCAGTAACCATTCAAAAATATCAAAGATCGGAAAGGCCAACCAAAAAAGAGTGTTCATCATCAGTGTGCTTAAACCAGTGCTGGCTGAACCACAGTGAACCACCCCCTTAAATCCGAATACATAGAAACAGCTGAGGGAACGACGTAGCAGCACATCAACACACAATGTCCGTCCACAGCCGGACGTGGAACATGTAAAATATGTCTGTGCTCAATGTTACAACATTTCCGTCTAATTATAGCCACCTCATTTGCAGCACCATGTTTCTTATGTGGCATCGGCTCTGCCATCCTAGCGCTGCAATGAGCGTGGGGAAATTGGCTGCTGGTTATGTGTAAACTGCACAGAAAACAAGCTCTCTCCGGTGCCACCGCATCGTCTCACTGGGCTGCTAATTGTTTCTCCTCTCGTGCCCGCTGAAAGCTATCTGAAAAATATGAAAGCACACCTCCCTGCCTCTGCTCGCAAGCAACAAAAAAGCTGAAAATACGGAATTGCATGTTATTGTAAAGCTCGAGAGTAAATATTGTGTTTGAGAGAGCGAGAGAGGGCTGTTAACGGCATAAGCTTTTAGCCTCGCTCATCATCTGCCCTCTTACCTCTTCCTGTCTCCTCTCAGAAGGGTCCACATCTCCTCTGTGACGTTGGAGCATTTAAAGGGCTCATATAAGGTGGAGCCTGGAGACGGGCAGAGGAGAGACTCCTACCTGAAGGAACACGGAGTGGTCACCTACCTGGTCATCAACCCCAAGGTCAGCTACCATCACATGTTTAGACCTTCACACCTCCAACACAAACATCACGTAGGGGGTGAATATAAGTCCTCAGTGTTTAGTCTTGGTCGTGTATCTCTCTTTCATGGCCACAAAACAATAGAACAACATCCCAACAGAACTAACATCATCTCATCACTTTCAACCAAACAGCTTGGTCGTCAAACTGTGACAGTGCATGCTATACAACCATGAAGAAGGTTAGTTTTAATCTTCATGTTAATCTTTAATCTTCTTCTGATTATTATTTTTCTTATTATTCTACCTCCCTGTCCTGGCTATAGGCACATGAGGGCGAGATTTGTTTTTTTTCAGTGAAATGTCTCGATAATGACCAGATGGATATGCAGTCAAATTTGATACATTCATTTGTATCCCAATAAGAATCGATGACAATGAACTGTAATAACTCTGGAGAATCTGAGACTTCTAGCAGGTCAAAAATCATATTTGTCTTTTAAAAAAATAATAATTTATTTGTTTATTGATTTTTGATCACATTCCTGCAAAACAGACATTCCCATCAGCCTCAACTGTACTCTGTGTTTAGTGCCATTATTTGTGTTTTTGGTACAAATTGAGGGTCTACTTCTGGCTTTGATGTGCTAGAGCTCATGCAGTAACGAAACAGTACGACGGTGTCAAGTGTAAGGGAGTAATACTAGTGTGCAGCCATCCGGCGACAGACTGTTATCAAATGAACAGCATCTCTGCAGGTGTTCAGTCAGTCGCTTTAGTGAGAGAAGATTATATCTGAAGTGAAGTCCCTTCTCCCCTCTTCAGGGATTTTGCAGCTCCTCCTTTCTGAACAGGACAGAAAGGGCTGATTAAGGACAGTGAAGAGATCTGCCTCCTCTGTGAAGGCTCTGCTGAGAATATCTCGACATAGAATATGTTGTTGGCGTCTGTGCTCAGTGTGTTTTGGCTTGGCCAATGAAAACAGTGCTTACCAGTCCTGTGCCTTTCTCCTTCCCCCACTTGGCAAAAATGCACGTAGGCCTTGATTCGTTCTCCTCCAGCATGCTGTGTTGACTGTTTGCTTTCTTCACAGCACGGTTCTGAACGCTGAGTCTTTTCTAAACAACTCCTTCATGCTTTCCCATCCATCTTTTTGGAGATGCCAGTGGCATCTTTTCAGCATTCATTTCTCCAAATCTGGTCCCTGTTTTTTCATGTCCTCCTTTCCATCTTCTGATTCCTCTCCAACGAGCTTGACCCCGGTAGCTTTTAAATCGCCACCTCGGGAGCAGAATATTCCAGTTTCCGTGTGAGCAAAGTGACTTTATCAGGTGTTCCCGGGTTACGATCCGTGTAACATCCTCTGTCCAACATGAACACATTCACTCTCTCATTGTGACTCAATCGGCTGTGATTTTGTTTTGAAGAAGTTATTTATGCGAGTCCTACAAGCTGCATGTTATATCAGCCTTTTAAATAGCACTCTGCAGTATATTAGGGCGTTTCATGAGGGCTTGTCACTCACCCTCTTGGCATGCTTTTTATTTCTGGTATCCCATTTATGAACAGTGTTACCCCTAGAATTTTTCTTCAGGCCCGGTGGTACCCACCGAAAAAACCCTAAACAGACAAGACGCGTGGGATGGTGTATTGGTGCAGTTGGATTAAGTCAGCTGGCACAGCAAGCAGTCTGCAATTCTGCAATTATTATATTTGCATTCAACATTTTTGTTCAACCTGAGTGTATTCAAGGTTTTCAAGGATTAAAGGAGAGAGTGACTTATTAAGGTGCCGGTTGATGGAAATGATCCAAAATTAGGGGCCGGAAAAATATGGTTGAAAATGAGGAGCATCACATTAATAGCTACAGATACTTTTATACGTTATAAAACATTATAACGACATATGACATAATATATACATACTGCATATATTGTCTTATTTTATCAAGTAAAATATAAGTTATAGGTTTACTCAACAGCCTAATAGTTCATAGAAATTCAGGTAGAAATAGGTTAACTCAGAGTTCCACAGCTTATCAAAAAACAATCCTTATTTTATTAGGCTGCCTATGGCTTGATGTTGTTTTTAAGGAGCGCCGTCTCTGCATATATTTCTCGACAACACTCGACCTGCATCAGCGAATGTGCGCACGAGCGGATCTGTGCGAGCAGGCAGCGCGAGGAAAGCGGCTTTTGGACGGAGACACAGCGGCATTTTTCTTATAAATGCACCGGTCCGGTTCCGGTACCGGTCCGGTTCCGCTCACACCACGAGTCTGAAGAGTGCAACAGCTTATCAAAATACAGTGTCAACTTTCCGTGTTTTCAAAGTAGAAAGCGGCATTGTGGTGGTTTAAGGAGGCAGAGCGGCATCAGAACAACATCAAGCGCATAAAGTACGCGAAGAAGAACGTAGCAGGAGCGCGCGGCCGCGCGTCTTGCGGAGCAAGTCTACTGTGCTGCGCAGAGGCGCTGCTAATGTAAATGATTATTGATTTATGAATGAATTGATAGGTGGCTTATTTTTGGCGTATTGATTTTTTTTTTCAAGGAGACCTGCCGCCAGGCCTGTACAATGGTAGGGGAAACACTGATGAATGCAGAGTAGCAACGCAGGATAACAGCAGACCTGATTTCCTCTGGCCTCCTGCAGCCCTGCAGGCTGGAAGTAAAGCACAAGTTCATAAGAGGTCTGCACAAAACAGAACTCTGTCTTTTATTTACTAGAACAGAGATAGCTTTTCAGTCATTTATCAGATATTGGCAAAGGTCTGTGGGTGGTCGGTGACATTTTCAAGTATTCCTGAATGGATCAAGGACAAATATGGAGCATGGATCACAGGAGGTGTCATCTCCACTGTCATTGTCATTGTTTGTCACTGTCAGAGGGGTTCAGCACCCCGCGGGAAATAAACACCACCGTGATGTGTGTGTGTGTTGCTTTCAGAGCTTAGAATAGAGTTATTGGCCGTGTTTGGTCAGTCACAATACCTATCTCTATCAGAGGAACAGAACAAGAAACATCATCTGACTAATCCTCCTCGATGTTACCTGCTCCATTTTGGCATAAACGTCCACTTTTCCGCTGCTGTACGCCATTCCTGTCAGCAGTAAAGTGCCGTGGTGTTTGTCAGAGAGGCACTCAGCATGCCGGCAGAAATACAAGGAGTGCTGCATCCTTCTCTGGAAAAAAGGTTTGAAGTAGCTCAAAACACTGACAGACGGGTCACAGATGTCAAGAGCTGTCAGCATTCCCATCGTAGCTCGTCCTTTTTACTTTCCATGGACTGCTGTTAGAGTATTTACTCTCTGAGATCAGCTTGGTGAAGAAATTAAGGGTTGTTGTTTACGTGGTCCCACTTTCTCTCTGTGTAGTAGCTTTTGGTCCTAAGCTCACTGTCTACAATGTGGGACATTCAGCTGTCTGAAATTGATTGCCGTCTCAAATCTCCAACATGGATTACCTAAAACTAGCAACACGTTCAACATTTTAATGTATGAAATTAAAATGCAGCCGTGCTCAGTTCAATATACAGTGGTGTTTTGTGTGACCAGGTGCTAATGCTAACTAGCCAAATTTAGATGGATTCTGTTGCAGACTTAACAGTCGGTTGACTAGCCTGGAGGACGTTTTTTCTCACTGTGCCACCATATCACATCATATCACATCATTGTCAAAAGGGACCTCGGTGTCATTCAACTCACAACAAAGTCACTAATGTCAGTGATCACCTGTGTCCTCTCTCTTCTCGCTGCTTCTCCCCAGACTGAGAGGCACAGTCCTCTGCTGGGTGTGCGGTCGCGGCCCTCTCTGGATGGGGGGAAGATGAGGGCGTCCGTCAGGATGACCCGCTACCTGGAGTCCTGGGGCGCAGCTAAACCCTTCGCCAACCTCCACCACCGAGACAGCATGACCACAGACAATGGGAAGATCAACACGACCGTAAGTCGGCTACAATGCAACGCGTCTGTCTTCCAAACAAGCAACACACACACACAGAGGCAGATGTGGGTTATGAATAGATGGACGGTCTGTTTCAGGATGTTCCGATGGGGCAGTACCACTTCCAGAGACGAGAACGGTGAGCTCAGAACAACGCTGCACTTATAATCGTGGCACTCTGTCTTTTACACCCTTTCATCACATGTACTGTCATTATTCTGTCCTCCATTTCCTTCCATCCCAGGTCCAAATCTCAGAGGAGGAGATTTGAGGAGGAACTCAATGAACGAATGATTCGCACCATCGACGGCATCAACTCACAGAAGTAAGCATAATTTCTTCTGCATCAGATTACGGTCCTCCCAGGAGTCGGGATGGACGCCTGTACAGTTAGAAAGAGTCATCTCCAGGAGTTCTGATTCTGTAGTTAATGATGATTTCAAAACCCTTTTGTTGATCACTCACAGAAAGAAGTCTGTTTTAGGACTAAAGTCTTTTGGTTTTATGGATAATAATATTACACTTTATTTATACAGCACTTTTCTTTACAATGTTAGAGATGACAATGTGGTGGATCTCATTGAGTCTCTCCTATGTATTTATGTTTATCTCTCCCGTCGTTGGTGAACCACTACACAGTCCCGTTGGCTTTGTGTTGTTTGAAGCAGAGTGCAGCACTTTGTCCCCTTGGGGCCTATGAAGTATATATCTTATTTTTATCAACCGCTTGTTAACAAAATGAGTTTGTAAAATTGTTGATTTTGTTATTTTAAAGTGCATTTTACAAAAGAAATGGCAACAACAGTGATTTCTGGTTCTTTTCCCAAGTGCACAGTGATGACGGATAATTATTGTGGGCATATTAATATGTATTTTTGTTATTTAATGGAAGCCAGAAAGAAGCTCTCTCAGTGTATTCACTGTAAAATAGGCATCGTCTTTGCACATTTCATAAAACCACCGCTGATTTAGAATTGAAATAAGCTGATGTAATAAATAGTAAAAGCCCATCCAATAAAGCAATCACCTTAAGTATTTGGCTCATTACAGCAGCATGAACAATAGATTTCAGATACCACATGACAGAACTCCCAGGCTTCTCTGAATGCGTCTGTTTCTCCAGACAGTGGCTGAAGTCTGAGGACATCCAGAGGATCTCATTGTTCTTCCACAACAAAGCTCTGGAGAAAGAGGTAGGAATGCATAATCACCTGCCAGCATTGTTCGCTGGGGAGACAAATCAGTTGAGCTGTATGGTTGTTGGAAGCCAATAAGGAGGTTATGGTCAGTGCCTTTGCATGTGTTGCTGCTCCCACTTTTCCCGTTTGTTCTCTCAACAGTACAGATCCACAACGCTACCGGCCTTCAAGTACTACGTCACCTGCGCCTGCCTCATATTCTGCTGTATATTCATAGTGCAGGTCCTCGTCCTGCCCAAGTAAGTCTGCATCCCTTCACAGGATTTACGTTGCACGGTCCCCGTCGCATCGTCAAACTCCGGGGGGGGCTTGAAAAAGCCATTTGATGCCAGCTGTCTCATCAACAGGGCCTCGCTGAAATGAAAGGAGGCAGGCGAGCGAGAGGCAGAATGCTAAAGAGCAGATGGAGATGAAAGTGCACCATGTCTGATTGTGATTATAGATAAGGTGAATCAAAGTGTGCCTCGCCTCTTTAATGGCACGGAGAGAAATTCACACTCCTGTTAATTTACTGACTCCGGGAGCATAATTCAGCATCTGAGAGGCCAGTGATTGTCCAATTTGCCTCTCCCTTCACTCTCCTTCTCTCGGCTCCACGTGTCGTGGCATCGCTCCGCACATTCAGCTGTGATCATGTGCTTTCACCGCAGGGATCCTTATATCAGCCGTATGGCAATAGTGATGTTTACGGAGCACATCAAGTGTGCTACTGTACCATCGGCACTTCTGCTTACTCTGTAAATGGACTGCAGGTGTGAGGTAGAATCCATCAGAGCCGTCCATACATTTATTGCACCGCAGGGGACCGAGAGGTGCCAGGAGGTTTAGAGTAACGTGTGTGTGTGTGTGTGTGTGTGTGTGTTGCAGAACTTCTGTGCTGGGGATCTCCTTCGGCCTGGCCTTCCTGCTGTTGGCTTTGATCCTGCTTCTTTGCTTCGCTGGTCACATCATGGTGGGTTTGCATGGATTCATCATTGAACACACACTTGCACACGCACACAACATTTGGAAAGTGCATTTGTCTTTTCTTTTACATAAAAATGATCTTCTTGCAAATCCTTTATGCTGATGACAGATTAGTTTTCCCACAGGTTGATGTCACACACACGTGTTTAGGGATTGAAATCCACACAGGAATATGTTGCGATGCATTATCAAGTGTTGATATCTTTTATGAAAACAAGCAAACACTCTTGACGTGAAAATGAAAAGCAATTAGTCAGCTACACAGCCCAGAACCTGGTGGGGGTCGAGGAGATTCCAGTTTGAGGTCCCATAAGCAACACCAGGGCCGTGCAGAGACCTTTGGAGGGGCAGGTGCTCAAAGTTAAAAGGGGGCACATGGAGCACGAATTTGAAACACCATACAGAAACATACCTTGCAATATAACCGGTTGAATGGTAGAAACCCATATTCATAAAGAATGTAACATGGAATCACAACACACCATGTCATTGTCCACACCTCATATATGGCCAGTGCGCGCACACACACACACACACACACACACACAGTGACATTTCATACCTTTTCAAAAATTGTACTGTATAGCCACGAATTTAATCCATTCATAATCTGCCATTTATTATTCCTAGTGCTAAATTATTAAAGTAAAAAATAATTAAATGATATTGAAATCATGTACTTAAATATTTTTGTGCTTTTACTCAGTTTGACTATCGACTTTGCGCAAGACAGCAAGGTTCTAAAAGTTATATAATTTGTATGCATGTTATATTTAATTTGTTAAATGAGAGGTTGAGAAAATCAAAATTCTAATTCTTCTATTATTGTTGTATTTATACTGTAATAGTCCAAAATTATGTGAATATCTATATCACATAGTTTTAGTGAAATAACATAGTCTTTGCCTCATTGCCTCGAAAAAACAGCTTGACAGTAAAATAACACATATTATCTCTCTAATGCACTTTGCCCATGACAAGAGAAACGTACAGAAACAAACAAACAAAAAAGCCTTACATACTTTTCCCCCACAGCACGCTGTGTGTGGTTAATGGCTATAACTTGTGAGAGGTGTGTGTGCAGAGTTGGACAACACAGAGGATGATCATTGCTCACTTCACTTCGTCAGTCATCTTGCAAGAAAATACAGCTGCAAAACCTACTCACCGGACAAGTTGTTTACTACCTGTCTGTCAAAAAGTGAGGTTTCGCGAGACGAGTAGTGGCCGTCTCCAGCAGCTTAGCGTTCAGCAGCAGGGCATGTCTGGGCACGTCAGGGCAGTGCCGGCAGAGTGAGGGCATGACCGACCAAGGTAGATCTAAATTATTATTATTTTGTTTTATTTATTATTATTTTGGGCCACACAGACACACAGACACACACACTCTTTGGGGGGGGGGAATCCCTTTGACAAAAGGGCACTTTGGGCATCAAGGGGCAAAGGGGCAGGTGCTCCAGCAGTTCAATTACTGCCAAAGAAAAATCTTTGCAAAAAAGAAAAATTAATTTTGGAACTGCCAATATTTTATTAAAGGTCCCATATTATACTAATTTTCATCAATTCCACAAAGCTGTCAGAGGTCTAACAACACTGTTTCGATATGCATTGCCCCAAACCCATCCGTGGTCCTGAATTTCAGCTGTCTAAAAGTTGCTCAAATGAGCTCTGCTGAATCTGAACAGCCTGTAGGAGCACCATTGTACCAGTGGGGGGGCTGCAGAGACCATGCAGGAGTCGCTTGTTTTCCTCATCCTGGGAGTTGACAATCTCAGGGAGGACATAGGTGTAGAGACCAGAGAAAACCTGTTTTTCATAATATGGGACCTTTAAATCAATATTCATTCATTTCAAAGGGATATTTATCAAGTACCTTTCTAAACATTCATTTATATGAGTATGCATTATAAGCATATTCAAAAGACATTATAATGATTTTATATGACTTTATAAAACTCTTGGAATTTTCCTTATCAATTTTATTTTAAAGATAGATGATTTTAAAAAAAGCTTAACAAATTAATAATAAAGTGAGCACAGTGTGTGGAGGAATAGGGCTGCTGGCACCACCTGGGTCGCCAACCAGGACATTAGCTGTCGATGGTCACGATGGTTCAGATGGTCCCGATGGTCCCGATAGTCACGATGGTCATGATGGTCCCGATGGTCCCGATGGTCCCGATAGTCCCGATGGTCCCGATGGTCCCGATAATCACGATGGTCCCGATGGCCCCGATGGCCCCGATGGTCCCGATGGTCCCGATGGTCCCGATAGTCAAGATGGTCCCGATGGTCCCGATAATCACGATGGTCCCGATGGCCCCGATAGTCCCGATGGTCCCGATAATCACGATGGTCCCGATGGCCTGATAGTCACGATGGTCAAGATGGTCCTGATAGTCACGATGGTCCCGATGCAGGGGCGTCAATTGGGTATGGCAAGGTATGGCAGCTGTCACACCTTGGCTCCAGGGGAAAATGTAAATATTAGTTGTTTTTTTTAATACATTTATGGAATTACTCTGTGTCAATTTGTATTGATTAATCTATTATTTAATACTACAATTAACTACAAGTGAAAATCAGAACAACACAAGCGATTTAGACATTATCTTTCCCAACACTTGTATCCCCCCTCCATATCCAGAAATGTGGTATCTCCCAGCCCCCCCTGACGAGACAACGGAGGTCAGAGCTGGGGCCTGTACTACGAAGCGAGTTCAACATACCCAGGGTATCTTTCAGAGATCCAGCTTAAGTAACCCTAACAAAGGCAATCGGAGATAAGCGGTCACACGAAGCTGGTTATCAACTCGTTAACTCAACCTAGGGTTTACCTGTCCAGCTATGAGCGCGTGCACATGAAAGAGGCAGCGTTTGCAGCATTTGACCAATCACATACATGGATCAGTCTACGGCAGCAGAGCGGCGTATTTCACGTACGAGGAGCGAACCATAATCATACAGAAATACGAAGAAGTTAAACATATAATACAGGCAAAAGGCAACCGTTTCATCTGCCAAATGCAGGAAGGACAGCTGGCAAAAAGTCCATACTAGTGGTGTAATATAAAATATAATATGACGGCCATCATAAGGGCACTACTAGATCTGACTGATTAAATGAAACCTTAACTCCGCTGATAGCTTAGTGGTGGAGTTACCGCCCTATGAACCAAGGCTCCTTGCCGCGGCACCGGTCTGAATCCGCCCTGCGGCCTTCTTTTAAATCATGTCGTCGCTCTCTCTCGTCCCTTTAACTCTTACGATGTCCTTCCGCAATAAAAGGCCAAACATATAACTTTAAAATGATGAGATAAGCTACATAGCAGACTTGTCACTTTTGTTATGATTATTTTGTATATTGATTGATACTTTAGTTAAGTCATGTGACTAGTAACCTTGCCATACCTTAGCTTTGGCTGAATTGACGCCACTGTCCCGATGGTCCCGATAATCAAGATGGTCCCGATGGTTCCGATGGTCCCGATAGTCACGATGGTCAAGATGGTCCCGATGGTCCCGATGGTCCTGATAGTCACGATGGTCCCGATGGTCCCCATAATCACGATGGTCCCGATGGCCCCGATAGTCACGATGGTCAAGATGGTCCTGATAGTCCCGATGGTCCCGATGGTCCCGATAGTCAAGATTGTCCCGATGGTCAGGCTGGTCCCGATAGTCACGATGGTCCTGATAGTCACGATGGTCAAGATGGTCAAGATGGATGGCCCGATGGTTCCGATAATCACGATGGTCCCGATGGTCCCGATAGTCAAGATGGTCCCGATAGTCAAGATGGTCCTGATGGTCCCGATAGTCAAGATGGTCCCGATGGTCAAGATGGTTCAGATGGTCCCGATAGTCACGATGGTCAAGATGGTCCCGATAGTCATGATGGTCAAGATGGTTCAGATGGTCCCGATAGTCACGATGGTCAAGATGGTCCCGATAGTCAAGATGGTCCTGATGGTCCTGATAGTCAAGATGGTCCCGATGGTCCCGATAGTCATGATGGTCAAGATGGTTCAGATGGTCCCGATAGTCACGATGGTCAAGATGGTCCCGATAGTCAAGATGGTCCTGATGGTCCTGATAGTCAAGATGGTCCCGATAGTCAAGATGGTCCCGATGGTCAAGATGGTTCAGATGGTCCCGATAGTCACGATGGTCAAGATGGTCCCGATAGTCATGATGGTCAAGATGGTTCAGATGGTCCCGATAGTCACGATGGTCAAGATGGTCCTGATGGTCCCGATAGTCAAGATGGTCCCGATGGTCCCGATAGTCATGATGGTCAAGATGGTTCAGATGGTCCCGATAGTCACGATGGTCAAGATAGTCCCGATAGTCAAGATGGTCAAGATGGTCTCGAAGGTTCCGATGGTTAGGATGGTCACGATGGTCAAGATGGTCCCGATAGTCACGATGGTCAAGATGGTTCAGATGGTCCCGATGGTCCTGAAAAAAACAGCAGGTATTTATAACATTTGATATACAAAGTAAAAACCACATTCTATTGCAAATTAAAACACAGAAACTGGAATGAGATTTGTGATGTCAGAGTCAACACACAGACACATCATTTTGACTTCATGAAGCATTTAAAATATAAAACTGGGAGCACGATTATCTTCTGTGTTTTGCTGACAAGACGTTTCTAACAGCGTTCTTATAAAGCTTCGTCGTAGGCGACTCGACTCGCTTTAGGTTTCTGAAGACGTTCGCCTCTCATCCTCATACAGTATACAGCATTATTCTACACAAGGATTAAATGAGCGGATCTATCCTTCCTTCTCCTTCATCCATCAAGGAGAGAGAGAGAGAGAGAGAGAGAGAGAGAGAGAGAGATCATGTATTACGGGTTTCTGCTAAGCATCAATTTAACGCTCAATAAAAGCTGCCATGGTCGTTGGTGAAAGAGCACACAATTAACTAATGAGAGAGTGTGTCTAATGTAATCTACGATGAGTGTGTGTGTGTGTGTGTGTGTTGTATGTGTGTGTGTGTGTGTGTGTGTTGTGGAAGTTGTTTGTAATGGGGCCTTTTACACTTAGTGCTCTGTTTATCTGAAGGAGCACATTACATGGTCATTCTGATCAAAACCTTGAGATTCGTCACTCATTTTGTGTTGAATGTTAATTCCGTGGAGACCACGAGGACTCGATCCAAGTGTGAGAGTGAGAGCTCCTACTGAAGTATGAAACACAAGGAAACCTTCTCACTAATGTCAATGATTAGAAGTCAGTTTGGCAGTTTGGTGGATCGCCTGCACCAACATGGGTGTGGCGGCGCAGCAGGGGGAGGTGTCACAGATTCAGCTTGGCGCATGGATTCTCCTACCATTGCTACACAGATGACACCCAGCTGTTCCTCTCTTTTCTCCCGTCCTCTGACGCTCACATTGCAACTCGCATCTCGGACTGTCTGGCTGACATCTCTGTCTGGACAACTGCACATCACCTCAAGCTTAACCTGAATAAAACCGAAGTCCTCTTCATCCCAGGGAAAGACTGCCCTCGCATGGACCTGTCGGTCACTGTCGAGGGCATCACAGCACACGCGTTTAAAATCGCCCCTGTGGACACGTACCTATCGGGTTGTCAAGTGACGGATCTTGCACTGAACCTCCCCTAACGCATTAAAGGTGAGGAGAGGAGCTCATTTGATTGGTGAAGATCTGAATAATCCCAGTCCACGCCTCGTCTCCTCCTCGTCTCCCACTCACGCCTTCTTCTCCTCCCTCTTTCCCACTTGCGCCGCTGGGCGAGACGGGAGGCATGCCTGCGCGAGCCTGCGCGGTGCACGAAACTTGCAAAGTCCAGGCGGACACACCCCGTCAAGCTGACTGCGCCTGATCTACGAAACTAGGGCCCATTATAGTAGAAGGTTTTTATTGAAGGGATTTTGGATATGTCTGTTTTTAAACATAGAATCAGAAAATACTGTCACAAAATATATTTTCTCCATGTTTTAGGAACACAACGTTCTATAAATCAGGCTGTAGATGATATATGAACAAAGCCCTCCATAAAAACCTTCAGATGATGGGAATGAAACTGGAAATTATGGAGATTTCTGGCGTGAGTATGAGAAAAAAAAACCTTTTAAACATAGCAAAATCCCATCCGTGTTACAAAATACCACAGGTCAACAGGGTAAAAGAAAAACAAATGCATATCACCATAAAACATCCCCAGTTGATTACATGAATGAAGCTTTTAAATATGCAAAGAGGGCATGGTCTAATGCAAGCTTTTGAGGGATTTTGAATTAATCTTCAGGAAATAGACAAATTGTAAAACAAACACCTACATGTGTATTTTGGATGTTTTCTTTCCACTAGTCTGAAAGAGGACATGTCATTGAAGCCAAATAGCCCAAAATCTCAAAATGAACCAGTATGACGATGTTTTCCTTAAATGAAGCACGTCCGGGTTTAGCACATGACAGATGAGCCTGGGTTCTTTGTTTTAATATGCTGAGAAGTAGAAAAGGTCAACTGAACTATGACAATAACTATAATAAATGGATTGATTCGCACCTAACCATGTCTCTTGGTATTTTGAGTAACAATTACGAGTATGAGCAGAAAGAATGAGAGGTTTCACTCCAGCTTGTATTGTTTATGTTGTCGTTCTCATCCTTCCCTCTGTTTCTCTGCATCCTTAGCAGGGAAGGAAGGGCTCCTTCTGCTCTCTTACCTGGTTCCCCACTTCTTCCCGCATCATCGTCACCAACAATCCATGGCTGCGATTGGTCCTCACCATGACGACCACTGCTCTCATACTTGTGATGGCCGTCTTCAACATGGTACGAGAAGCGAGATGTGGGTGCGGTCGGTCCGTTGCTGTATGATCAGCTGATTGTGGAACAGTCTGGTTCACTGCGTGGTTAAGTGCCTCTTGGCTTCATTGCTGTTCTATAATTATGCCACTAAATATAACACTCATACCTGCAATGATACAGTATGTATAAATATGCAAGTGTGAAAAGTACAGTTAATCTCAGCTCATGTGGTTTAGTTGTAGACATTTTAAAAAATCTAAACACATAACCACGTCATTACTGTCATTACCATTACTGTACAGCTGATTGTGTATATATATATATATATATATATATATATAGAGAGAGAGAGAGATACAGTATATAGATATTTATACACCACTTTCACATTTCTATATTTGAATCAAAACACTTTTGGATATTCTGAACACGAAAAGGCATCAAACTCTCTGGTGGTCGCAGATTATACTGATCTATCCCATTATCTGTATGACCCGCTGCTGCCTGGCGACGCACACAGGAGGATGTGTGTACACACTGGTTTGAAAATCGCTAGTTGTTGCCTCGTTTTTAAAAAGAAAAGAAAAGAGAGAAAGTTTCTTCAAACAGTAGCACAAACTGAACGGAGAGATTAAAATTCAGCATCCTGAATATTTCATTCCTCAGAAGTGTTGCTGCACTCCAGCTTCATGCAGCTCGGCTTATCTCTCCCCAGAATCAAACCTAAAACCCTCACAGTGTCAGTCTAGAGACCGGTGAGCTCTGGGGCCCGTTTCACAAAGCAGGTTCAACAAACTCTGTACCTAACCCTGAACTCTGAGTTGAACAACTCTGAGATGGGAAACTCGGAGTTTTCGGTTTCAGAACAGCGGTTTTGAATTAGTTCAGTCAACTCTGAGTATGTAAACTCTGAGTTACGCGCGTGCCTGCCGACTCTACAAAGCCATCATCAATGGAGCTCCGATACTACGATTCACCATGGCAACGGGGAGAGCGTCATTAGATATTACCGAGTGTTTATGTAGAAAACGAGCTCATCCTGAGAAAGCGGAGCAACGTAACTGCAGCAAAGTAGCGATAGTTGGCGTGGCAGACAATTACTGCCCGATCTAATGTGTATAACTGAATGAAACAGTCGATTGATCTAAAGGTAATAAGTCTTTATTTTCAGGTTTGGAGAGCGTAATGGTTAGCAACGCTGCCTACGGTGCAGGCGACAGCGGTTCGGTTCCTGTAGTTCACAAAGTAGCGCAACACATAAATTATTATTTTTATTGGGTATAATCCCCCCAGGCACAGAAAGAAAGTGGCTTCAGTTGAAAATTAAGCATAAGAATATTGCGCAAATACGTTGACTAAGGCATATGATTTTAATCATATTTCACATATTAAACAGTAAATATAAGCAGGTATTTCAACACAGGAATGTACTTAAACATTTCATAAATCTCCCGTTCGCAAAAACACGACCTCCGCAAAGAATCTGGTTGCGGATTATGTCCGCGATATGAAATGTTGAGAATGTCGGAGAATATTGTTTAGATAATATCTAATGTGATTGAAAGGAAAGGTAATCAAAATCCTCTCCCGACGCAAAGCTGCTAGAATCACTTTTATTTCCGTATCGATTAGGTTGGCGATGAAAGGACGGCATATTTTTTCAGAGTTGGTTAAGATTCCGGAAAAAGGCGGAGACATGTAGGGAGAAACTCAGGGTTTGTTGAAGCAAACCTGCTAGCGAGCAGGTTAGTTTCACGGAGCATGTTACCCGGGTAACTGACTCAGATTTATGCTGAACTGGCTTTGTGAAACCGAAAAACCAGAGTTTCCCTCATCTCAGGGTTAACTAACTCAAGGTTTTCACTAAACCTGCTTTGTGAAACGGACCCCTGATTACTTAACAATGTAAACATAATGTTGAAACCGTTGTGGCTGGTGTGCCAGTTAAGTGTGTGTTTGTGTCTGCTAGTTCTTCTTGGGGGACCCTGGAGGATCCGTGGATGACGTCCTGACAACTACTGCACCTGTGAATGTGACTAACGACAGCCTGCTGGACTCCCAGGAGGAAAACACGGAAGAAAACAAGTTTTATCTGCCAGTGAGTTCGATAGGGAAGGTTCTTGGTCAGCCAGGTCACGGTGTTCTTTGGAAGCTTCATCATCGGCAACTCGAGGTGTTTGAACACGTTTCTCCTCTCGTCCAACTGAACGAGGAGTTTAGGTATTTAACATAAGAGTTGTTGATCCAACCTGAGCTGTTAAGGTCACATGAGTGCGAGTGTGGATGGTTGGCGATTTGTCTGAGAACTGATCTGAGGACATTCTGACAATATTTAATCACTCGACTCACCACATTCCTCTCCAATCGTCCAAGTACTATTGGAAATGTGGTAAGATGGAAATGTTTCAATCTGGCTTTGGGGTTCATCATAGGACTGGGACAGTAAAAGTAGTGATGACATCAGGATGAGATGCAAACTAACTGGAGTTACTGAAGTGCTAAGTTGGGTCACAAACCTACACCATGTTGCTCCGACTGCTGAATAATGAAAGCCCGGCACGGACTCACTCAAGGCCTGCAGAGCTACCATTTGTGTCATTCTTTGGTTTTACATAACCATGTTGCATAATAATATTGACGTGTTCTTATGTCAGCATTTCTAATCTTGTTTTATACAGTGTTTGTTGACTCACCACTGGTAGCCCACAAATAAAGCTACATGATTTCTTTCCTACACACGCGTCAGCTTTGTCTGGTGGCAACTTTTCACAGAAAAGTTTTTGGTCACCCTCTCTCTCTCTCTCTCTCTCTCTCTCTCTCTCTCTCTCTCTCTCTCTCTCTCTCTCTCTGTCCCCAGTACTTCATCTACTGCTGTATACTGGGGCTGGTGTCATGCTCTGTGTTCCTGAGGATCAACTATGAGCTGAAGATGGTGGTGATGCTGGTTGCCGTGGTGATCTACAACATCATCATCCTCCAGACACACGCCTCCCTGCTGGATGGATTTAGCAAAGCGCTGTACACCACCGATACACTGGATAGGTACCGCCAAGCTGTACACCCCCCCCCCCCCCCACCACCCACACACACACACACACACACACACACACCCATACACACTCCTCTCCAATGTAGGTATGACAACTATTGGAAGTTTTAATGCCAAAAATAAACTGCCTCCTGCAGCTTTAAGGTCATCGCTATCTGCTTGAAACCCTCCGCCGCCCTTTGACCCTGCAGCCCTGCCTGCATCAGTTCAGCAGAGCCTATTAAAACGACTAATGAGGCCAGACCTGGGTCTCGGGGGACAGAGAACCGCTGAGGTAGCGATATCCCAGATGACTGTCGATCCCCGGGTAGGAGGATGATGAGAGGCAGAACGAGATACAGAAGTTCGTGTTGACGGAGCCCAATTCATTTGTCACGTTTGACTGACAGGTGGAGAAGAAATCCCATGATGCAAAAAAGTTTTAGAGACTAGTGGGATTGAAGGAGACATATTTTTTTCTCCAAATCCCTTTAGTTTCTCTTCCTCACCGTGGCTTCATCCACATGAGAAGTGTGCTGCCATACTGCCACAGCACCGGCGTTTCAATAGAACTGTTAGGCCCAATGGAAGGCAACCACAGAGACGGCCTGAGAAATTAATGTTGCGTCTTAACAAGCATCAATTTATACATTTTTGCATGACATTATGTTGTATGTCTCTGTTTTCTAATATACAGCAGTAAACGATACATTGCGGAATTCATGCCGACCATATGGTCAACTCAAATAGTGCAAAATTCATAGAAATAAGAGATGTTATCATATTCAATTTATTAAAACACGTTACAGTTTCAACATCAACACCAGTAAACAGATAACTGAAAAGCTTGTAAACGTCCTTAGTGTACCAGCGATTTTCCACAATTATGTCTATTTACAAATCATAATTAGAACACATAATGACTGATTATTTTCCAAAGGCATGTTTTCATCACCAATTTTGGAGGACATATAATTATGTTAATAGGACTTGCTGATTCTAAAATATCACTCGACTTTGATACAAAACAAGATCAACATTGTCATAATTGATCACTTCATTCTCTCTCTCTCTCTCTCTCTCTCTCTCTCTCTCTCTCTCTCTCTCTCTCTCTCTCTCTCTCTCTCTCTCCCTCTCTCTCTCTCCATGTCCAGCCCAGGAGTGCTGAAGGATCTAAAGACGATGGGCTCGGTGTCTCTGTTCATCTTCTTCATCACCCTTCTGGTGTTAGCCAGGCAGGTCAGTAGTCTATTTTAGGGTTCCAGTCTTGGTGGTTCTGGCGACCCTTTATGTTGAGATTTATCTCTGGGAAGTGGCAACAGCAAAAATGGCTGTTAAAGACATTAATTGAAATTAAAATCTCCAGGATTGCTTCTTCAAATTGGCCAGCCATGTGGCACAGACGGCTCTCACAGTTATATATAGTTACAGCCTTTAGTCTCTACAGTTGTTTCTGTCTTATTAGGCCACTCGTTGATGGAACAGAACGTTACTCTCTGCACGAGCAAGTGAATCTGCGTTCGAGGATTTGGCTCAGGATGCTCAAAAGATCTAAAATCTTGTTCAGATGGATATTTTAGTGACGTAGGAGCAGCCAGCCCTTCCTCCGTCTTCTCCGTGTCCACCATCCTCGCCTCAGATGAGAGCTAAACTAAGCCGACACCGACACAGATTCATATTTTTTCTCTTTTTTTTTTCGGGTACCATCCATCATCTCTGACCCCAAAACAGATGTTCTGGACAGAAATACTCACAGCGCTCCTGTACCCAAACCTGGGGCTCCCCTGAGAGCACTCGGTCCAAACAGCTCCATTTGTTGTTCCCATTCTGGGTCAGTGTCATCGGAAGGGAGAGGAAACACAACTCTGCTGTGGTAAACTCTCTGTTGCTGTCATATCTTATTCCGACCCACACTCTTATCAAGGTCTTTCAGGGGTAATTGGGTTCCTTCTTCCCCAGATGCTGGTGGGTGTGAATAAAATGCTTTATCGGTTATCCTCAAAATAATTCTGGAAACAGGTCAGAAGGTTTTAGACGTGGCGTCATCCAAAAAACGTTGACGCGGAAGTACGTAAATCGGTTGGTGGATGTGAGAGGGCAGGAGACCCAACAGAATCCATTTTTATCCCGTCTGTTAACACATTTGCTTTGCAAAACTCTGATCGTCGAACCGTAATGAACCCATTTCCAGCCATTTAGCCAGAGGGAGCGGGTTAGGAGAACCAATGCATCTGTAATTCAGATGCACATTGGAGCAGAGCTCATTTACAGTCTTGTTAGCTGCGTTCTAAACAGACTACTTTGTAGAGTCCAGGAGGTACTGAAGCGCTCACACTGTCCATACATATGCAAATGGATCAGAATAGCTGTCCTCTCCATTCTACACTATGGTGCTCCTGTTTCAGCCTCAGGCTGGCAACACTATAGATGGAGATCTCAGAGACGTATGAGCCGGCACTGCTGGAGCCTTCTAACTCGGCAGGAGGTTCATCTCCAGGGACAAATATCCAGCTCACACATGCATCATCCTGACTGCATACTACATACATGAACTATATCTCACAGGACACACACACACACACACACACTGGACAGGCCTGCCCACAGGTAGCCTTCAGCTTCCAGTCATATACCAGTTTAATGATGGTGTGTTCAGGGAACCCCTGTCGGATCCACAAAGCAACACTCCTGGGATGTTTTGAAGCATGAATAACCCAGACACTTAAAAAAAGACAGAAGAAGAAGAAGCAGCAGCTACCTTTTTTTCACCTTTATCGGGACATTAATTTTCTATGAATACCAAGCAAGCCCTTTAGTTTCAGTCGGTTAGGTCTCCTACAATCCTAGTGGCAGATTATGAGAACAAAATGTAGATGGCCTCTCTGTGAAAAAGCTCATAGATCATGGACATGTTTCTGTAGCTGGAGGACGACTGTAGGAGACTCGGGCTCCCAAACAAGACTTTTTTCAGTTCCTCTAACCTGATCTTGATCTCTTCTGTAGCTTTGGAGCAGAGAGTGCTGGGTGTGAATGACGCAGGTGTCTCTTTACTCTCTGTGTCCTCCTGTAACAGAATGAATATTACTGTAGGTTGGACTTCCTGTGGAGGGACAAGTTCAAGAGGGAGTGCGAGGAGATTGAAACCATGGAGAACCTCAACCGGGTTCTGCTGGAGAACGTTTTGCCCGCCCACGTCGCCGAACACTTCCTGGGACGCAACTGGAAAAATGAGGTGAATTCACAAGAAGTCTGGCTGTGTTGATGGTGAGTCGTGTTACTTATCTCAGGGCGAACCGGACGTCCTGTACCTGAACGCCTGCGTGTCCCGTTACACCCCTCATGAGAAGGGATGGATATTAGATTATACCAGAGATTCACCCAAGAGGAGAGTTTTCCTCTCAACTTGAGAATTAATAGTCAAATTAAAAAGTATTCAAACATTCAATGCTGTTGCAGTGCACTTGTTTTAGTGTTATTTTCATTTCAGAAGCAGGAAACAAAGTATCTCATCCCTATTTTTAGGTCTCATGGTTGGCAGCTATGGCCAAAAGATGGTTAGCTGAGTGTACAGAGCTAGAAGAGACTCCATACGGTTACCGTGCCAAAACACACCACAGCACATACACTACCATTTTAGGAGTTAACATGATTTAATGGGTTCATTTGCAATTTTTAGAGGCCAATATAGTCTTCTTTGTGCAGAGCCGGTCTGGCTGTATCTTCCAGACATACCAGTGGTATTGACCTTCTCATTTAACGATCTGTAAGCAAATACGTGTATTTGTCAAACTAATTGTCTTAAATGATTTACATGTTCTGTTCATTTAAGCCTTTATCAGCATATTCTTTTGTTTCCTCAGCTGTAATATGTCGTATCATTGAATCCCTCTGTTTCACCCGTCATGCTCTGCTGCTGGTGCATACACCCCACAGACTCCACATTTCTCCTAACTCGCTCCAGCGCTGTACACTTGAGGTTGCTCTCGCTTCCCGTCATCTACTCTGTTCCGTCTCTCCCGTGATGAATCACGTTACTACTTTTAAACCTCGTGTCCCGACAGGGATGATGAATATTTAATTTTCATTTATTTAAAGAGTCGGTGTTAGGTATTCTGCTCATAGCTCTTCTTCCTGCTGTCGGGACTGTTCACCTTTCACTTCCCTTCGCCCGTGATCAATACAACATGTTATCTTCTTCTTGCTTGTCATCAGGACCTGTATCATCAATCCTACGAGTCGGTGTGTGTTATGTTCGCCTCCATCCCCGACTTCAAAGAGTTTTACACCGAGTCTGATGTCAATAAGGAAGGACTAGAGTGCCTCCGTCTTCTCAACGAGATCATAGCGGACTTTGATGAGGTAAACCCCTCTCACACTTATGACCCAGCTGTTTTGTAGGAGCACCGACATCGGGCCATTACGCTGCAGGAGAAGCAGCCGCATGTGTTTGAGAGGGAGCTGGTGTTATTTCCTACTGCTGTGTATGTCGTGTGACATCACTTCCTCCTCCGTGTGTCCTCAGCTGCTGTCCAAACCCAAGTTCAGCGGCGTGGAGAAGATAAAGACCATCGGCAGCACCTACATGGCGGCGACGGGACTGAATGTGACGCTGGGACCAGAGTGCACACAGGCATGCTTCTACACACACGTGCACTCTCTCAGGGTCACAGACGTGCACGCACTGACAGCGCATGACCTCATTAGGCATGTTTTTTACAGGATGTGGCCGTGCATGCTAGTGGCGAGCTCCATGGCGTTCACAAGTTACTTATTAATAAGCTTACTTTAGCTTATTATGTAGAAATAATGTAGGTTGCTGCTTTTAATTTGAAGGAACTTCAGGAATGCAAACGAGCCTCACGTGCAATAGGCTTGGTGACGTTAACGAGTGTAAAGATTGAAGTCACTATGGTCTATCATTAACTTAAAATTGGTTGACCCTAACGTTGTTAGCAGCTAAATTTACACATGGCGAGTGAGTGTGTGAGCGTTGGGTTGAGTGTGTGTGAGAGGAGAGCAAGTGAGTCCATGAGTCAGTGAGTGGACCCTATTTCCCATGTTTGTGTGTCTGACTGACTAATAGAGTCAACAATCTTTGAAATTGATCCAGTATTGACCAATCAACGCGCTGAAATGTAATCGCACCGGAGCAATCTGCCACCGCCATTTAAGTTTGGTGGAAGCGCTTGTTCTGTTGTTCATGGCCACTGAGGGGCCTGATTGTAATCGAAGTGTCTTTCAGTTTTGTTGTCAACGCGAGGTGGCACGTGGCTGGAAGACAGTGGTGGAAACGTGAGAGCTTGTTGTGTTGGAGAACAGGAAGCGTAGCGTAGCGACAAGACTGTCAACGCCATGGCGTGTGGATTCGACGGCTGCCCTGATTCATTTAATGAATAGCTGCTGCAAATTGAAGTAGCAGAAGAAGTGAAGCAGCTGCTGCAAGGCTGCGAAGCTCAGGAGACTGCAGGTGTTGGTGCCTGATTTTGGATTTAAAGACTTCTCCTGGAGAAGAACTTAACTTTCACTGTGCTAAACAGACTGGATCTAAAGGTTTTACTTCTCTGTAGGGTCTCTTCCATTATGTTGCCAGACACATGATAACAATCGGAGTACAGCATTGTGGTATGTGGGGGGTCCTGGTTAGTTTTTAGTACGCATACTCTTCCCTGTCTAATAGGCCTATCAGTGTTATACTGACATTTTTATTAGAGATGGTCCGATCAGGTTTTTTGGGACCGATACCGATCACCGATCACCTAAAGCCTCAACGATCTGATTACCGATCAGAACCGATCGATCACGTGGGGTCGGCGTTGTCTTTTTCTTTTCACTTGTCAGTTGCAGGAAATCGTTATGTTCTCTGCCGTGAAATGACTTCAAGTGCCGAATTAAATTTGTAGTATTAAAACTACTGGCTTTATTTCCCCCACGAGGCACTAAATGCTTGCATGCGTTACAGCTAGCGTGTGTAATATCTGTCTCACATATTTCAAAAAACTGCCATATAGCTGACATGTTAGCAGTGCATGCAGGCAGTGTGACCACAACACAACACTTCTTCTTTGTTTTGAAGCGGCAGCGGTTTGGCGCACTACCGCCCCCTTTGGATCTGGAATGTAACAAACACAAGCACATGTATAATATATATATAATGCGATCAGATCGGTGATTTTAACCTTACATCGGATTTCCGATCGATCGCTTTTTTACCATATCGGCCCGATCCCATCAGTTACCGATCGATCGTCACCATCTCTAATTTTTATAATGCCTTTGCAATAGTAGTTATACCTCTGACTACAGAATCAAAACAAGCTTTTGCACAGTGTATATCACATTGTGACATATACACTCATGATAGCCTACATTTTGATCTGATTTGCACAAGGTTTTTTTTTCAGCTACTTAAATTATCGTGGCGCCCATTTCTTTTTCATCTCCACCACCTTTTTTTTCGTTTCAACATTTTTTGTTTTTCTCTGTGTAATTTCAGAGGGAAGTCAGTGACCCAGTCAAGGGTCAAGCTGAGCCAATCAGATTAAACAAAAGGTGGAGGGGTCCAAGTTGGGAGGAACCGTTTGCATCCCTCTAATTGACAGGCTGTGTTCACACTACACACGTACGTTGACGGACCGTTGCCGGACGAGGGAAGGCGTGTCTGGTTCATGGGGGAGATGCATTTGCAGATACAGCCAGCTCTGATCTCAATCTCATTGTCTGACAGATCCATCGGAGCCCGAAAAGTTACATTTTTCTCAACTTCTCTGACGCAAGTGATGCAATGGAGCAGACCCACAATTAATTTCAGCATAATGTGACACAAACCCATGCAAAGTCAATGACATCTGTCAACGGAAAGGTGTAGTGTGAAATCAGCCTTAAGCTGGCCCAGTCTGAGTGGCGGGCCAGAGCTCCGGCGTTTAACGTCCATGACTGGATCTGACATCTGAAATTAAAATATGACCGATGGCGTCCACTCGTTGACCAAGTAGCTGCAAGGAGCTTTTTAAGTTTGCTGCTTCCTTAAGTGCTCCAGTGTGCTGGGTGTGTGTGTGTGTGGGGGGAGCAGGAAATTGGATTCCTATTGCTGTGGGTATTCTCTTACTAATAAAGTGGAACGGGTTTGTGAAGCAATGAAAAGAGCGCTGGACAAATTAGACCCTTCATGCACTCATATTTTAATGGCAAATGTGGGTGGTCCCAACGACTTTTTTAAAAGATGGTGGATTCCAATTTCAATAATTGTTGTCCTCCATTAATCACAGACACAAGACATGGAACAATAGCGTGCAGGTTGAAAAATACTGAAGTTACCCTTCAAGGCAAACATTAGCTTAATAAACAACTTCATATTTCATAACAGAAGACCAGACAAAGAGAGAACCTTTTTGCACATGGTCGCCCCATTTCAGAGTGCCAAAATGGTTTTGGCAGCTTGAGCTCATCTTCAATAAACTTTGTCATTTTCCATTGTGGTCACAAAACAGGATGAAATATTGGTGGTCACTTAGAGCAAATGAGATCACCACACGGAAATGTAGTCAATTATATCAAATTAGAAAAACAGAGTGACCAAACCAGCCAAATCATCCTCAAAGGCTACAACATCAAATATACTCCAACTTTTGTCTATAACATCTCTAGCACTCATATTATGTACTCCTTTTTTGTATTTTTACTCCTGGAAACCGTGACATCAATAAACAACATGAACAAGGAGGTTTTTGCGCCCCACAGCTGAGAGTATCACGCTGAGGTTCTTCCTCATCAAGTCTTCATCATCGGGACACTTGGGCTGAGGAAGAACTTCAGAGTGATGCTCTCACCAAAAGGATTTGGCCAATCATGGTGATCATGGTCTTATTGTATGTATTTACAGTCTTGCCCTACTCTTCATTTAGCAATGACACATTATTGACCCGTGAACATGGTTGAGATGGTTGAGATGAGACCCTTAACGTGTGCTCTCCCCTCAGGAGCATGACAGACAGTACATGCACATTGGCACCATGGTGGAGTTTGCCTTTGCTCTCGTGGGGAAGCTGGACGTCATCAACAAACACTCCTTCAACGACTTCAGACTCCGAATCGGTGAGAACATTTCCTCTCAGCGTAAATTAGTGTATATGTGATGTATGATGATATGTGGTATTTCTGAAGAATGTGATTGTTTTTTGTGTTAGGAATAAACCACGGGCCAGTGATCGCAGGGGTCATCGGGGCCCAGAAACCTCAGTATGACATTTGGGGAAACAGCGTGAATGTGGCCAGTAGGATGGAGACCACTGGGGTTCTGGGGAAAATACAGGTGGGACATCTTACAGGAACACGGGTCGAGTCTTCCAGCGTGCTCGGGATCTTCTACTCATGTGTCTTTCTCCTTCCGTGCAGGTAACGGAGGAGACAAGTCATATCTTATCAACGCTGGGGTACATGTGCTCGTGTCGCGGCATCATCAACGTGAAGGGCAAAGGGGAGCTGAAGACCTACTTTGTCCACACGGAGATGACCCGGTCTCTGTCACAGGGGACGGTAATGCCGTGAGCGGGGCCACGCTAAGCGAACAAATAAAGACTTGAGAACACAAACACACACACTCACACACACAAAGTGGCCGTACAAGCGATTGGTCATGCTCCTTAACTAAAGCCCATTACCAGCAGCCCACAGTACAACGGATAGATTGTCAAGAGCCAGTTTAGTCATTAGCAACACAATGTTAGAGCGGGGCCGAGGTGCACCGCCACTTTGGATGGTTTTCACATCTCAAGAGTAAGGAGGATTTTACTCCAAGGACTCTCTTCACGGTCTAAAGGAGTACCTGACTAGAGAGAGGGTGCAGCTCCAAAGGACCACACTCACTCTCTGTACAGTAGTGGTGAGGAGCTAATTACCCATGCCAGTGTTGCAGAGCTTCGGAGCCTTATACTTGAGCAAAATTAGCTTGCCTGCCTGCTATATATATATATATATATATATATATATATATATATATATATATATATATATATATATATATATATGGTTGGCACTGTGAACCAGTTTGTTTCATTTTATTCCATATGGATGTTACAATAGTCTATTGTCATATAGAGCAGCTGGTGCCAACGAATGGCCGGTGTGTGTTGGGTAGTTTGCCAAAAACCTGTGAATCGTATTTATAGCTTTAGAGCTGTGTTTGTGTCCCACTGAAGAGTCGGTGGACTCGAGACTCGAGAGGGAAACATTGATTTTTTTAAAAAATCCATCGGAACCAAACCAACAGCAACGTGTGTGAATGTTCACCGCTATCCTTTTTTTGTTGTTCATTAAACATTTGTATATAAATTCACGTCCTCGTGTCTTTGCGTATTTGTTTGTGAGACGTTCACAGTACAGTCGGACGCTTGTAAGAGCATTGGTTTGAATGATTAGAGACGATACATGTTTTCTTGTGGCGGATGTATTTATTGTGATCATCAGATGCACCAATAATACTTCTTCATTTCTACAGCAGCTCTTGTATCAGCATCTTTGATTGCATGATCATTGTTTTAAAGCAATAGACTTTAGGAACTACTTGATACCATGCCCATATTTGTCCATTCAATGTCAAGCTACAGCCATTAGCTGGTTAGCTTAGCTTAGCATAGCGACTGGAAATGGCGTTATACAACGTATTAATACATAAGTTTAGAGGTGCTGCTGAGATTGACTACAGAGTTTAACGGTTTACGTTGTGCTAAGCTAAGCTAAACTATTCTACTGCAGGTCATCTTTCATATCCAGATGAGAATGATCCCCAGGAGGCACATTTCTCTCAGTGTATTCCTACCAATACTATCAGAGTGTATCAGATATCCTTTTTCTTGTCAAATATGAGGTATGGAAGGTATTTGCATCAATACATGGAGTAATAATAAAAGGCTGTCCAGGGGAAAATCCCTGTGATTCAAGAAGCTATTTACTGGAGGACCACAGAGACATTTCTGAGGAGGAATCTGCTCGGAGGTAAATGAAACCATTATTTTTGCCGCATACTAATTCATGCAACGTTTTCCATTTTACTCAGCTATTTTTCTCTTCCTCCTTTTGAAGCACCACCTTGTGTATTAGCTCCCAAAATCCTCTTAAATAAACACTATAGCTCCAACGCCAAACTGATTCAAATACTGCATCATTTCTAAGAATAAATGGTCTATTTCTGCCAGAGTACAAAGGCAGAAGCAAATGAGAGATGACTGAAAAAAAACAAAAACCTTTCATGTAGGAGGTTGGTCTCAGTTGCACGGGTTCAGGATTAATGGACAAAAAGAATCCAAGAACTTACGAATCAAAGAGGTTAGTGATGCAGAGAAAGGATTTATTTACATGAAGCAAGGGTGACAATAAACAGCAGAGAGATCAAACACATGCAATGTATAGTCATTAAAATGTATATGAATGATTGTGAGAGTTGATCTGAAATCTGTCGTAGACAGAAGCCCTGTCACCCAGAACATCCAGTCTCTTAATAAGAGCAGCTATTAAACCGAACGCCATGACTGATCTTTGACATCA
Source organism: Chelidonichthys spinosus (assembly GCA_029853015.1). Lineage (NCBI taxonomy): Eukaryota > Metazoa > Chordata > Actinopteri > Perciformes > Triglidae > Chelidonichthys > Chelidonichthys spinosus. The sequence continues at coordinate 19,020,805 of CM056836.1, forward strand.
CGCACAATATCGAGTCGCAATAACTGCCAGACGTTTTTGGATTCATAGTCTGCACTGCCTGAGCCTTTAAATTATACTGATAGAACTGCAAACTGTAGTATGAGCTTCCTGGAATATGTCACAGCTTCATATTTTCCAATTGATTCTTTTGACAGATAATATTTCACTTGAAATAACACTTTGTCTTGTTAATTACTGAGATACAATACATCTATATGTCATAACACCATCTGATTAAATGGTTGGATGTTCAATAAACTCAAATCAATCTCGCACACTACAACACTTTTAGTTGATAGATTTCCGTCCTCTCTCATGCTTGGGGTACTTTGATGTAGGGATCACTGATCCCTTTCCTTCTGCAGGTGATCCTGTTATCGCTGAAGACCACAGCCTTCACGGACTCTATTTGGGGAAGCGTGGGCCTGTTTGGTAGAGGAGGGGAACAGGATGACGGCCGTACTCTGATGAGGAGAGCACCGGCACGGCTCTGGACTTCTCCTGGGGTTGAGCAGAAGAACAAAGCAGACACTTTTGTGAAGCCTTTAAAATCATTCTCATGATTCATTGCAATCTGATAATTGAGCTCATATGAGATTGTGACAAAAAGGCATTTACACAATATTATTCATAGAGTCATTTTTTTTTTTGCACCAAATTCTTACAAAGAGTCAACATTTGAGTATGAAGACAGGGGGATGGTATGCAGCTGCAGGTGCTGTATTCTACGATCGCACAGACCTTGCTACTGTTCTGATGCTGGTGTGGTAGATTTTATTTGCATAAGCCTGATCGGGTTACAGAAAAAGAAACAACACTCTGCTATTATCTGCCAATAAAATAGTTTTAAATTCACATTCAGAATTCGCCGAGAGCTGTCTCCCGAGCTGACAGCCAGCCTCTCAACTCACAGTAATTACAAGCTCAGCAGTGTGTGTGTGGCTGCTTTGTTCACCAGCGTCTCTGCTTCCAGTGACCCAGAAACTTACTGTGAGCTACATTTCCCGACATGAATAATTCCTCTATGGAGATGAGATGGAAAGGAGCCATAAACAAATGCCAAAAAATTTTGATATCATATGTCAGCCGCCACACGCTAAAAATGAACTAAACGTATTGTAACGGACTGCAGGTTATGGAACTGTTCTGTTTATGATGTTATTCCAAGCTGTATTGTTGATGTTCTGCAATGGCTAAGTTGAACCTGTTCAAGTTCGGAGGCTGTGACGCTTGTCAGTTAGTCTGCTGTGATAGGTAGCGTGTGGAGAATGTGTGTGATGTGATTGGTGGAGAGGAGGGAGAGCAAGGTTGGTAGAGAGATCGGGGGAGCGTGTGAGTGAGAGAGGCTAGCGGATGAAAAGGAGAGTTTTGGAGGAGCGCTAACTTTTTTGTTTTTTTGGCGTTGGCTACGGCCCGCAGTTGCCTGTGTTATACGAAAATAAAGAACCCCAACTAAACTCTCGTAGCCGTTATTTGAGGGACGCTACAGTATGTATATAGAACATTTAGAAATATGTGAATTCATTATCTTAATAATATACCATCAGTGACATAAGAAGTGGATGTAGTCGCCATGACCCTTTTGTTTTGCAGGCGGACGTTTTGAAGCCTTGAGTTTGGCATTTTGATCATCGCCATCTTGGTTTTTGTGACACGAGAGGGAAGGGGAAGTACAACAAGACATTTTTAAGGAACCTTACAATGAACTTTCATGACCTGAAAGGGTTAAAGTCATAAAACGAAAACACAGACGTCTCCCAGACCGGACACCATGGTAGTGCCCCCTCAATCGCAAGATAACCTCGCCCTACTTCATCATGTTGGACTCTAAATGGACCATAATGTACTAAATGAACATCATACTGTATTGGGGAAGACTTGAAACTAGAGATTGAGACCATAAACACATATTTTCACTGTTTACTGAGATAAAACATCAAGTGAGAAGTAGAGACGTTTTCTGATAGCCAGCAGGGGACTAGTCGCCCCCTGCTGGCTATTGGAAAGAAAACACGCTGAAGGCACTTTTGTTTTGGCATCACTTTTCAGACATGAAGGTTGCTGCTGGTAACACACTGACCTGTGACCTGTGTGATGTACACTGAGTACATGACTGAACTTTTAATTCATGAGTTTGAAACCTCACTAGAAAAGTGATAAAATACACTTCTATCCAAAACCAAGCACTGTAATATATATATATATATATATATATATATATATATATATATATATATATGACAGGTGCAGGTGCAAACAGACCCCAGCGACCACCCAGATCCTTTATGATACAATTTCCCAAAACGTATGGCTGTTTGATTATTATTTTCCTATGATTGTCACTTTTGGTTTATTCTTAGTTCCAGATGACGACCATGGTCATAGGTTAAGCCTGCTTTCTGGAATGCACCCATGATCATTTACCCTTTTCCTCTCTATCAGCTAGACGCTTGATTTTATTGAAGTGGAACGACGTAACCCCTCCATCACACAATCAATGGATCAAGGATGTGATGCAGAACATCACGTTTTAGGGAATCAGATGCACTCTTAACAGCTCCGTGAAGGGATCTTTACAAAACCTGGCAACCCATTAACAAAATATGTGAATAACCTGCCTGACATGGAGCTATGAACTGTTACCTGCAGGTGTTCTCTCCTATTAATGCTTCAACACACATGATGCTTCAGTTGTTGTTTCTTTACAGTATTCCTTATCTATATATATATATATATATATATATATATATATATATATATATATATATATATATATATATATATATATATATATATGATGTGATATCTTGTGTCAATGTCTTGTCTGAAAAATAGGAATGAATCACTCTAAATACAATGTATAAAAAGATTGATGAAAGTAATGCAATCATTTTCAACATATTACCTGAGATGCGGAACATAATATGTGAGTATTATGAAAATAATTGTGGGTCATCTTCAAAGGAAGGGATGATTTATGTGTCTTACATGTCTGTGTCTAGTAGAGTCAGACTTCAACGTAAACAAGCAGGGGATTGAGTTTGTGGCAGGTTTATTACCTGCTTTGTGTAGTGAATTGGTGGAGAAGTTGGTGATCCATGTCTATAATGCATTATAACCATTCTTACAATTCTTACAATAGCACAGTGTAATTATAGTTATTGTAATATAATTATAAGCCACTGATTTAAACAAGATTTTTAATTGCTAAAGGATCTAAAATTTCTTCACATAATGGCGGCTCCATGATTTAACAAACAAAATGAGCAGAAATATAGAGACTGTTTCCCACAATCCAACATCCTTGTCAGATTCATTTAACTCAACTTCAAGCTCCCCGGCAAGCTAAACAACGGTCAGATGAGAGTGACTAACGTGGCCGTTACCTCCTCGTTTATGTGCAGTCCTCTTCCTTTATCGTGTTTCCTGTCGTCTCACTGCAGTCTTGCATCGTAACCCTCCGCCTGGTGGAACATTTGGTCATACGCCGATGCTTCAGGAACCTACGGAGACGGTGAACAGACTGTGGATCATCATTCAAAGCCTCGGAGAGCATCATTCTCTGCTACTTTGGGTAAGGTGCAGCAGGTAGTTGTCGAACCAATAATCAAGTAGTTTTAGTTACAAGAAACAGCACTGTGGTAGATCAGTCACCACATCATTTAGAGACCATATTAGTATGTAAAAGCCTTTGCACAGCAACACAGGGAATACACTGGGACACATTCAGAATCCCAAAACATTATTGCTCAGGCACTAATGATCAATTCTGAGATTTGGGTTTATTTTGCCTTCTTCCAGAGGAGTGGAATGAAACCATGTGTTGTATTTCACTACACCTCATGCATCTGTGCATTTCTCCTTAATTACATCATAATACAAGTACATTTTCTGAAAAAGAAAGAGCATGTCTTAATGGAAGTAATACAAATGTGAACTTCATGGTGGTATCACAGTAACATTGGACCCATTTCACCTGGTGTTTCCACCAGGGGGGCTTTTATTATTGTTGTTGTTGTTGTTGTTGTTGTTGTTTAGTATTATGACAAATGTCTTCTATTTGAAAATTAAAATGTTTTTCTCATACCAGTATTTTGTATTTTATGTTACGTCTCTGATGTCAATTAGCTAGAAAGCTAACTGGCTCACCTATGTTGTGCATGGCCCCGTGTTCAATTTGCCAATTAATGTAAACAAAATCTTTGTTAACTATTGTGAACTATCCAACAACAGCAACACAGATCCCGCCAGTGTACCTTGGAGTCGCGGTTGAAGTAGGACGTGTGTCTCGGTTCGCCTCGCGAGCCGGGATGTTGCTGAACGCCGACATGGTCGCGAGCCGTTTGATGTCAGCCACCAGGGAAACGTCCGCCATCTTCTAAAACAATCACAAAAACATGTTCGAAATCACGTTCTATCCAAGTAAAGACGGAGGAAGGGAGAAAAGCAGCAACTGAATCATCGGCGTCACTAGACACTTTTTACTGGGGCACGTGCCCCAGTATTGATCTGCCGTGCCCCAGTAAAATCTCACGTTTGAGTTTTAACGAGCTACTATATTTGGCAGTGGATTCATTTATATTGATAATAACGGTAAAATAATGGATTTTCTTTCTCATCCACAATCTCAAACCAAGGCAGTTTAACTCAAAATACAAGCTGAGGCGCGCACCTTGTGGTCCGGGTCCGGCGCACACATTACGTCCATGCAAGGCAGTGTGCATGTCGTAGCCGGGGCACCGCGACGCGCACGCATAGATAAATGCAAAAAATATATATATATATCAGTCATGTTGTTTTTTAAACGCAAGTCCGTGTTTGACAAGCTTAAACATGGTCAAAAAACACATAGACAGGATATGGTTTACTTCAAAAATACAACAGACCCCCCCACCACGTCATGGTATGATCCACTTCTCTCTCCCACGTGACCTAACCCCGCTCGCCCCGATGCCCGCAGTAGCCGGCGTGAAGCGGCACAGTGCGTGTAGTTTCTGACTGTGTTGCGGTCGTTCCAGTAAGTAACTCAAACAACGACGTGTTACACATTTCTATTACCGCTCAATAATCACCACCAGTCCTCATTCCTGCTTCTCTGAATCACAGATCACTCTTTGTGTCGTTAGATAGTTAGATAGCTGACGGTTTACCCCATTATCTTTTAATTTTAATACAATTTCTTTGTAAACCAAGTGATGGCTCAGCATTATAGTAAGATTTACAGTCACAGTGATTTCCCCAACCCCAAAAGTCTGATGTTCTTCATTCACAAATGTGGGAATGATACTCCAAAATCAACAAAAACACATTGAGCATGTTCATAATGTATGTTGAAATAAATATGAATTAGAGATTAATATCACTAAATTTTTACCTTTCAGTTTTAGCAGCAGGAGTATGGCTGTTGCAGTAATAGTGGGCTAAGCAAGGGAAGTTTATATAGCACACATTTCATACACGCAGCGGGAATTCAAGGATGTTTTTTGTGATTTTAGTAATAGGGGGCCTGTGCCCCAGTAGAGCTTTATGTCTAGCAACGCCCCTGAACTGAATCCACGCTGGCGTCTGCGGTTGCTAGGAGACTGGTACGTTGCCTTCACAAGCTCTTTGTGTGTCTGGACTTTAGACTTTCAAAGTGCTAAACGTGACTTTTCCGGACATTTCAACGAGACAATATGAATAAACAAAGTTGTTATATATCCACGTGATATTTAGGTGAATACTGTGACTGATTCCTGTTATTTTATCAGTATAATAGGCCTTCGGGAACTTTAGCCCTACTCCTGGCTGTGTTTACCCTCTGAATACATTTGTCTGCTCCTTTTGTATTATTATTTGAAATTATGAAATTTTGAACTGATTTAGCTGAAAGCCTCACTTTAAAATGTGACCTGATGCGAAATGAAGGTCATTGCTAATGCATGCTCTTTTTTTTGGAGGCGCAGAGCTATTTTGATGCAGGGAATTAACAAGGAGGGCCAGTTTGGGATTATTAAATTAATTAAACTGCCTACTTTTTTACCATCAATTATTGATACAATTTACTCTTTTCCCTCAATTGGGGCAGAATTATAACTCTTTATGAGTCACTGCATTCAAACATAGCCATCCACCAAGTTCTTTATGCACCTCATTTTAAATAATTTATCTGGCAGTGGGCTGTTAACTATATATAGTTTTATATTTGACGTTATTATATTCTAGAATGCAGACATTCAAAGCATCATGCCCATGGAATTGTCTGTTGGCAAATACACATCGTTGCACAGTTTTCCTTCTTTATGCTAATGATACTTGTCAATTCAAGATCCTTCAAATGTCTCTCACTGAATCTGGTGCATAAACGCCTTTAACCACCGGGGGCTTTTTTTAATATTGACAATTCAAATGTCAATATGTTTTTTTTAACTGTTGTTTTTGTCATCACTACGTTCATGCCCCTGCTGAGTAAAGGCCTTAACTCTGGCAGCAGAATCAATTTATGACACTGGACAGACTTCGCCTCGAGCACAGTTTGGACTCTGTGGTTATGGGTGACAAAAAAGGTCCAGGGACTTCGGAAAAACTATAAATATCCTTACCTCCCAGTCCCTCGGCAGTATGGAGAAATACAGAAGCGACAAAACAATCAATTTTTAACAATTTTGATATTTTGGGAAATGTTTGTATCACTGCTATCATTCGATCAGAGCTAGGCTAGCAGTTTTTCACTGGTGTCAGTTTTTAGCTAAGCGAACCGACTTCACACTTGAAAGCCACGTGTGACTTAAGTGGAAACTCATATCAAGAAAGGGAGTGAACCGATTCCAATTGGGCCCATATTTAGAAAAAACAAAACTGAGAATATAATTCTGTATTTTGTGTGTGACATTTAAACATTTAAAGGCAAATAACTGTGCTTTAATTGAATTTTAGAGGCATGAATATGTCACCCAGCACTCCACAGAGAGTGTGTGTTGCACAGTGATGACGGCCTGAGAAGAAGCGTACAGGTCCTGTTAACCTCTTTACAGCTGTGACATATAGGGACAGAACGTATTTAATTATTTGTGCGTGTCAGTCAGTCCCACCTGCTGTTATGGTTCTCTCCTTCCTCATACTCACCACAGAGCAGCAGGGGGTGGCGAGAGGATGTCACACTCACCGCGACACACACACACACACACACACACACACAGAAAGCCTCAAACCTCGCCAATTACAGGTTTTGCCAAAAATTCAGCAAAGTTCAAGAGGTTTCCAACAACAGTTGTCGTAAGAGGACAAAAAGGGTATGTGGACAGAGAGAGGGTGGGGGGGGGGGGGGGGGGGCTTGATCACCACCTGCTTTCATTCATTTTGGATGTTGTCTGAGTGCAGGAGTAATTACTGCTGACATTTCTCTGGGATATATTGCTGTTTGGCAGGAGTCACTGTGGGAATGAACCCACCTGAAGGGGGGTCAATCATTCAGCGGGTCCTGAGTTATTAAAGGAAGAGACCAGTGTAACTGAGCCTTGTTCTCATCTGGAGTTTTTTTTTTTTTATCCCCCTGCTTCAGACGATGTTTTATTGATAAGGAATTGAATGCTGCAACGTCTTCTCTATATCATTCAAAGGAGCACTAAATATTTTAAAAGCCCACGTCAGTGTAGCGCTGGGCAGCTTGAGCTGATCATTATGTGTGATTAATGGTGAAAGAGGACGTAAATGGACACCACTATAAAACATACAAGATGTAAACATGCCGGAGTTGGCAGGGACAGTCATTTACACCCGCAGTCCCACAGGGAGGTGACAAAAACAGATACATTACAAGAGACAATGTGATACAAACATACAGAACACAAGTAATGAAGATTTATTGTACAGAGATCAGTGAATGATAACGATCTAATCCAACTAATAAAATGCAAGTTAAAATAATATCAATATTCAGAAGGTATCCATGATCCTGGAGAAAAAAAAAACAACAACTTTATTTTGAAAAGCAACCAATGTGATCAGGGTCATTAAAGGCCCCCGAAAAACCTGTTTTCTCAATTGGCTTCTGACCTTCTGGTTGTTTTCTTCTTCCAAACAGTGATGATGTATAAGCACTTTGTTTAAAATCTCATACATGGAGGGAAGAGGGGAGCCCTGAAGGCAACACCATGGGCAGAGATTCATCTCATTCTTCCACTTCCACAGCATCTCTATCCCAGCCCATCACTAGTGCCAGTCTCCCCCTGCTGGACATGACAAGTAATACATCATCTTCAGAAACTTCATTTTTTTCAAACAAAACACCAAAAACAGTCAAAGCAATATATAATTATTACATCAATGTACAAATAGTTTTTTCTTGTCAGCTTTTGGTCAGTGAATCTAAGAAGTCTTGATAACCGACACCTCTGAAAAGTTCAACCAAATAAAATGTCTAAAACTCTAAACTGAATTCGAAGCTGAATTTTCCCATTAAACCAGCACAGCTTCATGTCCTGCTGAACACTGACTGCAAACACCTTCAACAGCTTCTGCATGGTCGCAGTGGCACAGTATGAATGAGCACATTTTGCATCAATTCATTCCTCAACAGGAATGCTCCACACAGTCAGCGGTATATTTACATAGCAGATATCAGATTTTAATTCTATCATTTGTCTGTGCAGTTGTCTCAAAGCCAAAGAACAAGAAAAAAATACATTCTACCTTTTACAAATATAAAGCTGACTTGATAAGCAGTAAAACACATTCAGTTTAATACATTTGGTCTGGTATATGACCAGCAGTTTATCATGGCTAATGTTAGCTACCGTTAGCAACCATTTGGAGAGATATTGGTTGTTCTCCAAGTTAAGGATTGTTCCCTCAGTGCCGCTTGCTTTAGTTACATGCTTTGTTCAATGTGTATCTGCAAGTTGTGTGTATACAGTAAGTCTCTACTCAGTGGCGGTCCTAGGTTTCATGACGCCCTGGGCGAACCTCACCTCCAGCGTCCCCCCCCCCCCCCCACATACACACACACACACACACACAAATGGACCCCCCTGCCCCCCTGTTCAGACCAGAACGTCGACAAGCGCTTCTGCTCATCTGTTGTTCATTCAGAGCTATATTTTGGATCATAAACTCATAAAATTAATACGCCATGTTTCTATGTTTCTGTAACCAAAAAGTTTGTACACCTCTTCTATTTATCCGTTCAGAGAGAGAGAGAGAGAGAGAGAGAGAGAGAGAGAGAGAGAGAGAGAGAGAGAGAGAGAGAGAGAGACACACACACACACACAGACAGACAGAGAGTGTGTATGGTAGTAGACAGTGTAGATATACAGTTGAAATACACATATTTGTTTATCTACTCTTCACATTTATTTCTCTTCCTGTTTCCCAGTGCGAGTTTAGATACACAAACAGTGGCGGTTCTGGGGGGGGGCCAGCAGGGGCCAGTGCCCCTGTAACACTGAGTCTGGACCCCCCTGTGGCCCCCCCTCCGAAAGAAGAATAATACAGTATTTATCAGTTCCGCCTTTTACGCCGACGCAAAAGGCAGAACTAATAATACGCCCTGGGTTGAATGTGCCCCTCTGACAAAACCTCTGGCCCCAGCCAGGCCCCCTCAGTAAAATTGGTCTAGAACCTCCACTGTACACAAATATCGCATTTGTAAATTGTGGTATTTTATTTTGAAAATTGCTTTAATTTTGAAAATTGACCGGATTGTCTCGTGTTTCTTTGTGTGATTTCCTGCCAGAATTGACACGATCGCTCGCGGCACGCGCAAAAAATAGAGCAGACGCCGTAACGATCGCTTCACGGCGCGGGGCGGCCGCGCCTATTCGCGGCGCTTCCGCGGCCGGTGTGAACCAGTCTCTCTCAGCATCAGCAGACGCACCTTTTTTTTGTGCGGGCGCTTCTCTACGAATGCCGCCCTGGGCGAGAAAACCGCCACTGTCTCTACTCTGTCTGCACGTATGCATATCCCAGCACATAGGGGTCAACAGAAGGCAAAGTACCACCAGGATTAATGAGCAAAATTAATTACTTACGCTTAATTACGTTAGCTACACTTATATTGACAAGTCAGTTTAAGTCCGGGGTTGTTTATTCTCTTAGTTAACAACATAGTCATAAGACAAGATGTACCTTAAACAACCTTACATCAAAAGTATATAAAGCAGAGGCAAAGACGAGACAGAAAATTAGAACATAAAAAATAAAAATAAGAATACAAATAAAATAGCAGCAAAATGGCTCTGTACTATTTATTTATTTATGAACAGAACATTGAAAAAAATAATATGTGCCATATCTGGCAGAGAGCACTGATCAAACCAGTGATCATCCCCCCCCCCAAAAAAAACAGTTCACTTTATGAATATAAATTACTTCGCCATAGCACAACCAATGATCAATGTCCCTCCACCAATGCCCAACCATGTGGCCTCTGCATATTCTCTCCATAAGGTGATTGGATTAAAACACATGATTACAAGAATCTGTTGTTGGCAGGTTAGAGCACCATACAATTGCAATCTCACATTGGAAAGTGGAAAAACGGTTCCCATTTAATCCAAATATCTGGATTATAATTATGACACTGATGTAATCTAGCTGGTGATATGTAATTGTGCTTCCTCTGCTCTAAATCAATATAATAAACAGGCTGATAAAATCAGCAAAATAATGCACAGACAAAAGTGGATAACCTGATTTTAGATGGGTTAACCTTCTGCCTCAGTCCGTTACATAAATCTATAATTACAATATATTTTGGGTATGTATTCTTAATATAATAGAACATCTGTTGTGATTTGCTGCTAAATAGCATTGATTATTTTCTGATAATTCTCTGTTGCTACATGGATCTTTTATCGTTAATGGGTCCTTATGGTGAAATCTGTTATCTGTCATGTGAAAGAGCTTTGGCTATAAATGTTATAGACGGTGTGCATTAGTATGGTTGAATGAGTAAAATATAAATTGGTAAAAAAAACAGAAAATAATATTATATGTATATAGATTATTAACCTCCTGTGATAGACTGGCGTCCAGGTGTACCCTGCCTTTGTCCAATGCCAGCTAGGATCGGCTCCAGCCCCCCACGACCCTGAATACAGGATAAGCGCTAAAAAATGGATGGACGATGGGACATTACAGACCTGCATTGAAATATTGCCAGTGTAATTCATAACGCTGACCTGCATAAAATTACGCTATGTGACACTATCAATGTTATAAATTACATTTTACACAAAGATGACTGAATTTCAACATTTTTCCTCCCTGGAAATCATCCGGAGCATTTTGTGTATTCAGTTTTACTTGTCACTTTTAAGCCTGCAGCCGTGCTGTGATGCTCTTGTCACTAGGAGGACCTCCTTGTCTGTCCCAGAAAATATTTACTTGACATTACATAGAGGAGGCTCCAGATGTCACTTAGCACCATCCAACACAAGCTGTGGGTGATCAGCGTGTAATAATCCGTAAGTAAGCAGCAGTTAAAGCTGCTCGCAGCAAGACAGGCAGCAGCACAAATCCTGTTTGGACTTAGGCTTCAGTCCAAACAGGAATGTTTTTAAAAATGTTTTTGTATGTAATACTGACCACTGCGTTTCAGTGACTTACTTGTGGGTGGTTCAGATGGCTGGACCGTAGAACTATAAAACCTAAAAAAAATACAATAAAATTCACACAGTAAATAGATAGAAGCATCAGTTCCAGATAGAGCCAGGAGGTGGCGTCAGTAGTACAGCTCTGATCACAAAGGATGGAGAAAAGAATGCCATGACACAAACAGCTGACCTTTTCTGTTTGGATTGTGTTCGGAAGGTTTTCTGATCCCTCTGCTCCTCCCTTTAAGTGTCAGTAATATAACATTCATGCACCTTTTATGAAGAGATCACAGAAAAAAGGCTGGCATGGATCATAGTCTGGTAAATCCCCCCCCATAATGTTTCGCATAACATAAATAGGACTGAGCTCAATCACAGCCTATAAGTCTGTCATTCACATAATTAAAACAACCATCATCTTGTATGTGATGTGTTTTTCTCCACTCGTTGGGCTTTAAATGTCTTACTTTGGACATGCGCGCGCACGCACGCAAACGCGGTGACCGCTGCCGTTCCTTGATGACCCGCCGTCTGCTCGTTTCCGAAAGCTCACGGAGATTCACCGAGCAGCGACCCGGCCCCTCCTCCTCCGCCGCTACAGCTACTCTCCCCTCGGCTTCACTCCGAGGAGGAACCCGGTGCCCCCCGGCCGATCGTTTCCAGTTACGCTACCCCAAGATGGAGGTCTGCAGATGGCACTGCTAGCGTCTGCGTGTCACCGTAACCGCCCGTGTGTCTTTAATGACGCTTTTGTCGGGACAGAAGTGATTTTTGTGCCGTCTTTTTGTCGATTTTTTTCTGTTGAGGGATCTACTTGGGAGATACTGAGCTCCGGGTTCGGGTTGTGGCAGCCATGAGCTCCGGAGAAGGAGCTGAGGAGACGACGAAGGACGCTGGCGACATAGCGGCGTTCTTCAAAACCGGTAAGCCCAAAAATGTAGAGGAGAGGTCGGAGTGAACTCCACGGAGAGCTGCTCCCCTCGGTCCGGCTACGCGAGGGACATTGTTCCCGTCCGTGTTGACTGTTTTGAGGGCGCCTAAGTCAAGGCAGTTGAAGTATTGTCGATTTATTGAACAACTTTTGTTATGAACGACATGTTTGACAAATACAAAATGACCAACGAACCTTCAGAAACCTGTGAAAATCGGTTTATCGGATGTATTTCTCTAACTACAGTATCAGATAGCCTATCTGTGTAGCCAGGCAACGTTAGCTAGACCGCTAATGGTCCGAGTTCCATCTTCGGACACCTCACCTAGATTGATCAGAGCGTGGCTATCTTTCAGTGTACATTAATCTATGTTTTTCCCCTATCCATTGTATTACCTTTAACTTGCTTACAACTCAAAATTAGAACGTTGGCCCCTTTTTAACGTCAGGGTAAAGGGAAATGCAACCGCGAGTGTGTGTTCTTCATCTAGCTCATGCACGGCACAATTGGGTCAAATCAACTTTTGTTATTTAAAAAAATACACTGCTAAATGTACACACATGCTATTATTGTTTACATCACGCGGATAGATTGTGGACCTCACTGAAAGGAGAAAGTGAAGCAGGTCATGGTCTGTTCAATGATGGACTTGCGTGGTAATAACTAGTTTTTAAACATTAGCTTCCAGTGTTAGCCTGTAAGCTAGTGAATCCTGAATCAGATTTGGTGAATCCTGTCTGCTTAGTTGGCTAACAAACGCTAGCTAGTTTAGCATCGCTAGCTTTGCCAGTGAGTTGACAAAGCTCGCGTGTATCCAAACGGCTCCCCGGTGTGTGAAGTAGCAAACACAAGCGACGTTTTTACTCAAGTCGCCGTTCCGTTAACTCGTCGTTCGTTGTTTTGGGCGCTGTCAAAAAAAAAACCACGACCGTGGAAGCTATGTAAACAATACATGGCGTGGCATATATAGCCTGGGTGTGCACTGTGCAGGAATAAGCTAGCCGTGCAACATGGCTATCAAGGCCAAAAGGGCTGCCTCTCACCAATAACACGTTATGTTGGTGACGATAACAGCGCCGAATGTCAGTGACACTGATTTACACGTAAACTATTGCTTTACGACATTATTATAAGCTGTCCATTTACATGTGCGGAATGCTAACAATAGCTACGGCTAATTTATCAGTAAGGACTGTGACTTGGAAGTCCTAACACGGGGCCTACAGTGATTTCACAGGCAGCAACAATGGCTCATAAACTGTGAATTCCAGGGTCCCTGGCAGAGATTTAAGGGGTCCGAGAAATGTGCTTTATTCTTCCCAACAGACTTGGTTAAACAGTGTTCAAGGATGTCTTATATTCTATTCGTTACCGTGCCCCCTATTCAGAACCATCATTGATATGGTCGGTGTAATTAACAATGTATCTTTAACTGGAGTTTCCTGAGATGCAGTTGAATGAAACGGTGATCCACTGGTGAATGCCTGTCCATGGGCTGCACTTGGATATGCCACATGACCCCTCTAGCTGTGTTCAGTGACTGCCAGCAGTGGATGAGATCCAGTGCCTGATGTCATGTCTGCCAGTGTCATCGTCCAACTCCACTCTCTTCTGTAGCACTGGCTTACTATGTGTATACATTTAAAACGTGTGAGCCAATAACTGCTTGTGCTGGATAGTTGCATGTTAATCCCCCCCACCCCCTAGCCCCACAGTAAAAATGCATTAAAGCCCAAGTTATGCTTCCGCATTGACACAACGCAAGGGGGCTTACGGACCCCTTACGTCCTTGTGGATCCCCCTTACGTCCACTGCAAGGGCCTGACGTGCACCTCCCAAAAATCCTAGACGCGCGTCGAGGCAACGCAACACCAACGCAGCGGCATTAGCTGTGATTGGTCCGCTAACTACATCCGCTGGAGACCACTTTTACGGTTTCCACACATAAACACCGCCATTTAAACTTTTAATAGGCTACTTTTATTGTTTGCACCTTGTCGCTTTTGCACAAAGAAATAAAACACCAAGTTCTGAAAAATTGAGGATGTTTAAAGCCGGAAGGTAAACAAATAGGCTATAACGAGGCTAACGACGATATACGTCAAGAGTCTCGGTCGGTCGGTCAGTCTTTCCAAAAAACATAGTGCCCTTTACCGTTGTGGCATTGAATTGCATTTCGACACGTAAACCCAACGCAGAACCATCACGGTCTCCAAGCAACTGCGTGGCCATTGCGTGATCACTACGCGGAAGCATAACCGAGGCTTAAGTGTGTGAAGCTCCAGTCGGAAACCATGGCATGAAAGATAAAGATAATGGCAATTCATGCAATGTCATGTGTAGGACCTTTTGTGTTCAGATTGAAATACAGGCAGAGGGGCGTAAAACAAGGTGGAGAATGCAGAGCATTGACATCCAGGCTCTGGCTCCTGTGGTTTCGTGTATAGTGAGATAATAAGCCACAGAGGGAAGTTCAGTATCCTGTAACTCACTTGCAACTAGAGCTGTCAATTTTCCTCCACTATTTGTATGTTTTGTTGATGGTGCACAGCTGCAGCCATTCTGCCTCATTGTTAATCAGATCTGTTGCTAAATTGTTGCATAATTAAAATGTTTCGATTAGCCCGTTTTTCTTATTACCACAAGGCCATATGGTGCCATTTTAGATTGCCGTTTAGAAATGGCTCTTTATTTACCTATACAACACTAAATAGTATCTTCACTTTATTTGGTAGTTTGAGAGAAGCAATGACACAGATAATTAGTCGCTTAGTTGCACCTTTTCTAGCAATAGTGCTGGCACTGCCAATTTTCTTAAAAAGACACTGTGGATTCAATGAAAACAGATGTGTGTCCGTTTTTAACAAAAACATCCTTGAAGAATCATAATTTCATGCCGCATTAAAATCACTACAATATTTTACAAATAAGCATCAGGCTGGTCTGTGCTTGAAGCGTCTTCTTGATTGCCACAGGAATGGGCAGACATTAAAGTCCTGCTTACATTTAAACACTCGAAGCACAACATGCCTTTTTACCCAAACTCAACTATCTCTGATGTTGTTAACCGTGATCTTAGCTGTAACTAGACAGATACTGCACCTAATGTATCTTATTGGGATCCATAGTTTTCTGTGCTTAAAGCTAAACATGGCACACTTGCACTTAAATACAATCAATAACTATGTTTTGACAAAATGCCAACATATGTTGCTCTGTCAGTCTAATTACCATTTTATATGAAGATCTTTAGGAGTCTATGTTTTATTTTTTCACAAACAGCACACCTTGTTGAACAAATGTGTTATCAGTTGTTACTGAGCCAATGTTATGTTAAATATGTTTTTCTGTTGGTGGTACTGCTGGTTTGTGCTTTTTCATGTTGCTTCAGTGTTGGTGTGCATCTGAGAAAGAGCCTGGCAGCATCAATAGTCTGCTTATGTCACAGTGCAACAGGACAGCGATTGACAAGACCACCTACTATATGAGATAATGATAAGCTTAAACATATTTCAATGTGAACATGTGTAGCTACTGTAATGCCTCCACTTTTCTGCAAATTGTCTGGTGTCTGGTTCATATTAAAATATTTTTAGTTATTTTAATATGGCTGGCACTGATTAAATGTGGATGGTAATGAGCTCAAAAACAACGTCCTTGCAAATTCTCTCAGAATCAGTCATCACAGTAGTGAAACCACTCCAGTCTTGACTATAAATGGTCTACCAATGTCTTTGCACAATAAGCAGGTTGGAGGGCTTGAGTGTCACCTTCTGGCTCCCTTCCTCTTTGTTTTGCTCGCAAACTTCCTCATTGTAGATGTGGGAATCTTGTTTTGACATGCACAGGTTTTAGTCTTGCCACAGGCAATGCTTCCCCACTGCCATCCCCAGCTCCATCCTCATCTCTTTTTCCATCCTTAGGCATTCGGTCTCTTTGTCTTTCCCATGTCCTCCCTCTTTGCTTTCTTCCCTCCTCTCTGTCTGTCTGCCTGCTGTCTGAGTGTTCATTCGCCAATGTCTGTTTCATGTTTTCCTCCCTCCTTCATTCTTGTTGCATCGTGTTGGGCCCCACAGTCCTAATGCAAAATGACAACTAATAAAAAAAAATGAGCTTCCCCCCGTCCCTCTCCCCTGTCTTCCAGACTGGAATTAATACCTAGGCCTCAGAGCTCTTAAACGGGGAGTTCTGTTGTGGCATGTTGTCAATCATCAAGTTATTCCACACTAAACATATCTTTGGCTAGACTGGTGACTAAGAGGCTGATTTAGTGTTGATTTCATACAGTTATTACTTGTTGGTGTGTAGGGTATTATTGACGGTGGGGAAAAAAACCCACTGCCGGGCCTTCATGAATGAATGTTCAGATGCTGGAGCATGCTGTTCACAAGGTTGGTCTGTCTGTATGTTTGAATGAGCATCAGTGTGTTTGTGCAGAGAGAGAGTGAAACGGACAAGCAGCAGGGAGAGAGAAATCTGATCCAGAGCTTGCATTTATGACTCAGGCCCATTCACCCAGGATGAGGTCTACACACACACACACACACACACACACACACACACACACACAACACACACACTCTCAGAGACTAATGGATATTGATCCAGGAGATGGAGACTGATTGAGCTCCCTCATTTAAGTTTTCCTCCAGGCTTAAAGCTGCCAAGTCAGACACAGGGCAGAGGCTAAAGCCTAATGCTACACAAAGCAGATTTCTTTCATCATGCCATGTTTATGGGATGGTAGTGAACAAAGAATTGGTGCATCGTAATCAATGCAAATTATTGATTGGCGGGTTTATTGACACTTTGTTGCGACCCTTTCTTGCCAACATATTTTTTTCTATTTACTTGGTTACCTGACAGGTAGTTCAGAACCTGTTATCACAGAGAATCAGCCAGGTTCATCTTCTCATTTTAGCCCCTAGTATGAACCACACATCCCAAAACACTGGATCCTCCATTTCCCACATAACAGTGCAACTTGATAGCATCCGATTGCGTCATCTGCTCTTATTTTTATCTCACTTTCGAAATCTCCCTTCATCACAAATAAACTGCGCTTCATGTGTAAAACCAGTGGAGTGACCCTTTAAATCCCCACAATTGATTGAAAACCTAGAAGCTTTGCATACACTGTACTTAATACATTTAGTACATTATTATATTAAATGCAGACTTGGCTAGTGTTTGCAGTACGCATGAAAATCTCTACTGCAGAATGGTCAATTTTATAGCACTGTGTGTGTGTGTGTGTGTGTGTGCGTGTGTATGTGTATATATATATATATATGTATGTATATGTATATATATATATATATATATATATATATATATATATATATATATATATATATGTGTATATGTATATATATATATATATATATATATATATATATATATATATATATATATATTATATATATATATATATATATATATATATATAATCATATATATATATGTGTATATATCATATATATATATATATAATATCATACAGGATAAGCGGTAGACAATGGATGGATGGATCTATCATTGGGATACTCATTTTAGGTGGATCGGGAATCGGCCATTTTGTTAGAAATCTAAACTTAAAACTTTCAGTCAGTAGTATAAACATTCAGTGTTTATACCATTAGTTAAATCCTTTTTAAAAATAATAAATAAATAAGAACTGTACAGAATTTAGCAATGGCTCCAGAAATCAGTGCACTGGAAAGAGACATTTTCAGAGGCTCAGGCTGTGTAATCAGAGGTAACTCTTTTTGACACCCAGGCATCATGTGCTTCGCCGTACGAGGGGCTTTGTGATGGGCAGCTGCTGTTCTGTCTGAATTGCTTTTCACATTTGCTCACATTCACACAGGCACTCTCTGTGATTTGCCATTCCCAATGACCCCGGCTCTGTCTCCTACATCTCGTCTTCTAACCTTCTTTTGTATCGTCCAGGTCACAGTGTACTCCATCCAGACCCACAGCGAGTGCCATTTCCACTCGCACACACATGCTCTGATGCAGAATATCAGATACCTCACACACATCTAAGTAACTGTACTACTGTGCAAAAGAGAGCAGCTAGCATAATAAATGGAAACCAGCTGGAGGGAAAGATGATGGTTATGAGTCTTTTAGCTTGTTATTTAGCCAGGCAGCTTCAATCAAGAACAAATGGATGGCTGGGTAAAAGCTTTTAAAGAAAGGGCTGGAGATTAAGCTAAAACACGGGGATAAAAAAGCAACAAAAAACACTCTACTCCAACTGTTCCCTTTATTGTGGCATTAAAAATGTGATGTTTCAGTTAGAAAGGCATTCATCCCTTTAAAATGAAGCACAGCCGCATGGAAACATGATGGGCAGTGCAGGCACAACCATTAGTGGCTCAGACCAGCACGTCTGTCACAACTTCTTTCTGTCATACGCTCATATTTTTGCATGTCGATGACATCAGTGGGTTAGTGAAGAGTAAATCATTTAAATTTCTCTCAATTCCCATGAGTACTTGTGTAAACACATAATCTTTCTCATCTGTAATAACAGGTGCAGGTACATTACATTTTAAAAACGGATTACAGCCAGCAGAGTGATTCAACCTCGCCACCGTCAATCTGATGTGAGGTCAGTGTGAGTGGGAAGGATTTTGATTTTTTTTTCTTGTTTGAATTGATGATCTGTTGAAGGCCATGGCAGTATGATCAGAGTTTTGGTAAATCATTAGCATTCAAACATAGATTTGCCAGCCGTTTGGAACCTGCCTCCCTTTTCAGACTAGAATAACGCAGTCAGAGCTAATCTTAGATTAAGGAAAGTGAATTAAAGATACTGTTTGACACCAACTTCTGTCCATGTAAGCTTCGTGTTAATTGCATATTTTCACACCCAAAAGAAAGATTGATAGTGGGTTCTGGCTTCTGTGTGTAAGTCATATTCACTCTCCTTTTTGCTCTGTTTTCTGGTCTCTGCTAGCTCCTCAAATGGCTTAGATTAAGTTAATTTAGTAGATTAATTCTCCATTTTTTTTGGCAGCTTGTCGCTACCTTTGTCTGCTGGTACGGAGCAAGTAGTGCACAGTGGTTTACAGAGGTTTTGCAGTAAAACAAACGTTGTGAGTTGATAGAGTTAACCGAAACACAGTGCTAAACAATAAGCTGAAAGGTGCTAAAAGAGGAGAAGCATCTCCTGAAACTGCAGTCAGGAGATGACTCTGTGGATTTAACATTACCTGTGATCATGCTCACATACAGGTACTCATGCAATCCTTGGTTCACATAAAATATTGATAATAGTACCTTTTTAAATATTATGCCATGTGTTGCTCGGAGAGGTCATCTGCGTTCAGTTGACTTTCCCTGGAACATTTTTGGTTTAACAATTTCAGTGGTAAACCTGATGCCGAGCCAACACAATACATCATCTCGCTCAAGGCCTTTGCTGCTGATTTGTGTGTCAAAGCACAGGCGTATAAGGACTGGTCATCTGAGTCAGGTTTACTTTGGCATTACATTGATGTATTTCTGTGTGCAAAGTCTGGGCTTGTCGAATTAATGTCATGAGGTGAGCCAAGAGGTAAGTCTCTCATAGTGGCAGTGTCCTGAACCACACTGGGGTTAGCGGCTGGAACCAATCAGACAGAGATTAAATGAGGAAATCTTATGGGGTCTTAAAAAGTGATAAACCCAAAAGAACAGGAAGGAATCACTTGCAATGAAGGGAGAAACAAATGTTCTGACCTCAAGGGTTCGGGGTACGCGGCAGAAAGTCGGAAAAAAACCTCAGACCCACAGATGTCTGGCCTAGACTAAACACTACAATTATTCAATCAGAACACGATGAGCAAAGCCATCAAAAGCCATGAAGCAAAATGAACGGCAACGCTGGAGTTGTTTGTAGCCCAAAGCATGAATGAGGTCAGCGTGAACTCTGAAGGCGTACCACAGTAATACAACTCCTCAACCAGAACAAAAAGCACCAGCTTGCGTTTCAGAGGGAATTTGATTCACTTCCCTGATAGTCGGATGCTCATAAACAAGTTCTGACTCTCTCCCTGGATGTGTCGTACATGACCATGTGGAGAGCAGTCTGTAACACTTTACCAGTGAGGTAGTTTGAATAACTTCTATGTCGAGTATGCTGCAATGAAGTCATTACAGAAACGGATTTAGTCAGATTGCGATATGATACATAGTGAGTATAGAATGGTATTAATCTAGTGATCCTCTCAGCCTGGAGTGTGCAGGAAAGCAGAATGGCCAACAACCAGTTTTAACAGCAAATCTGCTTACTTAAAGGGGAATATATGATGCATTTAAGAGCAGAGTAATATGGCAGCAGTACGCTCCCTGCCCTGTCTGTATGCCAGTGATGGTGTCCGCTCTAACAACATTAGGGCGTGTTAGAGGTGAGAGTTCATTGGATTACACATGCTGACCTAATCTAACCTGGTGTTTATTCTCTGGGATAACAGTGTGTTACTTTTTTATGTAGGCGTAGAGGCATGAAGGTGGAATATGGTTATACACACGCCAATTACAAAAACCAAAACAATGTATTTTTCTCCTACCAAAAATTTTAAAGTATGCTTGACATTTTGTGAAAAGAAAATGGTTATTTGCAGAATGTTTGAAGAGTAAATGCTAAATGGACATTTATATAGCGCCCATCCACTACACTACATTCAACATTAACACACATTCATACACTGAGTGCAGAGAACGCTGCCATACAGGTGCCAAACTGCTCATTGGGATCTCATCTAAATATTCATTCACACCTTCTTCAGTATCTTGCACACACACACACACACACATGCAGACTAGAGGAGTCAGAACTGCCAATCTTGCGTTTTGAGTATGGCCAGCTCTATCTCCTCAGCCCCCCCCAGTAGTTAGTAACCATAACATGTCTGTCTACACTCTTAGAAATAAGGGTTCCAATAGGGTTCTTCTACAAGGGCTGAGGTTCTACCTGGAACCATTTGCTTCTGAAAAACCCTTTCCCAAAGAAAGGGTTTTTCAAGGGTTCTTGGTAATGGTGTAATGGTTACAGTAAGAACCATTTTGATCGAGAGAACCCTTTAAAACCCCTTTCCTGAATAAAGGGTTGTTGGGGTTGTAGCAGGAGCAGATTTGGTTATCAACAGTTATTACAATTATTGTCAATATGATTATCGATATTAATAATTATATTTAATATATTATCATGATATAATCATGAATAAACAGGGCACCACCCTGGGATCAGGGAAAAGATAACCTAAAACTGTATTCAGTCTCAATATAAAGGTTTTATACTCACATGCCAATCATCGTGATCATTGGCATGGAAGCATAAAACAATCTAACAATTAAGAAGGGCGTGAAATTCAAGCACTAGCCTTCACAACCTGCTGTTATCCAGTGACATATACACAACAAGCACAAGAGACCGCTAGTTATAATATAATAAGATTTATTAAAATCAGTAATAATGATCACAATCAATAACACTGCAATTAACAAAGCCCTATTACCTAACTACCTAACACACAAAATTAAGCTAAACAGAAGGAGAGACACACGTGGAGTGTGTGTGTGTGCGTGCGCGTGTGTGTGTGTGTCGAGAGAGAGAGCGAGAGAGAGGGAGAGATGGCTATGTGCGGCCACCAGATGGAGCTATTCCTCACAGCGTTCAGGGGTGGAGCCACTGACGTCCGATGGGGTAGGGAGAGAGCGAGAGGTGGGGCTATTCCTCGCAGCGTTCAGGGGCGGAGCCACTGACGTCCGATGGAATAGCGAGAGAGAGAGAGAGAGAGAGATGGCCGTATGCAGCCACCAGATGTAGCTATGTCCCTAGCGTCCGCCAGGAACAGCTGGCTTAGGACACGTGTGTGCGGCGTATGTGTGTGTGTGTGTGTGTTAGCGGGACACAAAGAGAGAGAGAATGCGCAAGCGATATTCTGAAGCTCAGACGGCCTGCCGCTATCACACGGGCGCGCGTGAATGAACTGCCGTTTATTCCGCGAGACCGGTCTTTTAACTGATAGTAGAGGCTTTCTGAGCTCGCGAATATGGCGGAGGTTAGTCGAAAACACTGTTACAGAAATCAACCCAGCGGCGTGGGTACACAATCAGCATTCAAATACAGCAGCACATGAACAAACGGACTCGGCGGTCCGCGATCAGAACTTAAAACACATTAACAAGAATTACAAGCATGTCCTACACTATCGAATCTCTACTTCTGCCCAGACAAATAGCCTCTTACTTTTGTCAATGTGAGATGCGTCGATGTGAGAGTTCTGTCCGTGCCGTGATGGCGTTCCTTGACGCAGAAAACCGTTAGTAATTCTTCCTTCTGCAGGGAACGAGGAACAATCGCGGGGCTCGGCGATTTAGTCAGCTGATTTCAGACAAAGACGGGTCGAGTTATCCGTTCTGCTGGCAGCTGGGACGAAGAAAGCTTTTCTTCTTACCGCGGGGAACGGGAGAGACGCGCTGTCGCGGCGGTCTCCTCAGGATCCAAAATGATAAAAAAAATAAATAAATAAAACGAGTAGGGAAAAGAGTAGGGATGCACGATATTGATTTTTTGAAGCCGATACCGATATCGATAACTTTCTGCTCCTCGGGACCGATACCGATACCGATACCGATAATATTGTTATTCGTTTTTGAATGTATATTCAGATCAAATTCAGGTCAAAAACACTAATGACTAAGCTTAGGTAGATTTAGCATAGCTTTGCCTTTTACCAAACACCATACCAGATGTATCACAGTGACATGATAATGTGTTAATACTATGAACAAAAGAAAGCCAAGAACAGTTTTGACTCTTCAATAAAATTACAATATTTATATATATATATATATATATATATATATATATATATATATATATATATATATATATATATATATATATATATAATGTGAAGAGTAGATAAACAAATATGTGTATTTCAACGGTATATCTGCACTACTACTGTCTATACCATACACACTCTCTGTCTGTGTGTGTGTCCCTCTTTCTCTCTCTCTCTCTCTCTCTCTCTCTCTCTCTCTCTCTCTCTCTCGCTCTCTCTCGCAAGTGTACAAACTTCTTAGTTACAGAAACATGGCGTATTAATTTTATGGGGTTTAATGGAAAAAATAGCTCTGAATGAACAACAGCTGAGCAGAAGCGCTTGTCGACCGCCACGGAGAAATACGCGTCTGGTCTGAACGGGGGTGCGCGGATCGCTCGCGATTTTCGGTGGCGCGCTGCGCCGCGGCGCTTCCGCGTGCATTGTGAACCAGGCGTGAGAAGGGAGCGCTCGATTTGTGGATTAACTCCCTCCTCCGAAACCTGTGATACCACAGTAACCACATCACATGCTAAACGGGAGGCGCCTAGAAAAAAACTAACGTCCCTCATCCCAATCCACCCGTAGCACTGTTTTAACACACACATCCTATCGTCGGATTATCGGAGGTATTAATAATTGTATCGGATTTATCGGGATGACGTCATAATTCCTATTATCGGGCCGATAATTATCGGTCCGATAATTATCGTGCATCCCTAGAAAAGAGGGGTAAAACAGTATGTTGCTCGTCCAGCGAGTTTGGGGGAAAGACTGCGGCCTAGGACAAAGGGAAACGCTGCAGACGTAAGGTTCACCTCCTGTGTACGCAAGTTACATGGAGAGAGGTCGTACCTCTGGCGACGCCGGATTTTATAGCTTAGGCCACTCCAGGGGACCCCCCGGGGTTCCCTGAAGATTCTCAGCCAATAGGGCACCCGTTGTGTGATGTCGTATTTCTCACCTGGGTGAGATGTGAAGCTAAAATGGCGGTGTAGTTTTTAATCCCCTTTGTCCCTTTGTTGTGGCCGCATGTGTAGGCTTTTGTAGGCCGCATTGTGTAGTCCTAACTGTTAGGCCCCCAACAGGGTTTTAAAAGGGTTCTTGGTAACGCTAAGGGTTCCAGTAAGAACTATTTTGATCCAGAGAACTGTTTTTGGAAGAAAGAGTTCTTCAGGGATAGTTGAAAGCATGGATCCTGTGTCACCAGGGACATACTTCCTGATAACACTTACCAATAATGGTGCAAAATACAATTCCTTGTGACTACCGATACAAATACTTTTCATATCCATTTTTAATTTATTTGTTTTTTACTTCTTCTCCAGATCCTGTTGATCAAACTGCAACATAATTGCCGATCTTGGGATTTGAACACCTGCCACCCAGTCTAAAGTCACTGGCATTAGTGACTGAGCTAATCAGCTAGCTGCATTGAGTCTTCAGGTCCACCACACTAGTCTATTACCTTACACATTCTGATCAGACATACAAATAATGAAACTGAAATATTCTGTTACAAATTTATTTTCACAACCATTAATTATAAGAAAGCAAGACCTTCATCAGCAAATCTTGTTGACCCAGGCAAAGATTAGCTGTGACCGGGATTTTAACCCCGACCCTCCAAATCTAAAGTCTGTACCATTACCCACTGAGCTATCCAGCAGAATGTGTAGATCAGGGACTGCTCTGACTCGCCACACTCACCCACACAGCCAGGTTGTCCTTCATGTCAGTGGTCAGACAGAGGGAGCTGATCATGTGTCTGTTTAGCTCTGTCTGTACAATGTGTGACTTCTGCTTTTAGGTCACATGTTCAATAATCAGATACTTAGCTCAGTTGGCTAGGAGCTGGTTCTTGGTGCCAGACGATGTGGGCTCAAGCCCTAGAAAGGGTGATAATGGTAATACATCAAAATTCCTTGTAGTCTTTGTGAAACAAGTGTACAAAATTTTAGATTCATGGTAGATGATGTTTGACAAAAACATATCAGAATTTTACCTCAAACACTGATTTTTGACTGTGAATGGCTTAGTCAATTTGTGAAGCCACAGTTGAGTTGCCTCTTGCCAATTAGCTCAGTGCGATAGACAATAGTCTTGGTTCCACAAATTGTGGATTTCAGCCTCAACTGGTGCAAAATGAACATTACAATGTCAACTGTCTTGCCTTCCTATTCTCCTGTTTGTTGCTCAGAATTGCCTAAAGTTGCCAAAATAGTCTGGACCCGACCCATTGCTGCGGAGCAGCTATAATTGTGTTTATTTTTTAAAGTTTAGTTACACTACTCCCTTCTTCAGGAGCAAATGACACACAGCAAAGAAGTAGCTGGGGGAATTGAACCCTGTGTCCCTACAGCAAGGATATAACCCCTCTTTCTGGGGCATCTAAGTGAGCTATAGGACTCACTGGACAAAGGCTTTTGAAAGTTTGTTACAAGTCAGGTGATCTAGAGATACAGTTTGAAGTTGTGAGTTCAAGGCCTGGTTGATGCAGAGTGACCATGTTAATGCCTACTGAGGTGATGTGTGGATTAGTGACAGACAATTTGAAAAATATTAAACACTTATTTTACAGACAATTTTACTCATGTATTTGTCTCCTCCTCATACTCTTCCATGATCGGCTTCATCCCATGGCTGCTGTACCCTGCTGACTGGCGTTAGTCAAGTTGTGAAGCTGCACATAAGTTCAGTGATAAAGGAAGGTCTTTGATGTCAGAGGCCAAGCCTTAACTGATGAAAAAATCATATTGTAACACTGACTTTGGGGCTACTGCACCAGGGTTTGTTGATGCCGGGAATTGAACCTTGATCTCCTAGGGGAAAGGGAGAGGTTTGGTGTGTTGGGCCTGGGAGCTGGCCCCATCGTGGCTGTCATGTGTGAGTTAAGAGCTGGTTGCCCCATGGATTGCACCATATAGTCTGGTCTTCACCCTCTACAAACCAGGTGTGACATACCAATAGTGATTACTGTGAACAGAGCAGAACAAAGAAGAACAGAAGAAACTTCAGAGAAACAAGGTGAGCTAAATATAATATCTTATTTCTAGCATGCTCGACCCTAGCTGAGGACTTTTATGGTGAAAGGTGGACTAAGCATATGTTTCTTGTTATGTTTTGTTTGTTTGCTTGCTTGTTTTCTTGTAGAAATGACTTACACAGCTTGGACCAAAGCTGAAGTGTGCCATTGGCTTGAAAAAGAGGGTTTGCTGAGATTTCCATTATTGTTACAATACGTAACATTTTGAGTACTTGTTACATAACACTGAAGAGTATTTTAACATTATTTAAATCAATGTGAAAACTTTGTGGGGTTCCCTGACTTTCTCATGATTCTGTTCCACTGTCACAATTAATACGTACAGTATGTACTCTGATTCCTTTCATTGGACCATGCATTATTTTATTGTTTGTAGATATCTTACAATAAGGCGCAGTAAATGCAATAAGTGCACCTTGGATTGATGGAACTAAAACTCTTTTTTTGTCTCCCCTTTCTGCCATGTCACCATTGCTGGAGATTACACAAATTCATCGACTGAGGACAGCATGATGTGTCTGTCCTGTCATGTTGCTGATTCCACTGGACCTATGCTGACTTTTGACCTTTTCTCCCCTGGGACCTACACAGCCTGCTCTGTTGGACTATCTTTAAATAAATGTTTTTCTCATTAAAATGTTTTGAATGTTTGTTCAATGCCTAACCCTAACCCTAACCCTATAAATGGCCACAATATAATATGAACTAAACTGATCTGTAGAATACAATATGGTTCTTTATAGAACCCTCAGAGGACAAGACAGTTATTTGTGAAAACCTTTGAAAAGGGATGTTTTTAGAACCCCCTGTGTGAGGTCTAGATGAAACCCTTGAAAAACGAAAGGGTTCTTAGTGGAACTCCCTGTGTGGGTTCTAGATGAAACCCTTGAAAAACGAAAGGGTTCTTAGTGGAACTCCCTGTGTGGGTTCTAGATGAAACCCTTGAGATATGAAATGGTTCTTAGTGGAACTCCTTTTGTAGGTTCTAGATGAAACCCTTGAAAAGCGAAAGGGTTCTTAGTGGAACTCCCTGTGTGGGTTCTAGATAGGGGTGTGCGATATGGACAAAAAATAATATCTCGATATTTTGGGGGATTTTGACGATAACGATAATTAGACGATATTCTTTAAATGTGTGTTTTTTACAGCCTGAGTTATAGCTCATTAATTGTTTCTAGTGGATGATATTAATGGACACAACGTTTTAAAGGAAAAATGCTCCTTTTTATTTGTATTTGTCTGGAAGAGCAAACAAAAGCAATAAACACCATTGGTATACCATACCAAAATATTCCACATAAACAAATCTAACTTACAGTCATATAGAACAATGACTTCAAGTTCAAAATGCTCCAGCATGTTCTGCAAAATATTGCACACAAACAAATCTAGCTTATAGTCATATAGAACAATGACTAACTTCAAATTCTGTCCAGTATTGCACAAAAATCAAAAACAAAAGAGGAATATTTGTCAAAAATGTTCACTTCAAATCAGATTCTTAAATACTGTACAAAAACGAGAGACAGATTTGTAAAAAAATGTAATAAAACAAATGTGATTTTCAGACAAATAAAAAAAGAGTCATTATTATTACACTTGCATGAACCGATGCTGGAACTTTACAGAGAATATTGTAGGCCAAATGTTGACTCTTCTTCACATGTACAGGTCATTTACTTCAAATTGTGAGCCAAAAACACCAGTCTGTCCACAGCGTCAGGCTTAAGTGCAGCCCGGTGACACGTAACAACATTCCCTCCAGTGCTGAATGCTCTTTCTGAAGGGCTGCTTGAGGCAGGGATGCATAGATATTTTTTAGCAAGTTTCCCCAGTCTGGGGAAATTTACCTCTTGTGATTTCCACCACTCAAGTGGATTGATATCACTGTCCACCTCAGGTATCATCAGGTAGCTCTTCAGCTCCTTTTCAATGGCAGTGGCCAGTGAGTCCCCTTCTCCGACTTCTTGCTTTTTGAAGTAACTCCCAAAAGACTTTTTGGCCTTTTTGGCTGCCTCCCTGGTGTCATCATCGCCACTTGCTCCACCTACTGCAGCTGTACCCTGAGCTGCAGCTGTTGAGGGGCCTGGGGTAGGACTGTCTTCCTCTGTTGCCATTGTCATTAGTTCAGTGGTAATTTTTGACGTTATGGCTGTGATCTGGTTATCATCATTGTAGCGGTTTTTGAAGCGGGGGTCAAGGGTTGATGTCAAACTTAACAGGTCGCCCACATTGTCTTCTTGGTACTTGGTGTTCAGGTACTGCAGAATGGTTTCTTATATATAATTTAGAGATATATAATATAATTATTATATATAATATGTAATATAAAATTACTAGAATTGAAATCAGGAACTATCTGATCAAAGAACAAGTAGAGAAAAGAAATGTGAGTGAGCACCTTTTTTTTTTTTTAAACGTGGTAAACCTGCTAAAATACTCCTCCCCATTGTGAGTAAGCCGTGCATTTGCCTTTAATGATTTGTTTTGGTTCCTTCTTTTCTTTTTTTTCTTTTTCATCTGCTACTAATTCAATCTCTCTTTCAGTCTCCAACTAGAGTTGGTGATCATTGTAACAGTTTAAAGACAGTATTTGTTAAATTTGTTAATTTTATTTTATTTCTCTGAAGTCGATTGAAGTGCATTTTTGATGATCTGCAAGGTAAAATTACTTTTGTCTGACTAGAGAGCATAGTAATGTATGTTTTGTGCATTTATAAAACATAATGCCCATATCCGTGTTGGTTATTATTTATTCACTTTAAAACGCGTCACATAGCATGTCCATGGTGTCTACTCTGGTGTCTTGTTTCCATCACTGCCAATCGGAGCTGGAGCCGATAAATACCTGTGATTACGAGGAACAAATGCTTATTGTTACCTTTCCCACAAAAGCCAGATGTTGGTGAATGTTACTGTTTCTTTTTAACAAGACTATATAAACTGTTTCGGCAAAGACGTATGCTATCAGCGAGGCTCTACCACTCACACAAAGGGACGCACAGGTTTCAGCCCTGATAAGGACGAGATAAAACCAAAGGCCAGCTGATAAGAGCTAATAGGGATGATCCAGTTCTACGGTTTTGAAGTTGCTGGTGGATCAAAGCTCAGAATTAGGAGAAAGCATTGAGTGGCAGTTGACTTGGCTAGTACTAGTTGTAATGCTGGATAAGTTATCTAAGTTGAATATAATACAGGCAAATATAGTCTGTTAGTCATTTAACCAGGGAATTGCAGCATTAGGATGTAAATGAGTTTTTGGCTCATAGGAAAAACTTAAACACACGATACAGTACACACCCACACACACACATATATACACACACACTCACACTTTCACACATGCTGCAAACGTCTTGCCTCTGCGTATTTATATAAAGGAACTTGTCCCACTTTTCCCTCTCATCTGTCGTGCTCTCGTTCGGTAATTTCTCCGGCGTGTTAGCTAATTGGTGTGAGCTTGGGGGAAATTTGCAGCCCCGCCGCAGTCTTCGAACAAGCTGGAACGATAGAGAGGGAAAAGACTCGAGGGGGGGCAAAGAGGAAAACGGAGGGACGACGGGAGGTAGGTTGCAGGGGAGGCGGGGTGCGCAGGTTTGTGAGTGGCCGTGAAATCAAACCGTAGATAACTATTTTCTTTACGCGTTCTTGTAAGAGGAGCGTAAACAATAAGCCCTGGAGTGAGTGAATGCTTTTATTGTACTGTTAAGAGGGAAATAAGGAAGTCTATTCAGCGCAGGTGGAAGAGAAATTCAAAGAGAGAGAGAGAGCAAGAGCTTAAGATAGATAATGAAGAGAGAGAAGTGTAGATGTGTGCCAAGTTGTGTTAACAGTTTCTGCTGGATAATGAAAGAGGTCAGTAAAAGAATGGAATCTGCTGGTAATTGATTAGGATCAGTGTGAAAGATTTGCAGGAATGGTCATTTGCCTATTCTGAGAGTGTGGAGGGAGGGAGGGAGGGAGGGAGGGAGAGAGAGGAGAGAGAGAGGGAGAGGAGAGAGAGAGAGGGAGAGGAGAGGAGAGAGAGAGAGAGAGAGAGAGAGAGAGAGAGAGAGAGGAGAGGAGAGAGAGAGAGAGAGAGAGAAAACTAGGACAAGTCCTGAAAGACCATTGTACTCGTTTTTTTCTTTGGGTCTCCAGTGCATTCAAAACTGCTGTCTCACTGTTGCCCTCCCATCTCACCAACCTTCTTTCTGACTTCCTCTGACTGCTTTTCACCCCGTTTCTCACCCACTAAGCGTTAGTAACCAAGAGAAATTGGTCCAGTGTGAACATCAAATGCTATGGACTGCCGAGATCCAACATTAGGTAGTTTTATAAGCGGGCAGAGCCATGCTTTCTCAGTTTAGGGACTCCTTTGCACCTGGGATCCCAGGTGAGTGCAGATAACAGCATATCAGTCCAAAGAGCTATTGACATTAAGTGTCCTATTTTTTTTCAAAATTGTGTATTCAATCCTATCCATCACATAATAAGTTGTCATTAAAACTTTTTGAGGTTTCTTCTATCATAAACATAGTTGAGTGATTCAGCCAGCTGAGTATTTCCTGGTAAAAGAGCTTGGGTGTATGGGTTGTGATGTATTTAATGTTTCAACTTTGTTTGGAATGAAGAAGAACTGGCTAGCTTATTCAGAACATAACATCCCTTCATGGTGAGACATACAAGCACTGTGACTGTCGAACCAAACAAGAAGCTGGTTCTTAGCTTAAAGTTGAAAATGCCTTTTTTTTTAAACCCTTTTGAGATAACATTTCCAATCATTTTCATATTCTATTTAACAATATATAATGGGAAAACTTTTTTAAATCAATTTCTAATGTATTTATGTATCAGAATCCAATGTTTTATTCTTCCTGGAAATCAAAATATGAAACATGCTTACTACCAGCCAATTCAACCAATAATATCATGACATCCATCCATCAATCAATCTGAAACGACTCTGCAAAGATTTAGAGAAGGTTGTGAGCTATTCTTCTGAACGATCAAATCAAATTGGTTATTTCCCTCCTGCCGATCCTGTCTCACTTGGAAATTCATCACACTCAAATGCTTTTTCAGCTCGACCTCAAATGAAAGACTATTAATGAATGTGTAACTAGCAGACACATTTTATAACTGAGCTGATCCTCTAGTGTGTTATCAGTGCAGTAACCCATATGGGGAGTTTTCTTTTTAATGTTTCACTAAGAGTCTGAAATGGACTCTACTCTATCACATGAAGCATTACCTTACAGTGACTGGATGACCCAGTTAGGCTCAAGCTGCGGTCCCAAATCCTGAGAAATATCTGTGAAACACTGAAATGTCCTGGGTTCAGTCAACAGTACCATATCATCACTACCAAAACTACACTAATAACGCTATACTTCCGTCCCACTCAGTATCACCTAACCCAGTGTAAAAACATAAACAATGCACCACGTGTCTGAATTCAACACTGATTTTTCTGTACAGTATGCATGTCAATCAATCAATCAATGTGTCGAAGCTGTTGCTATGAGCAGGGCTGTACGCTTAGCTTTTTCACTAGGAGCACAGGTGCACAGAAAAAATTTAGGAGCATTTTATTATTAACACTCAAATCATGTACAGTAACACACATGCGCACTCAAACATATAAACACAGTGCCATCATAAGGCCTACTGCAACCCTCAATTAAACACAGAGAACATCCCTGTCCCACATCTTTTTGTAGTCAGGTCGCCTGGCATGCTTGGCTTAGTTTATCCAGCAGCGGTCCACAGCAGGACTTCGATCATAGTCCTCAAGACTTGGCCCCTCCAGGGTGATCCTCATGAGGTCTTCGGTGGTGGAGACCGCAAGGCTGCTTCTTTTGGAGCTTTTTATGCGGTTCTGTGCAGAGAAGCCCCTCTCGCACTGGGCAGCTGAAATGGGCAGCACCAGCATCAGCTGCACCAACTCCAGTATGTTCTACGGGGATCAAGATAGGCCTTACTTATCTCATCTATGTATCCCTGTATGGCTCCTTGGTCAGCATGTTCTCCCACAGGCCACTGTAGGACTTGTCCTTGAAGTTTTGACTGACCAAGATCTTCAGTCCCTGCCACTCGTCCTGAACAGCCGCCAGGTCACACCCTGATCTGTAGAGATTTAACAGAGGGATTTGGCAAATACCCAAACATCATTGTTCGCATCAAATGGCACAGCAGTGCAAAATACATTCTTACCTCTCAAGAGGCTCTCTGAAATGCCTCATCAAGTCTGCCACACCATCATCACCAAAGGTCAGAAGGCTGCCCTGGTCATCTGGCCATGTGTCATGGTTGAAGACTTTTAAGGCCTGCACCGGGGTCTTGACTTCAGCCTCATCATTCCGGAGCACACCAAACCTGGCTTTTAGCTCTAGCTCAGCCACACCGATGTTGATGGCCGCCTCCATGTGCTTCTTCAGCTGGGGATGGGTGAGGTCTGTGAGACCTGTCAGATTCCCCTTCAGCAGGGCTGTACAGTGCGACATATATGTCGCACGTGCTACACCAAAACATGCCTGTGCTAAGAATTAATCTGCCCTGTAGCACGGAAACTGTCAGCCTCTGTAGTGCTATGTGCTGAAAAAGTTAACGTTCAGCCTTGCCCTCCAGTGGTATTCCCTTTGAGAGAGAGACACACACAATCACACACAAAATTGTTTTAAAGACTGCATTTCTCCAAATCTTTAAATCAAATAGACCTACACTAATTTTCATATAGTGACTGATTCTCACACTTCTGCTCTAAACATTTGTTTCCCTTAGATCCTAACAAACTCATCCTAACACACCTGGAATCTGCACTCATCATCATCTCCATGCTGAGCAAGCATGGTCTGGATCTTCTCCAGCATGCCTCCTGACTTTGCCCTAGACTTAAGTCCTTCTAGTCTGGTCACAGTCTTCCTCAGCTCTGACATTGCTTGGGGGAGGATCAGGTCATTTCTCTGCAGGGTCAGGCTAAGTGAAGACAACTCCTCGAACAGGTCAGAGAGAAAATGGCAGAATACACAAAAAGTGCACTCTCCATTCCTCTCTTTACCTATGTAGTAGTGAGTAGATCAGTACAAAATAAGTGTTGTATTCCTCCAACCTCCTCACCTGCCAGTCATTCAAGTCTGAAATGTAATTTGACTTGAACCTATTTTTTTTAGCTTCATGTTATGTGTAAAACTGACCTTCTTTGCCCGTCCTTGAACCTCCACTGAACCTGCAACAGCCAGGTGCTCCATGTGCCGCAGAACAATGGAGTATTGGCCATGGTCTATGGCGAGGTCATGTCTGCTCCATGTCGCAGGAACACTTTGAGGGCCCTGTGGACATGGGGGATCCAGCGTGTCCCTTTGACGGTAGACGGTGTGCAGACATCCACACCAAGCAATTGCCCTAGTTAATGGAGCTCTTTATTAGACTTTTCACTGAAGTGGTAGGTCTTCCACATGAGATGCAGAAGATCGTACACCTGGCACACCATTGGTTCTTTCTTCTGGAGGGTCAGAATTGCCAGCTCTAGTCTGTGAAAGCCAAAATATAGTAAAAAAAAACTATCCACCTTCTTTTTCTTCTCCTCTCTGTTACACAAGTAGTTGGTGTGTCTGTGTGCCTGTTTGTTTGTCTTACTGACAAATCATTTAGTGTGTGTGTGCACACACGCATGTGACAAATGTGCATATATGTCTGCGGAAGAAAAACTCCTCAGGTCCAATTCTGTGGCTGGTTCAAATGAGGTTTAATCACTGACAGTGGAGAAAGAACAATGTCCCAGTTGCCACACAGTCCATTCTCCCATATGTGGGGTGAGCGATGGCTTTATACACAGAACCAAAGGGGCAGGTCTAAACAGTGGATTTACATAGATTCAATACGCGTCTCTCCCAAGAGGAAGAGACGTCCTGAGACAACATAAAGGTGTGACTTCCCTCGGAACAGCTGGGTTCTTTCTACATAGTGTCACAACAGGGGCCAATCATGAAGGCCTTGATCAAGTATGTGAGATGAAGGTGTTTCGGGGACGGTCCAGGAAGGGGAACAGATCAGGGGTCTTTTCATCAACATGACAAGGCTTACATACAATGAATGCAGCTCAGGAGGACATTTGATGTTCCCGAGAGAAAGTAACATTAAAACAAAACAAATAAGAAAAAGTAAGGTAACACATTTTCTTCTACATCTGCTACCACATAATCAATTTTTTCAGTTACAAACCTGTGTGGCATGCAGTGGATAGGGATAATATACTCCCCTGCCTCTCTTTGCAGGAGAGCAATCACTCCTCCACGGTGGCCCATATTCACTGAGGCACCATCTGCCCCGAAGCTGATCAGCTTCTTCATCCATGACTCTCCATCGTCCTCTGGGCAAACTACATTGAATGCAGCCTTGGTTGCATCCAGAACACCTTGAAGGACACCACAAAAACAATAAGACTTTTGTAGCCTTAAAACAAACAAGATAGTAGGGGTGGGAATCTTCTACCATCTCACGATTCGATTCGATTCCGATTTTTGGGGCTACGATTCGATTTAAAATCGATTTTCGATTCAAATCGATTTTCGATTCAAAACTATTTGATTCATAATGATTTCTGCTTCAATCTATAGGTGTGCAAAGGATCCTCATGATCTACTCCAGTCTGCTTTGCGAGAGAATGACAAATGGAGACATTAAACTGTCTGTTTCACATTTATTACGTTTTAAACATGTGTCTCTGCTCAGATGGATTTATTACAACTGTTAAGTAACAAAAATAAGAAATGCCTCTTTATAAAAAAAAAAGAAACAGCGCAGTTAAAGATGCTGCCTTTTTAAATTCGAAGGAAAGTGCCTTTTCCAAAAACAGTGTGTGGAACTGCACAACTGCTACTCTAAGTAGCTAGTTATAAAATAAGTTGGGACAAAAATAAAGTGCCTCTGTATAATATACATAATAATTTCTTTTTACATGGAACACAACTGTTGTACAAATGAAAAACATAAATATTTCTCAGTAGCTTTAAGAAAAACAAGTTATGAAAATAAAAGTGCTTTTTTTGTGAAAAATAGTAGCCATAAGTTAGCTGCCTCTGCATTTTTCATTAAAGTGCCTCTTGCAACAATAGAACTGTCCACAACAGTTCAACTAATTGATGTCAGATGAGGACCTAACACTTGTTCTATTTTTAGCTCTTACTTTATCGGCAATGATACGTCGTGGTTTCTTTGCTTCCTTCTTTTGACAAATGTACTTATTGTAAGTCGCTTTGGACAAAAGCGTCTGCTAAATGACCTAAATGTAAATGTAAATGTAACTAATTGTATGATTGTCAACAAATCATGAAAGACAGGACATAAGACAGAACTTGACATGAACTGTGTCCAAGATTACTGTCCATTTGCAGGTGCAACATCCAGGTTCTTTTGTAGGAAAAGAAGCTGGTCCACATGTGCTGGTGTAAGACTACTTCGCTGAGCTGTCACTATATCCCCAGCAGTGGAGAATACTCGTTCAGCTGCAACGCTAGTGCCAGGCACACACAAGTAGCGTTTAGCTTGTCTAGCCAAGAGAGGGAAACCTGTCTCATGGGTGCTCCACCAGCTGAGGGGGTCCTCTGACAGAGACAGTGGAGGGGCTTCCAGGTATTTCTTCAGCTCCTCTTCAGCTCTGGTGCTGGCAGATTTACGGACAGCACTGGCCGCAACAAATGTCTTGCCCAATAGAGTAACTAGTGCAGAAGGCCTTCTTTTTGGAGCAGGGCCTCTCTGGCGGTTTTGGTCAAGGCACTGGCGACCTTTATTTTAGTCTCTTGGTAAAGCTGCGGCACAGCTGTCTCAGTGAAAACCTTGCGTGATGGTATAGCGTACCTGGGCTCCGCTGCCTGCAACATGCAAATAAACCCCTCGTTCTCCACCACACTGTAAGGTCGTAAGTCTTTGGCGATGAAGCAGGCGATAGACCTGGTTATTTTTTTTGCCCGCTCGGAGTTGGCAGAGAGTTTGGTGAAGCAATGCAGTGTGCGTTGGTCTGCCGCTGGTGGCTGACTCTATGCCGTGTCCATTAACTCTGGGTGATGCCTGGTGATGTGAGCCCGCGCATTTGTGGTGTTCCCGAAGTGTTTAATCTTACTTTTGCAAATCCTGCAAACTATGAAGCTCATGTCAAGCTCGGTCTTTCCAGGCATTCGGTAAAAGCCAAAATGAGTCCAAATCTTTGCCTTCAACGAGGACGGGGCCGGTTGAATCTCTCTTTCCTCCTCCATTAGTGTAGTTTTCTCCTTGTTTTGGTGGTTTCCGCGCATGCATGTGTTCAGAACAGGCTGCGTGGTGATGTCATGACGCCCCGACTCCCGCGTCGTTTCAAAATAAAAGTCGACAGCCAGCGGATTTTTATTATTATATATTATTTTTTAAAAATCGATTTTGGGACATTTTAAATCGATTCTGAATCGGAGTAAATGAGAATCGTGATTCTTATGAGAATCAATTTTTTTGCACACCCCTACAAGATAGTGACTCAATTATGCATTTATTAAACTATACAAAAATACAGGTTACTATCTAGCTGCTAGAGTGATCACCTACCAATGGCATGGGAGTGTTCAAGGGTCTGTTGTCCAATGAGGAGAGTGACTGGCTTCCCACCCTCCACCAGGCGCACGTAGACAATCTCGCACTCGGTGTTTGATATGTCAGTGTCTCTGTCGATGAGAACTGCAAGGTACTTTACTGTTCTCAGCTTAGCAGCTAGGCTCTCTTTCAAGAGATCGGCAACTTGTCCAATCATTTCCGCACACCTGTATGAATGAGAACACTGTTGTAAAGTGCTTATAGTTTATAGTTTGTAGTTTTATTAGATCCCCATAAGCAGTGTTGCAGAACAACCGCTTATCTCCCTCGGACTGGGGTCAACAAATATTAATATAACATACATAGCCTGGCATACTACATGCCGGACGTACTAAGCTACACATACAGTCACATAACATGACTGACTAGGGCTGGGCGATAAAACGATAACGATATGTATCGCAATAGACACGTGATCAATATAAGTAGAAAATACATTCGATAGAACGTTTGATAATTACACTGAGCCGCAAGGCATTCTGGGGGATGTAGGCATAGGAAGGGCTTTAACCTCTCTCCCCGCCCAGCTAAGCAAGGTTGGTGGCATCAACAAAGTCACTCGCGCTTTGGTAACCTAGCAACAACCTGTTCCGCTGAAATGCGGATAAAAGAGGAAAGATCCCCTTCCCGCCCTCCCTAACGGGACTCCGCGTCCCCCTGAAAGTGAAGTTAATTTTATGTTATATATAACGGTCTCAACTGCCTGTAAAGCAGATATCTACGTTCATATCTACACATAAACCGATTCTGGCGAGCATGCAAACGTTAGCTCCACTATCGTAGACAGGCTAACATATTACCTGACATGGTTGTCGTAGGTTGGGTTGATATCAACGCCGTTCTTCTTGTGCAGTGTGATAAGTGGCCCAAACTTGACAAATGGCTCTTCCTCCTTGGCGATGAAGAAGGCGATGTTCATTTTGATCTTGAGCTGCCTCCTCATCTCCACCTCGGAAATCATCACCTACCTATCCAGGGCTGCGGTCACCGTCGAGGCTGGTTTGTTTTGTCGCATCATGCAACTGTCTCTGCAGGCGATGTGCCGCTTGGAGTGGTTGTGTTTTGTGAGGCTGTCTTTTTTTAAATGGGGGTTTCCAGTCACAAACGCCGAATTACCTGCCTGCTTCTGCCCTTATTTGCCCTGCAATATTTACAGAACATGAGGTTGTTCTCAAACTATACCCAAGGGAAGAGTTTGATCCAATCCGATTTAAATTTGTAAACTTTGATAGCACTGTCGGTAGCACTAACGTTAGTGCTCACGTTAGTGCTAACGTTAACTGTTGCCATCTCCTCTGGCTCGACACTGTCAGTTATCCCAGATTCCACATTTTCTCTCACATTTCTTTCACAAATGTCCTCTCCCTCGTCTCCCTCCTTGGTTCCACTTTGTTTTTTTTTTAAAATACGACTCGATTTTCTTCATTTTTCACCGTCAGTCAACCGATTAATCAGGTTGATTAATGGCATTTTGAGATGAATGGCATCGGCCAATGCCTGCATTCATGAGGCCGATTTATTAAAAAAAAAAAAAAAAAAGTCTGCAGACAACGCTGCCCACGTGTCTGTAGGCTGCTATGGAACGATGTTAGCGTTAAGATCTAGTGAAACACACAGATAATGCACCTCACTGTGTTCAAGTGAATCAGATGAAAAAAAAAACAAGGTTCAAGGTTCTTTATTTTTCACGTGCACAGACAGGGCTCCAGAGTGCGACCAATTTGGTCGCAAATGTGTCCAAAATTGTTATGAGTGCGACTGAAAAAAATCGTAGGTCGCACTGGTGCACCTAAAACGCTGTTTGGGAGGAAAAAAATCATAAGCACAGCATCTCTTTGTGTTCTCCTGATGGTATCGTGGTCTAAACCAATAAGAGACAGAGCTCGGGCGGGTCCTTGCCTCTGATTGGCTGTGGTCCTTTTCACTCCTGTAAATTGTGTCAGTTCGAAAAATGCGAGCGAGCTGAGCAGGTACTCCTGAGCGCTTTGGAAATGAGTGCTGAGCGCTTCGATTTTCTTCGAAAATGAAGAGAGGCAGAAAGCCTCACCCCGAGACTCTAATTAACAAGCCCAAAAATATGCCTTCAAATAAGACTGGTTGAAGCAATTTCCCTGGCTGATGTTCGATAAAGAAAGGGACTCAATGCACTGCATTTATTGTCGGGAGTGCGGTCAGAATATGGCCGGTAGTAGTGCGTTTGTGGAAGAGTCAACAACATTTCGCATTGAGACGTTGAAAAAGCGCAATATGTCCAAAGAGCATACTACATGCCGTAATAAGTGTGTTAATAAAGTGAAGGGTCCTGGTTTTGGGTTATCTCACCTCCTACAACTTGTGCGAGGAAACAAACATCTTCTCTGATGGTGATCCCTTCCAAATATATTGTTAAATGTGTCGCCCGTGGCCCCTTGACTTTTAAATGTTTGCTGAACCCCGACAGCACTATTTACACTCTCCCAAGACAGCTTTGACAGCGGCTCATTGTTTTTGTGCCTCACGCCTCATTTTAGTCGGTGTGAGCCAGACAATAGGTATGTTCAAATGAAAGGGGTCTTTCCTATTTGTGTGTGAGTCAAACGATGAGTGTGCCTGCCGAGAAGGGAAAGGCAGGGGCCCACAGAAAGGGTGGTCTTGTTCATGTGGGCTCAGAGACGGGAGCCGTGTGTCGGACAAGAGAGAGCTGTCTGCGGAGGGAAGCTCGCTTTAGGATACAGTGTAGCCAGTGTTCAGCTAAGGTGAGTCCACTGTATCGTTCACTGTATCTGTGAGCGTTTGCATGTTTTGGACAGATGGGAGTTTGGATGTTTTATGGGATTGGGGCCATTTTTTTTTCTTTATCATTTCCTCAACGGCCGTTACATGTTTGTGTGATCTGTTTAACGTCATCCAAATAACTCAGCTGACGTTTTAGCCGTGGGCTTAACCTACTATGGTCTGTACAAAGTGTGTGTGTGTGTGTGTGTGTGCGTGTGTGCGTGTGTGTGTGTGTGCAAACACAATGTGTTTTTATCTCCTTTTTGTTCACGCATGTTTGACTTCTGGCTCACCTACAACTCGTATTGTTTAGATTGCGATAAGATGGGGGCGACCACTACTGTAGTCTGGTAATACATTGTTGCACACTGCGGCTTACGTGGACATCTCTGGCATTGAAACTGTGTGAATGGGTGTATTTGGGTGTTTGGTCTTTCTCCTGCCTTCCCTTTCCCCCATCTTTTCTCCTTTATCCCATTCATTCTCTATTAAGTTCTCCCAGGTACACAGCTTGAGGGAAAATTGCTCTTCCCGAGCTAGGGTTGTGTGTGTGAGCTTCTTCTCATGAACACGAACCGGAGCCGTGACATCGTTGCCAATGAGTTTGCTCATGTGTAGTTTGCCGTGCTGTGCTGCTGTATGTTCATTTATGAAAATTGCCTCCAGCAAAAATATTGCTAAATCATAGTGGTCTAGTAAGACATTAGTTAAGCAGCCACTACAGCAAGGAACCAGAGGTCATGGTCTGTTTATACATAAGAAGCCAGACAGTTAGGGAAGTGGATACTTCCTGGTATCAAGTCTTTAACCTGGACTCTCCAGTTAACTGATAGTTCTCCTATTTTTAGTGTTTGGCAGCTGTTGCATTTATGTCATTGTAACTGTAATTTAAGGTTCCTCACTTGAACCTAATGTTCAACGCTGCGTTCCTTCTGCATTGCTATTTGTCAATATTGATATGGATCCAGGAGACAGGTGGAGAATGTGGAATACAACCTGCAACCGCAGCTCACATTTTGGAGTCGTTTGCTATCAGGAGAGCTCTGAGATCATTTTTTTAAATTGTCAACATTGAATGTGTGTGTGTGTGTGTGTGTGTGTGTGTGTGTGTGTGTGTGTGTGTGTGTGTGTGTGTGTGTGTGTGTGCGCGTGTGTGTGTGCGTGTGTTAGCACGTTAGCAGAACAGCTGTAGCAACGACAGTTCTGTGTGTTTCTGATAGGACACCATTTGAAAGCTTCTGCATGTCACATGTCATATGAAGGACCTCCATAAAGACTTTGAATTGGTTCTGCTATAAGCCCTATATTTGGTATATTTTACTTCACTTTCAATGTTATTCTATTAAAAACAAA
Organism: Chelidonichthys spinosus; assembly: GCA_029853015.1. NCBI lineage: Eukaryota > Metazoa > Chordata > Actinopteri > Perciformes > Triglidae > Chelidonichthys > Chelidonichthys spinosus. The sequence goes on from CM056836.1 coordinate 19,061,885, forward strand.
CTGCAGCTACATTAGTCAAATCAATTATTCAAGTGCCATTTTAACAATGAAAATGACAAATAAACCCAGAAAGCATTGATTAATTCTTTATTTAGAATTATAAAGTGTAGAGCTTTCAGCACACTTCACTTTCATGCATGCAGGTCGTGCTTCTGCATTTAGTTGCCACAGACAAACTTTACAGCAGAGAATGGTTTGCTCGAGGTTGGACACAGAAGAAATCTTTCATGTCATGCTTACTATGAACTGTGGGAGCTCCATACCGTAATTACTAGGGCTGTAACGATACACCAAACTCACGATTCGGTTTGTATCACAATTTTTGACCCACGGTTCGATACAAAACCTCAATTTTTTTGTTAGTGGGGGGGTGCGATAAGAAGAGATTTTTATGTAACATTTCAATAACATGGAACACTAGAAGAATAGAACGGTTGAAAACCTTTCTAAAGATTAAGAACAATATTATCGTCTCAATTATGGTTATAAAATATAACATAAAAATAAAATACTATAAAAATAGAACATTTTAAAATCTTTATAAACTGGACAGATTTGAACACTTAAGATTAAGAACAGTATTATGGTCTCAAGTAAGGTCTCAATAACATGAGCAAAAAAACTTGAACCCATCATTTTCCACCACTGACAAGGGGCGCATGTCCAGAGCCATGAATGTTGCAATTGCCCGTGTAATCTTTTGAGCCCTGATTGACGGCGCTGTCCTTCAGACAATCACGAGTACACTTCATGGCTGCACCTGATTGGACGATCACTTTCACAGCTGTCCTGTCTGCTCCAGGAGTTCACGCAGACCAACATGGCGGCTCGTTTGGAAACTTTCTCTTATTTTACGAAAAAAGTTCACCGAAAGGTATTTCTGAAAACATTTTAAGCGAAAGTTAAGCTATGCAGTTGCTGAATCTGTCTTTATTTTAGATTGACAACATTCAGTTTAGAAGATTTTCGCGAGCGTTCCCGAGGCGGCGAGTCGAGCCCGGCGCCTCTGATTAGCATAAAGTAGATTCACTTCAACTTTATGCAAATGCCAAATTTAGTGGCTAGGGTGTTAATTCCATATAATTTTAACTCCTGTCTGAATTCACACGAGAAGTCTTGCATGTGAATCTTTAAGCTACATCAGCGACCTGTTTGCTTGCAAGTGCAAGCATGTAAGCAAAAGGGTTATTGTTGTCCTATAGGGAGTCATCAGGAAAACTGAGGAGCAGGTTTCAGTGTTGCTTCATTTAAAATGTGACTCTTGAAGATGACTCAAGTAATAACTTAATTGCGTCTAAATATCCTGGTACAGTAGTAATCATGGAGGAGTGTAATAAAGGGGCATGTCCACAAATTCACAACACAGATGTTGAGTGCAGGAAAGAGAACGTGCACCGATGCTATGCATGTGTGAAAGGGTTCTTATTTTTGTCACTACGGATGCTCTGTGTTAGCGTGTGAAATGTTACATTTTACTCCAAGTATTTGTGTTTACGTGTTCCTCTTGCTTCAATTCACTTATAGGCATATAGGCAAGGCAACTTTATTTGTATAGCACATTTCATACACAAGGCAGACTCAAAGTGCTTCACATCATAAAACAAAGTGAGAAGAAAAAAAGAAAAGAAAAATAGAAGAATTAAAAGAAAATAATAACAATTTTAAAAATGCATTACAGAAAGAAAATAGAATTAAAAACATATTTGCAATAATTAAAAACAGTGCAGACATTAAAAGATTTAGCAGAAAGCTATGGTGAACATAAAAGTTTTCAGTCTAGTTTTAAAAGTGGTCAGAGTTGGGCCAAGTCTTACATCTTCAGGAAGTTTATTCCAGCCATTTGTTGCATAGTGACTAAATGATGCTCTCCCGTGATTGTTGTTTACTCTTGGAATCACTAACAGATTGGTCTCAGAAGATCTTAGTGGTCTAGAAGGATTATGTAGTGGGTGAATATCAGTGATATACTTCGGTCCCAGACCATGTAGTGATTTATATGTGAGCAGGAGGATTTTGAAATCAATCCTCTGACATACAGGGAGCCAATGTAAGGATTTAAGAATTGGTGTGATGTGTAATATAGACATCTACTCTGTATGTAGAGCAAAGACGATGCTGACATCGAATTAGGCAAAAGGACTGTATAGTTTGTATCTATTTAGTGTATCAGTTGCACACTGTACACTACAGTCTTGTGTTAAATATAATAATCTAACAATATCTATGTCCATATTCTTAGACACTTGACAGAAGAAATCCTATATTCAGCACAACCACCAGCTGATCTCCGCCTTACAGCAGCCCTCTATTAGGTTAAACAGGAAGGAGTACGTCTGAGTCAGAACAGAGGGAGCGTGTGTCACTGAGTCAACCAGGCGAGCATCCAGGCTGTTTACATGTTGACAGCACATGACACTGACCCTATCTTCTTCTCAGCCACAGCAGCGTCCTCTCTAGCACAGGCCATAGGCCGGATCAATGGGCCGATTGTTGAACCGGCTGAGAAACTAGCGGGTCTAGGTCATGAGTTACAGGGTTATGAGAAGATGACTTCTGCATGCCCTTGTCCAGCGCAAGCCGGACATGAACATGGAGCGTTGTCAGATTGGAAGTACGTTGGTAGAATCATGATAAACTAAGGATTTTGTGTAGAGACAAGTGTATCCTCAATTCATATCTCAAAATTATACATTTTTGCTTTACTAAACAAGCTTCCCACCAACCTTTATAAAATGGGAAGCTCCAAGAGGGCTGTTCATCCAGAACAACCACCAGCTTCCCTTTTTGCTGTAAACCAATGCAGCATGTCAACCTGCAGCATGAGTGAAGTGCTTCAGGAACTGTTGGACGGATGCCATGCAGTCTGATAATCATGTCCCGCTCAGGATGAACTATAATGACTTTGATGATCACCTGACTTTTATCTCCTGCCATCATCAGACCATAATGTTTATTTGTCCAACACTTGGTTTTGTAACCAAATACCTTAAATAATTGCATTCCCATCAGCCTAAGCTCTACTTTTTAATAAGGACATCTCGGCTTGTTAAACCCGACTGACCCCATACTGGATCATATTTCTATGCACTTTATACTGTTTGAACAAAGCTATAATAATCTGTAAACCTAATGTATGCTGTCAAGAAGATGTCTTATTATGAAGTACTTTAACAATAATGTTGAACACATCTAACCTTCGTGAATGCACAAGCACGTTCTGGGATCATTTTCAGGTCGGTCTACAATTATATGGGTCATTCCTTGTCATTTCATCAAATGCCTCCCACCTGACCATCTCAGAATGTCCTGAAAAAATTCAAGTACAAAGACACACTTGTTAATAGGACAAATCCAAAATATTAGGTCTCTACTGTCAACAGTCTTCTCATGAAACATCATTGAAGAAGGGTAGTTTAGATGGTTTTTGGCATCATGCTCTGAAAAGCCTCAAGACATGGAATATCAGGGGTGTAGCTCAATGATAACCTAGTATGGTAGGTACTTAAAATGTGGCTTGTTGAAATAAAGTAGTACATTTGAAGAGTGGCTGAGCTCCCATTTTTGCAGATAAAAGACTTCTATCACGTCTGCCTTTATCTCTGGGGTTAGCTTAAACATTCTACAGAATATGGTTTCTCTCAGATGATTCGTTTCACAGATATTAAGGCTTAAAAATGGAAGTAAACACATCTTTGCCCAACTTCAGAGCCATATTCCAAAAAACAGACAAGTATCAGGTCCAAACTTACTTTTTTAAGGAATTAAAAAATTAAAAAATCGGGAGGGTGTTATGCCTCATTTTGTCGCAGTGATTTTTTAAAATCCTGATATTGGTGGGGTTTTTGTGGCCATTTTTGGTACTGCATGTCCTAACAGCCTACTAGTAAACATCACAGCAGGGCAATTCAATTGTGTTTTTTACCATTTACCAAAGACTTACATGTGACTAAATGCTACTGATAAATTTAGCCTTACGAAAACATTAAAATGTAGCACAGTAGTAGAGGCAATAAGTCCTTGGATGTGGGTAATAATATATTCCTGATATTCCATGTCTGGAGGCTTTTAATAACAGATATACACTGTAGAAAATTTGAAGGCCACAGGTGAGATGGTTTTCCAGATATTGCTGTTTAAAAATGGCTTTTCAGAGTATGATGCCAAAAACCGTCTAAACTACCCTTCATTCAATGATGTTTCATGAGAGAACTATTGACAGTAGAGACCTAATATTTTGGATTTGTCCTATTAACAAGTGTGTCTTTGTACTTGGATTTTTTCAGGACATTCTGAGATGGGAAGATTTTCAGAAATTTGATGAAATGACACGGAATGACTCATATTGCTTGGTGTCGCTGTGAACTAGAAACTCCAAGCTTTCTAATGCACCTGAACACACCTTGACTTTTGCTAAGAAATCGAGAACATGCTAAACCTAAATGTCTACTTAACGGTAGCAAGTTAGCATGTTTATGTTAGCATTTAACTCAAAGCACCACTGTAAACTCTTATTCTCCTTTGTTGCTGTTGTCCTCTCATTTTGAACATGTCATTTTAGAAAGTTGGCTTTGGATGTGATGTAATGTTGGGTCATTTGGATATAAAATTATCCATAAATTGTACAACATTCTAATAAAACATACTTAACATCTGTTGACAAAGCTAACATGTCATCATTGGGATGATTGTATTTCTGTTCCTCCTCCTCTCTATTTTTCTTTTCGCTTCTGTAGACATTTAGACTCTGAACAACAAGTGAAATGAGCTCTATTTCTATGTTGGTAATAAAAGAAAACATTGTTTGTGTGTTCCCACAGATGGATCCCTCCCTAAAGAGCCAAAAGGAGATGTATCGAGTCAGATAGCAGGTAAAACAAACAAAAACACTGAGAAACCCACACACACTACACACAGTGATTCACATTTTTGCATTTGTTTTTCATCCTTATCGTGTCAGTTTGTGTCTGTCTGTGTGTCTATGTGTGTGTGTGTTTGTTTTTTATTGTAGTGGAAACAACATCACACACACACACACACACACACAGATTAATATTTCAGTGTTCCTAGTGACAAAGGCAGGTAATTGTCACAATCATTTCTTACATCCCCCTGACTCCCCTGCCCTCCTCATCACCTTCCCACAATAACATACCATGTGCCCAACCCAGTCTATGATTGGCTACCTGTCTCCATAGCGAAAGGCACGTCATGATGAGTTGAGATTGCCGGTGTCCGCAGCTTTCCTTCTCTGTCTTTTGAAGCCTTATTCTCATTTCTGCTCAGTCCCACTTCATCTTCCTGTTGTGTTTACTAATGTAGCGTAGGCCAAAGAAGGGTTTAATGATGGTTTGTTCCGGAATACAGGATTGTAACTATTTGCTACTCAATGTTGCCTGCCTTTGACATGACAGTTGGCAGAGACATGACCAGGGCTCCAGAGTGCGACCATTTTGGTCGCATATGCGACCAAAATTTTTATGAGTGCGACTGAAAAAAATAGTAGGTCGCACTGGTGCACCTAACGCTGCTCGAGTGAAAAAAAAATCATAAGCGCAGTATCTCTTTATGTTCTCCTGATGGCATCGTGGTCTAAACCAATAAGAGACGGAGCTGGGGCGGGTCCTTGCCTCTGATTGGCTGTGGTCCTTTTCACTGCTGTAAATTGTGTCAGTTCGAACAATGCGAGCGAGCTGAGCAGGTACTCTGAGCGCTTCGATTCTCTTTGAAAGTGAAGAGAGGCAGAAAGCCTCGCCCCGAGACTAATTAAAAAGCCCAAAAATATGCCTTCAGACAGGACTGGTTGAAGCAATTTCCCTGGCTGATGTACGATGAAGAAAGGGACTCAATGCACTGCATTTATTGTCGGGAGTGCGGTCAGAATTTGTCCGGTAATAGTGCGTTTGTGGAGGAGTCAACAACATTTCGCATCGAGACATTGAAAAAGCGCAATATGTCCAAAAAGCATACTACATGCCGTGATAAGTGTGTTAATAAAGTGGCCCCTCATCCAGCTGCATTTCAGCGTCAGGCTGTATCGATCACGTCCGCTGAGGAATCTGAAATGATTATAAAATTCAACGTCCCATACAATATTGCAAAGGAGGAGTTGCCGTTCACTAAATTTAAGTCCGAAATGATTCTGATGAAAAAAAATGCCGACACGCTAAAGAACAAGACAGCTGCGGAGGTTGGAAACGCCACGTACACGTCATTCATGACTGACGGAGACACAGAAGTCTCTACGAAGGAGTGCGTTATTGTCTACTGCTGCATTTTGCGTAAAGGGAGGCCGGTCAACATGTTAATTGGACATGTCGAGGTGGAGCATGGACACGCACAGTGTTTGAAGGCCCACATTACAGCATGAGAGATCATGAATAGGAAATTGTATAGTAGCCTATTCCTAATATTATTATTAAAAATGAATAGCCTAAGTAAAAATATAAGTAGGCTAGGCTAAGATCACATAAACAGTTTTCCATTTGCAATCTATAGGCTAGTGACCTGTATGATCTTTTTATTGTGCCACAAAGCAAGCATTTACTGCGCTTGGGCATCAGTGCGCAGATTGGCTGCAGAAAACGGTTCCTCTGGGTGCTGATGGTGCTGCAGTTAAGCTAGGCCATAAGGGGGGTGTCATTATGTAAAAGGAGAGCAATAAAAAGGTGACCTTTTGGCATTAAAGGCGACACGATGAAAAATGTGGGTGCACCTAAATTTTGTGCTGGTGCACCTAAAAAAAAAAGTTAGGCGCACCAGTGCAACCAATGCAAAAAGTTAGTCTGGAGCCCTGATGACCACTGTGATATTTAAGATTCTTACTCTCTTGTGCTTCAGTGGGAAGTTATAATGTTTCACAGACTCATGTTTTTAGTCTGAAAGGGAGACTTTGGTCCAAAACGATCAACAGTGTCTGCCTTCAAAAATGGAAATCCTCAAACCCTAGATATAAAGGAGGACAGTGAGTTGGCAGGTTGCTCTGGTGCCCAGGGGCCCTGATGGAGACGGCTCCAGCGCCCGCAGAAAAAAGGCGATGAAAACAACATGAATGCAATTATATCGAGACAATACTTGGCTTCAATGCTACCGTTTGGCCTGTCTGTGCAACACTGTCAGGGCAGTGTTTTCCTTAAGCTTCCTGGTGCTTGCCAGTTATCACTTCCTGGTTTAGAGAGGGGTTGGTGAGGGATAAGGCCTGTCCATCTGTTGGCCCGGCCTCCCCACCCACTGGTCTGACTGGGCAGCTGAAGAATGGTTTGCAAGGGGAGAGAGGGGCAGTGCTGTTATGCAATAATGCTAATGCCTTTGGACTTCAACATATGTGCCGAAGTGTACTTTGCAAGCACATGTGCATTTCCATCACTCCCTTGTCATTTGGTCAAAATAAAGAAATGTTGCTGATCAGTTACATTGCAAGGTAAAATTTAATTTCATAGTCGCCTCCAGGTGGCGTATGCGTGCTGATTGGAATAGCTGAAGCAGATAAAGGCTTGCAGCAGGCAGTTGGATGTTGGCAGTGGACTGCAGCTGGAGTCAACAGCAGAAAACGGCACTACAGTGTCCAGTAGTTCACTGCATGTTGCACTGAAACTCCGTTGGGAAGTGTGGGAGTATTCACAGCACAGTTTTCCTCTTTCTACCACAGTAGCATCATTTTATTTGTATAACGCCTTAGCATTGCCAACAGGGCATTTTCTCTGTCTCGTCACGGTTTGTCAGAATGACATCATGTGGCATTAAAAGACCCGGACAAATGAACTCTTGGCTCCAATAACAAGCCTTCTTTTCACTCTCTCTTCCCTCCCTCCCTCCTTCCTCCGCCCTCTCTGCTCCTCCCCTGCTGTGTTTGGGTCGCTGGGTAACCCTGGCCTGTTTCTCGCTCGGTTAGCCTACCCTGCTATTAGAGGTCTGGACGGATGGAGAGACCAGAATAGAGGCGGAGGTAAAGGAAAGATGGTGCACTCTTTCTCCGAGGCCAAAACTCAGATTTGGGGACAAAAAGAGGAAAATGGGGAGGACGTGGAGAGTGGACTGGAAACAAACACACAGGCTGTGCTGTTTAATCGCTCACGCTGTTAGCTCTGTGTTTCTAGATAATGATACCCTTGTTTTCCTGGACGGGGCCTGATTTTCAATGCAGCGTGAAATAAGTACTTCACATATATCTGTTTTAAAAATGCACCTTCCATGCTCTCACTCCTGGACTGGACCAGACGACTGGCCAGAGGAATCATTCCAGTGGTGTCTAGGAGGAGTTTACTCATACGTTAAGAGGTGTCAGCCTGTAAAAAATGTAGTGAAACCTCCCTTAAAGAGCTGCTAGCCGAGGGTTTTAGTGTGTCATGATACAGTGCAGACTTTCCTGCCCCAATGAAATGAACATGTTGGTGTCATCACTGAATATGAATGTTTTGATGAGAAAATGTTGTAGACCTGATGGTGACTTTGCTCTTCGATCGCCAGATGAAACAATAGGCCGTTATGACGTGTACTTCCACGTGTTAGTGTGTATACAGTGGCATAGCCTGTGCCAGCTCTACCCACAGTAGGTGCATTGTTAGAGTAGCTCAGCTGTGTCTGATCGCAACAGCCAATCAGATCAGCCCCTCTTGTTTCATAGATATCCAGCAGGGCAACACCTTCCTGTGCAGCAGCCAATCAAAGCGGCTTTGCAAAGTGGAGGACCATGGGGTGGGTCGACGGCAGTGAGAAGTAAAGCAGACAGGGGGACATGAATAAGACAGTATTACTGGCTGTGTGTAAAACACAAAGCACAAACTAGTGATTGTAAAGGAAAGAAAGAGGGGAAGTGGAAGACGAGAGGAAGAAGAGGGTTCATGACATGAAAGAAGATTAAAAAGTCAGCCCTCGTTTCAGACACACACAAAGTGATATCTACATCAGACACAGGCACACATTCATCTGTCACTTTTTAATTTTGAGTTGGCGGAATCGTAGCCACAGTAGCATTTCATAACCACAATGTTTTTACATGGCCCTGGGTGTCGGAAAAGTCTAATGACTGGAAAATGAATGTGCTCAACATGACCGCCACCGTTTTCCAGACACATCTGCAGACAGGAGAACATTTATGTTTATCTTGTAAAATACTTCAGGTAAGCAGCAGGGCTCCAGAGTGCGACCATTTTGGTCGCATATGCGACCAAAATTTGTATGAGTGAAAAAAAGTGAAAAAAATTGTAGGTCGCACTGGTGCACCTAACGCTGCTCAGGTGGGGAAAAAAATCATAAGCGCAGCATCTCTTTGTGTTCTCCTGATGGCAGCGTGGTCTAAACCAATAAGAGACAGAGCTCGGGCGGGTCCTTGCCTCTGATTGGCTGTGGTCCTTTTCACTGCTGTAAAATGTGTCAGTTTGAAAAATGCGAGCGAGCTGAGCAGGTACTCCTGAGCGCTTTGGAAATGAGTGCTGAGCGCTTTGATTTTCTTCGAAAGTGAAGAGAGGCAGAAAGCCTCGCCCCGAGACTAATTAAAAAGCCCAAAAATATGCCTTCAGACAGGACTGGTTGAAGCAATTTCCCTGGCTGATGTATGATAAACAAAGGGACTCAATGCACTGCATTTATTGTCGGGAGTGCGTCAGAATATGGCCGGTAATAGTGCGTTTGTGGAAGAGTCAACAACATTTCGCATCGAGACGTTGAAAAAGCGCAATATGTCCAAAAAGCATACTGCATGCCATGATAAGTGTGTTAATAAAGTGGCCCCTCATCCAGCTGCATTTCAGCGTCAGGCTGTATCAATCAGGTCCGCTGAGGAATCTGAAATTATTATAAAATTCAACGTCGCATATAATATTTCAAAGGATGAGTTGCCGTTCACTAAATTTAAGTCCGAAATTATTCTGATGAAACAAAATGCCGACACTGAAGAACAAGACAGCTGCGGAGGTTGGAAACGCCACGTACACGTCATTCATGATTGACGGCGACACAGACGTCTCCACGAAGGAGTGCGTTATTGTCTACTGCTGCATTTTGCGTAAAGGGAGGCCGGTCAACATGTTAATTGGACATGTCGAGGTGGAGCATGGACACGCACAGTGTCCCAGTGAAAGCCCACATTACAGCATGAGAGATCATGAATAGGAAATTGTATAGTAGCCTATTCCTAATATTATTATTAAAAATGAATAGCCTCAGTAAAAATATAAGTAGGCTAGGCTAAGATCACATAAACAGTTTTCCATTTACAATCTATAGGCCTATATGATCTTTTTATTCTTGAGGAATTTATGCTGCCACAAAACAAGCATTTACTGCGCTTGGGCATCAGTGTGCAGATTGGCTCGAGAAAATGGTTGCTCTGGGTGCTGATGGTGCTGCAGTTAACCTAGGCCATAAGGGGGTGTCATTATGTAAAAGGAGAGCGATAAAAAGGTGACTTTTGCGATGAAAAATGTGGGTGCACCTAAATTTTGTGCTGGTGCACCTAAAAAAAAAAGTTAGGCGCACCAGTGAAACCAATGCAAAAAGTTAGTCTGGAGCCTTGAGCAGTAATTGACCGTTTGCTAAACCCCTCCCCCAACACACCTGCAAACTGGTCACCTTTTGGCTACAGTCACCTTTTTTATGTCAACCAGGGTAGTAGAAGTGAATGAAGAGGGTTTTAGTTTTGCATGTTGTCACCTTTTTCACTTCTCCAGAGTTTGTAGGTCTGCCCAAACAGTGAATGGTCCAATCTCATTTTCTGAGATAGCACTGTAAGTCCTCATCCTAAAAACTAGGGGTGGGAATCTTCTACCATCTCACGATTCGATTCGATTCCGATTTTTGGGGCTACGATTCGATTTAAAATCGATTTTCGATTCAAATCGATTTTCGATTCAAAACTATTTGATTCATAATGATTTCTGCTTCAATCTATAGGTGTGCAAAGGATCCTCATGATCTACTCCAGTCTGCTTTGGGAGAGAATGACAAATGGAGACATTAAACTGTCTGTTTCACATTTATTACGTTTTAAACATGTATCTCTGCTCAGATGGATTTATTACAACTGTTAAGTAACAAAAATAAGAAATGCCTCTTTATAAAAAAAAAGAAACAGTGCAGTTAAAGATGCTGCCTTTTTAAATTCGAAGGAAAGTGCCTTTTCCAAAAACAGTGTGTGGACCTGCACAACTGCTACTCTAAGTAGCTAGTTATAAAATAAGTTGGGACAAAAATAAAGTGCCTCTGTATAATATATATAATAATTTCTTTTACATGGAACACAACTGTTGTACAAATGAAAAACATAAATATTTCTCAGTAGCTTTAAGAAAAACAAGTTATGAAAATAAAAGTGCTTTTTTTGTGAAAAATAGTAGCCATAAGTTAGCTGCCTCTGCATTTTTGTCAAAACCCGGTTCCCATTGGACTCGTTGGGAAACTGTTGGCGTGGGAGCTGTGGGCCTTTGCTGCCCGAGAAAGCCTTATCGTGGGAGGACGAGTGGAGGAGCTGCCGTTGCCAGGGTCTGGGTCTGAGGAGGAGCAGCCGCAGCGAGTCGGGCGGGTTCGATAAAAGCCGGAGGAGCCACCCCAGCGGTACGGGCGGAGTTCGGCTTCGGCTGGAGGAACGGCTGAAGCGATTCGGGCGGCGGACTTCGGCTACGGCTGTGGAGGCGTAGGCAGCGATTCGGCTGGAGACCGCAGCAGCGGCGAGGGAGCGGATCACGCTCGGATCAGCTGATCACCGAACTAACTACAAACTATGAAGCTCATGTCAAGCTCGGTCTTTCCAGGCATTCGGTAAAAACCAAAATGAGTCCAAATCTTTGCCTTCAACGAGGACGGGGCCGGTTGAATCTCTCTTTCCTCCTCCATTAGTGTAGTTTTCTCCTTGTTTTGGTGGTTTCCGCGCATGCATGTGTTCATAACAGGCTGCGTGGTGATGTCATGACGCCCCGACTCCCGCGTCGTTTCAAAATAAAAGTCGACAGCCAGCGGATTTTTATTATTATATATATTTTTTTAAAAATCGATTTTGGGACATTTTAAATCGATTCTGAATCGGAGTAAATGAGAATCGTGATTCTTATGAGAATCGATTTTTTTGCACACCCCTACTAAAAACCCTTTTGTCTAGTAACGTTAAAAAAAGACAGCGTTTGTAAAAAGCATACATTTAAAAAACGTGGCAGTCTTGCTAATTAAAGTATGTATTCTAAGCAGCTGAACGCCTCATATTTCTCTTCATCATACTTCTTTAACATTCACATTTACATTCAGGGCATTTAGCAGACGCTTTTGTCCAAAGAGACTTACAATAAGTACATTTGTCGAAAGAAAGAAACCACAACATATCATTGCTGATAAATTAAGAGTGAAAAAATAGAAACAAGTGTTAGGTCCTTGTCTGAGTAAAGTAGTAGCTGTTCAGCAAATATACCTTAAGAACAACAGTGCTATGATCAAGTTAGTGGGTCATGGCATGCTATGCAGAGTCGAGGTGAAGTCTGAACAGGTGAGTCTTGAGTTTTTTTCAGAAGATGGCAGTGACCCTGCTGTCCTGACATTGGTCGGGAGTTCGTTCCACCACTGAGGCGTCAGAACAGGGAAGAGTCTGGACTTTGCTGAGTGACACGATTTCAGTGATGGTGTTACCAGCCGGCCAGCTGAAGTAGAGAAGCGAAGTGCTCGCGTCGAGGGCGTGTGGTTTGACCAGTGTTTGAAGGTAAATGGGTGCCGTTCCATTGAATTGGATGCGTGCTGCAACAGGAAGCCAGTGGAGCACATGGGAGAATTTGGGTAGATTGAAGACGAGGCTTGCTGCAGCGTTCTGGATACGCTGCAATGGTTTAGTCGCAGAGGCCGGGAGTCCAGCCAGGAGAGAATTGCAGTAGTCAAGGCGGGATATGACCAGTGCTTGGACCAGGAGTTGCGTTGCATCCAAATCTGCTTTGTCATTTTAGAAGCAACATCATCAGCCAGCTAGAAGTAAGCAGCTTCCTGAAATTAAGGACCCATTGTTTCAAACATTAGTATGAATTTCAGAGGCCTTGGTTATCGTTCTAGCTGCACATTTGCAGTGAGAGAACAGAGAATTTAACATGTCACAGAAACTAAGCTTCACGCGCAGTTCATTCACTGCTGGGTCATTCCATGTCATTTCATCAAATTTCTGAAAATCTTCCCACCTGACCATCTCAGAATGTCCTGAAAAAATCCAAGTACAAAGACACACTTCTAGGACAAGTCCAAAATATTAGGTCTGTACTGTCAATAGTTCTCTCATGAAACATCATTGAATGAAGGGTAGTTTAGACGGTTTTTGGCATCATACTCTGAAAAGCCATTTTTAAACAGCAATATCTGGAAAACTATCTCACCTGTGGCCTTCAAATTTTCTACAGCGTATAGCTGTTACTTAAAGCCTCCAGACATGGAATATCAGGGGTGTAGCTCAATGATAACCAAGTATGGTAGGTACTTAAAATGTGGCTTGTTGAAATAGTAGATTTGAAGAGTGGCTGAGCTCCCATTTTTGCAGAATAAAGACTTCTATCACTTCTGCCTCTATCTCTGGTGTTAGCTTAAACATTCTACAAAATATGGTGTCTCTCAGATGATTCGTTTCACAGATATTAAGGCTTAAAAATGGAAGTTAACACATCTTTGCCCAACTTCAGAGCCATATTCCCAAAAACTGACAAGTATCAGGTCCAAACTTACCTACCTTTTTTTGAAAGATCATATTCTTCGGGAGGGTGTTTTGCCTCAATTTGTCACAGTGATTTTTTAAAATCCTGATATTGGTGGGGTTTTTGTGGACGTTTTTGGTACTGCATGTCCTAACAGCCTACTAGTAAACATCACAGGAGGGCAATTCAATTGTGTTTTTTACCACTTACGAAAGACTTACATGTGACTAAATGCTACTGATAAATTGAGCCTTACGAAAACATTAAAATGTATCTTTCATTTTCACTAGGTGTTTTCCATGATAGTGCTTATTATATGGAGGGAAATGCTTCTGAAACCACTTTTTTAGACCATAAGAAAAGTCAAAGAACAATAACATGTTCATGCATACTTGAGATATAAAATGCTCAAATCAAATTAATTACAGTTATCTGTTTCCCACGGTGAAACATTCATGGATAAAAAGAGCATGCAGTCAAACATAACCACCCTGGCTAATACCGGTATCTATTTTTTTACATCTGCGATCAGGATGTAGGTCAGGGGGTCCAGGTCATGGACGCCCCCATTCCTGTCCACTCCCTCATCTTTAAGGAATCTCTGCTACTCACACACATCCTCCCCCAGCCAGGAATTTATGGCATGCTGTAAATGTGGGATGTCCGCGGTTATGCACAGATGCACACACATGTGCACGGTGTTGGTTTCTCCTGACCCGTGACAGCTGGTTTGGAACCGAAGCGTCCAAGTCAGCTGCTGAGAAGCCATTATGAGATTACGCCTGCTTGTAACAACTCTTTAATCAGATGGACAAGAGTGTGTGTGTGTGTGTGTGTGTGTGTGCGTGTGTTATTTCTGCAACTTTTCCACTCCCTTTGCTGACTGACCATACCATCTGTCCTTGTCCAGGCAGCTGTTGCATTCGCTCTCTCTTTTTTTTTTTTTAAAGATAGAAGAATCACACACACACACACACAAACTTCTACCCCCCTGAGGTATTTCCACATTCTCTCTGGGGCAGTGTTGTATTGGAGTTGTTGAGTAAACTGCTTTGTTGTATCAGCCAGCCTAACGCCCACTTGACCTCTCGGATGCCCCTACTAGTCTCAAGCCTCTGAGGTGTGTGCTGAATGTTGACATGATGACGTATTCTGACACACTCACACACACACTCACAGACACACACACACACACACACACACACACACACACACACACACACACAGACACACACACAAGACCCAGTCACCGTCCTGACCTAAATGATAAGCTGACTGTTGGTAGTTTCCATTCAGCTAAGGATGATGGACACTTCTGGCATTTCCCCATCGCATCATTTGCCCTTTCTGAGAGAGGGGTGTAGCCGTGTCAGTGGTGACTGCGTTTCACCAACACCCACTTCACTCAGGGCCAGTGACCCAGGAAATATTGGGACCGACGGTCAATTAGGAATGATTGATCTAGTTATTGGCATGTTTTTGTGTCATGTTACGGGATAGATAAACTTCCTGGAAAGTACGGTTCACCTCATTCTTCTTGGGAATTTAAAACTTGGCAATGCACCCTGGTTCCTGGGAATTGTTGAATGAAGATGTCGTGGTTGAGGTAATAATTACTCTCACAACCGCAGCTTATTGATTATGAATACAATGAGGAATGTCATGGAGTTACATACTCTGGTGTTTTTAATGCAAATGATCACTGTACATGAATATGTAATAAATGATAACATTTAGAATATTTGACAGTAAATATGTATTGAAGTGTATTGTCTGACCAACAGTCCAAATTCTAGTCAGTTCACGATAATATTAATCAAATAAAAGTAGAAAATCCTCAAATTTGAGAACATGAAACAACCAAACGAGTGGGAATTTTTACTTTAAGAATTGCTGATATTGATTACAAATATACTGATGAATATATGTGTGTGTGTGTGTGTGTGTGTATATATATATATACACATAGTGAATAATGAGATTAATATTGCTTGTAGATAATGGAATGAAAAAATGACTAGCGACTACATTCTCTGATGTTTTCTGTGTAATACCGTCGGTCACTGAGTGGCTCCACTGGAGGGACAACAGGGAGGAAAGACTGACTGTGTGCATTCGACGTTATGTGTAAACCCACACTGTAAGGACTCTCTCCATCAGCCTCAAGTTCTACCTCCTGATGCTAAGCAGCTTCCCAGGGTGCACAAACGCAGTGCAGGCAATATTATAATGTTGCCCCTCCTACACATTGAGGATTACCTTCCAGGAACCTGTCGCTCCAAAAGACAGGCCGATTAGCAGCTCACCTAATGCTCCATGGGGTGCACACTGACTCCATCCACACAGTGTGCTTGTGTTCTCTGAAGCTACACAGATAGCTGTGTTCATGCTTGGAAATGTTTGCACCAGCTTTTCCGTGTGGACGCGTAGACAACATGGGCAGTTTTGGTTGTCTGCTGGATTGGAATATCTGCCTTCAGGAATCCCTGGAATAGCCCTCAACTGCTGCGACTCTGCCCACAGTGGACTGGGTTCCCTTCAGCATGTCGGCCCATCAGTCTATCATTAGCTGATGGGAGCAGCGGACTACGTTTCCCCATCAGCAATCAAAGCCAAATCCGCTGCATTTTATGGATTTGTTTTTCTTTGCAATTAGTGGAAGAATCATCAGGTATGACTTGCTGGGCGACCAATCGCAAGTGGTGTTACGCCCAGACAGACTCCGCCCTCATCCAGCTGACAGGTACAATGCTGGGAGCTGTGGGTAGGCGAGTCGGATGCATTTATAGATCTACCATAACATCGCCAGCCTCTCCTTTTTTGACACTCCCTCCTCATCCGTCTGGCAGGAAGTTAATTTAACTTCTCTGGTTCCAGCTTCATGCATGCAGGGCGCGACAGTAAGGGTTGCCAGGTTCCTATTGGCAACTATTTTGAGAAATCGGCAACCAATGCCTGACCTTTGGTTGCCATCAGTAACAACCACTTTTTGACATATAAAAATGGCAAAATGCGCAAAACAAAATTAATACATATTTAATATTTACAGTTGCATTAGTTATGTTTATCACAATGGAAACGCAACGCTGCATGTGTGTTGTTGCTTATATACTTTTTGATATGAGGGTGGATTAAATATCGTCAGGGATTGGACTGTTGGACAAAACTATTAATGTGAAAATTAGTTCAACACTTTATCAGCTATCAAAACCCTCCATTCCCTTTTCTACTTCTCCTACTTGTCCCTCCGTTGACCCGACAAGAAGTGAATTTTACTTTAATTCTTCATATTGTTTTAAATAAAATGAAAACAAAATGAAATGAAATGACAGAGAAATGACGGAGAAGTAAATAATGGATAATAAACGATACAAAATAATAGGAAAGAGTGGAAATACTCAACGCTGACTGACTGGATGTATGTGATTACCATTGCTGTCTTTTCCTTCCTCCACCTGTCATTTCTCGGCCGCTCCCCATCCGTCTTCCTCTTCCTCACTCTCTTACTGTCCAATTCACTCCTCCCCTTCTTTCAAAGCCCATTTTTTTCCAGCCTAGTAACGACAGGATGACTCATTATTATCTCACATTTTTGTAGTTTTTCTTTTCCGTCCACTTGTTTTCTCACTGATCATTTATCCAGATAAACCCACCTACTCCAGTGTGCGGCCGCTCTATATTTAGCTGCTGTGCCACTTCCTCCAGTCGCAGAGCGCTGCAGAGCGCAGGGAAGTGAGGTGTCTCTGTGGTTTAACTTACCTTTTTTGTTTGGTAGAAGAGAAAGTTCACCCCAAACACAGACATTGTAGTCATTGTCAGGCTATTCATAGATAATATGTCATCATGTATGTTCAGATACTTTCAGATACAGTGACATTTAGAAGCAGACAGCATTTTAGGGATCTAGTCTGTGAACCATATAATCTCCGGGTAATAATTATAGCAAATGATCCTGTGTTGAGAAGTAATTTTGCATCCTCCGTCAACTCATCCATGTTCTCATCATAAAAGAGGCAAACATATCAGTTTCTAGATCTCGTTGAAAGACACTGTGGAAGATGTAGGAGAAGGAGCAACATCTTGAAAAGGAGGGGCAAGTGTGTGTTTGGGAAGTTTACAAAGGATGGAGTGTATCTGGGCAGACCTAGTGACCGTTACATTTGACTGTACAGTCGCCAATTCACGCAGCACTACAAAGCACCAACTGTGTGCTCTCACCCTCCGAACACTCTCCGACACACACGTAGTGGTTTTCTGCTCGTCACTGTGTCAACATTAGGTTTATCGTTGACCTTTGATTAGCCCGATGGCAGCCAGCCAATCAGACATCAAGTTGGTAGGGAACATCAAAGATGTTATCTTTAGAAGATGAATCACTCCATGGGGAATGAAAAGTGAACTTATCCATTTGTGTACACATGTCACCTTTCACACCCGTCTAGAATTTAGAGACATCGCTACTGTAAATACTGTGTACTGGTATTATAATGATTAGTAAGCAGCTCCTGCAATGGTACGTTCCGTCATACTTATAGCCCTGGTAATGTTTTATAGACTGTAAGGCTGCAACTGTAAAGATAAAATGTAGACTTTATGGTCATCCATCTGTATACATGCAGTGTGATTCTCCTTTCTCCACTGTGTGTCCCCGATGCAAACCAAACAGAATGAATGATGCAACACTCAGACAGCACATAAGGTGCAAGGTACAAAAACAAGACACAGGACAGGTAAGAAACGGACACAAACATGTAGTGCAAATGTGAACCATCATATCAATATCAACAGATTTATTTTTAATATCCCAATTGCCAGAACCCTTGCCTCTCTTTGGCACATAATTTGAAACTAGAGCAGAAACTAGAAATGAATTAAATAGTCAATCACCAGAAAACGGTTTTGATCATGATTTCGTCCTTTTAAATAATTTGTCTACCAGAAACGGATTTACTGGTTGCAGCTTCAGTGTATTCATTCTTTTATATTACTATAAATTAACTTTATTTTCATGATTTTTTTGGCAGGTTATAGTAGGGGTGGGCGATATGGCCTCTAAATGATATCGCAATATTTTTTTGCTATATCGCGATACACGATATATATCTCGATATTTTGACATTTCCTCTAAAGCACTTAAAAATGCTTAATTTAACCCTTTGATGCATAGTCACGCCAGTATGATGATTCTAGTAGTCCCTGCAACATATGTCTGCATTAAACCATTCTTATTTATACTGTATTCATTAGTGGTTTCTATTAGAACAATTTTAAACTTGTGTGCAAAAGGGGTAAATCACAACGAAGTTAAATTTAACAAAACAGTTTTTATTCAAGGCAATTGCAAAATGCTTTTAGCAGCTGGTAAATTAAAATAAATAATGCCACATGATGTAGGCCTACATACTGTAGCCTATTTCTATAATAATACAATAATACAAATAAAACAATAACAATAAAATACACAAAATACTAAAATCACAACATTTTTTAAAGTGTAGAACAGTGTGTGATCAATAGATCGGAGTGTTTGATGTTTAGTCATCTGCAGGTTGGACCTCCGTTCAATATCGCCGATGTCCGACAGCTCTACAAACACAAACCAGAGAACAGCGGTTTAATCACAAACGTGTCCACGACGCTGCGAACACAGATGTTATGTTACGTTGGTAACGTTTAGTGAGCCAACGGCAGTCAGAAAGTGGCATGCTAACGTTGTTGTTAGTAATATCCCGCTAGCCGGCTAGCTAGCCGGTCAGCTTCCATTACCCGAGGAAGCAAAGCCACTAGTTGCTGCTGTTACGAACGTAATCACTAGCTTGGTAAACTAAACAGAAATGTGTCGTTGGTTTGCAACGAGGTGAAACATTTTAAAATTGAAACTTACCGGGAACAGTAACGTTAGTAAAACTCCGCACTCCGCAGCGGCGTATTTTCCCCCGTTGCCTTGAGCGTTAACCCCGCCCCCAGCCCCTAACGTAAGCCGGGGCCGGTGTGTGTGGGCGCGTGTATGTGACGTAAGTTGAGCTAGTGGGTGTGACTTTTTTTCTGTTGTCTGTGAGCGGGACAGAGGAAAGAGCTGCGCTAAAACAAGTCACACTCGGCCGTGGCGGCTTAGAAACTGACGTAACAACATACACTCGATGTTCACGATATAGTCATTTACTACATCTCATATAGAACAAGCCGCGATACATCGAGTATACTCGATATATCGCCCACCCCTAGGTTATAGACTAATGATTAAGAAAAGCCTAATTTGACAGCTCCAATCTTTTAGAGAGTAAAACCTGATCCTTGTGTGGCTCCGAGGAATGGAGGCAGAGCAAGAGCTCTCTGTAGCACCATCTCATGCATCATCCACAGAGAACTACAAGCTCACTCTCTACAGGAGCACAGTGGGAAATGTAGTTGATCATGATAATTTGTGTTTCTGTGGCCCCCTGAGGGTAGGCAGGAGACAAATGAGAGGAGTAAAGAACGGCAAAAAACAGAGACAAGTCCCGATTTGCATCCATCTCCTGTGGCATAAAATAATGAGCATCTCATTAGCATACAGTTATAAACACGACGTGTGTGTGTGCGTGTGTGTGTGCGTGTGTGTGTGTGTGTGTGTGTGTGTGTAGCTCTACAACATAATAATAGGACACGGCCAAGGAGATCGCTGCTTCCCTTTGCATTCTGCTCATTATGTAATACATGATTACAGTGTGTGTGTGTGTGTGAAGATGTGTTTTGCCATATACCTCCACACAATGAAGCACCTTTCCAATTGGACAAAAATCCCACTACATAACATTTGGCTTTTGTCTTTAGTGGGAAAGATTACAATCTACATTAATTCCCAGAACAAATGGCTGTGCAGTAGTCATGAGTATGGGCGGTGATGGAAACATGACCCCCAAGTGGACATCTAAATCCCCTCTGCAGGCGCATCGCAACTCTGTCTCACGGGCATAACCATGACTTGTGTCTCTGGGTTTGGTATTACACTCAGCTGTGTTATCACTAGCGGCCCGAAAACACGTGGGGTGGTTAAGAGTAGTGAGTGAGCAGTCAGCAGGCAGTCAACGGCAGCATAACACAGGCATTGAAAGGTGTTTTCAGAATGTGTGATTCAACCTGTCTTTGAGCATTTATGCCATACCTGAAAATAAAAGGTTTCAGGTTTCTGCAGCAGAATGCGGGATAAGCCGTGGACAGACAAAGAGGTGCACAGTGACTCAACGTGTCAACAAGTGTGTGCATGTGTGCATACATGCACACACGCATGCACAGTCTCCAGTCAGTCAGGAATAAGTGTAGTGATAATCAAACAGAAACAAAAATAAAACTCATCAGAACAATCTTTATTAGTCTTTCCAGCATCACCAACTCTTGTTTAGTCAAAATAAACCAAGGATTCACTGATACTCCTCAGAGCTACCGGACTCTGTTGAAAACCTTTGTGAAAGACGCTTACATCGAAAAAACTCACACAAATGGTCTTTGTTAGTCTCTTCACTGTTCCAGCAATCATCAACTCTGGTTACACAATTTGAAGGAGTGACTGAAGTAATATATATAATGCTGTCAAAATTAACGCATTAATCTTTGCGTCAATTATGAAATATTTAACGCGTTAATTTTAACGAAATGAATGCAGCTGTGGCAGCTGACGTAACACCTATGACGATGTGTTCCGCAAAGCCGTTAGCCATTCTAGTGGTTTTCTGCTCGTCACTGTGTCAACATTAGGTTTATCGTTGACCTTTGATTAGCCCGATGGCAGCCAGCCAATCAGACATCAAGTTGGTAGGGAACATCAAAGATGTTATCTTTAGAAGATGAATCACTCCATGGGGAATGAAAAGTGAACTTATCCATTTGTGTACACATGTCACCTTTCACACCCGTCTAGAATTTAGAGACATCGCTACTGTAAATACTGTGTACTGGTATTATAATGATTAGTAAGCAGCTCCTGCAATGGTACGTTCCGTCATACTTATAGCCCTGGTAATGTTTTATAGACTGTAAGGCTGCAACTGTAAAGATAAAATGTAGACTTTATGGTCATCCATCTGTATACATGCAGTGTGATTCCTTCTTCTTTCGTGTCCCCGATGCAAACCAAACAGAATGAATGATGCAACACTCAGACAGCACATAAGGTGCAAGGTACAAAAACAAGACACAGGACAGGTAAGAAACGGACACAAACATGTAGTGCAAATGTGAACCATCATATCAATATCAACAGATTTATTTTTAATATCCCAATTGCCAGAACCCTTGCCTCTCTTTGGCACATAATTTGAAACTAGAGCAGAAACTAGAAATGAATTAAATAGTCAATCACCAGAAAACGGTTTTCGATCATGATTTCGTCCTTTTAAATAATTTGTCTACCAGAAACGGATTTACTGGTTGCAGCTTCAGTGTATTCATTCTTTTATATTACTATAAATTAACTTTATTTTCATGATTTTTTTGGCAGGTTATAGTAGGTGGGCGATATGGCCTCTAAATGATATCGCAATATTTTTTTGCTATATCGCGATACACGATATATATCTCGATATTTTGACATTTCCTCTAAAGCACTTAAAAATGCTTAATTTAACCCTTTGATGCATAGTCACGCCAGTATGATGATTCTAGTAGTCCCTGCAACTATGTCTGCATTAAACCATTCTTATTTATACTGTATTCATTAGTGGTTTCTATTAGGAAAATTTTAAACTTGGTGCAAAAGGGGTAAATCACAACGAAGTTAAATTTAACAAAACAGTTTTTATTCAAGGCAATTGCAAAATGCTTTTAGCAGCTGGTAAATTAAAATAAATAATGCCACATGATGTAGGCCTACATACTGTAGCCTATTTCTATAATAATACAATAATACAAATAAAACAATAACAATAAAATACACAAAATACTAAAATCACAACATTTTTTAAAGTGTAGAACAGTGTGTGATCAATAGATCGGAGTTTATGAATCAATTGGCAGGTTGGACCAATTCCGTTCAATATCGCCGATGTCCGACAGCTCTACAAACACAAACCAGAGAACAGCGGTTTAATCACAAACGTGTCCACCGACCTGCGAACACAGATGTTATGTTAATTACGTTTAGTGAGCCAACGGCAGTCAGAAAGTGGCATGCTAAGTTGTTGTTAGTAATATCCCGCTAGCCGGCTAGCTAGCCGGTCAGCTTCCATTACCCGAGGAAGCAAAGCCACTAGTTGCTGCTGTTACGAACGTAATCACTAGCTTGGTAAACTAAACAGAAATGTGTCGTTGGTTTGCAACGAGGTGAAACATTTTAAAATTGAAACTTACCGGGCAGTAACGTTAGGTAAAAAACTCCACTCCGCAGCGGCGTATTTTCCCCCGTTGCCTTGAGCGTTAACCCGCCCCCAGCCCCTAACGTAAGCCGGGGCCGGTGTGTGTGGGCGCGTGTATGTGACGTAAGTTGAGCTAGTGGGTGTGACTTTTTTTCTGTGCTGTGAGCGGGACAGAGGAAAAGTGCGCTAAAACAAGTCACACTCGGCCGTGGCGGCTTAAAATGACTGTAACAACATACACTCGATGTTCACGATATAGTCATTTACTACATCTCATATAGAACAAGCCGCGATACATCGAGTATACTCGATATATCGCCCACGCCTAGGTTATAACTAATGATTAAGAAAAGCCTAATTTGACAGCTCCAATCTTTTAGAGAGTAAAACCTGATCCTTGTGTGGCTCCGAGGAATGGAGGCAGAGCAAGAGCTCTCTGTAGCACCATCTCATGCATCATCCACAGAGAACTACAAGCTCACTCTCTACAGGAGCACAGTGGGAAATGTAGTTGATCATGATAATTTGTGTTTCTGTGGCCCCCTGAGGGTAGGCAGGAGACAAATGAGAGGAGTAAAGAACGGCAAAAAACAGAGACAAGTCCCGATTTGCATCCATCTCCTGTGGCATAAAATAATGAGCATCTCATTAGCATACAGTTATAAACACGACGTGTGTGTGTGCGTGTGTGTGTGCGTGTGTGTGTGTGTGTGTGTGTGTGTGTGTAGCTCTACAACATAATAATAGGACACGGCCAAGGAGATCGCTGCTTCCCTTTGCATTCTGCTCATTATGTAATACATGATTACAGTGTGTGTGTGTGTGTGAAGATGTGTTTTGCCATATACCTCCACACAATGAAGCACCTTTCCAATTGGACAAAAATCCCACTACATAACATTTGGCTTTTGTCTTTAGTGGGAAAGATTACAATCTACATTAATTCCCAGAACAAATGGCTGTGCAGTAGTCATGAGTATGGGCGGTGATGGAAACATGACCCCCAAGTGGACATCTAAATCCCCTCTGCAGGCGCATCGCAACTCTGTCTCACGGGCATAACCATGACTTGTGTCTCTGGGTTTGGTATTACACTCAGCTGTGTTATCACTAGCGGCCCGAAAACACGTGGGGTGGTTAAGAGTAGTGAGTGAGCAGTCAGCAGGCAGTCAACGGCAGCATAACACAGGCATTGAAAGGTGTTTTCAGAATGTGTGATTCAACCTGTCTTTGAGCATTTATGCCATACCTGAAAATAAAAGGTTTCAGGTTTCTGCAGCAGAATGCGGGATAAGCCGTGGACAGACAAAGAGGTGCACAGTGACTCAACGTGTCAACAAGTGTGTGCATGTGTGCATACATGCACACACGCATGCACAGTCTCCAGTCAGTCAGGAATAAGTGTAGTGATAATCAAACAGAAACAAAAATAAAACTCATCAGAACAATCTTTATTAGTCTTTCCAGCATCACCAACTCTTGTTTAGTCAAAATAAACCAAGGATTCACTGATACTCCTCAGAGCTACCGGACTCTGTTGAAAACCTTTGTGAAAGACGCTTACATCGAAAAAACTCACACAAATGGTCTTTGTTAGTCTCTTCACTGTTCCAGCAATCATCAACTCTGGTTACACAATTTGAAGGAGTGACTGAAGTAATATATATAATGCTGTCAAAATTAACGCATTAATCTTTGCGTCAATTATGAAATATTTAACGCGTTAATTTTAACGAAATGAATGCAGCTGTGGCAGCTGACGTAACACCTATGACGATGTGTTCCGCAAAGCCGTTAGCCATTCGTTTTTAGCGGAGTTCAGAGTAAGATTGTGGCTGAGGCTGCGGCGTCAGCAGGGTGGGGGGGGATCGTGGCGAACATCGCCGAGGAGTATTTTTTAATTATCCCGGTAATTTGTCTGCGTGAGAAACACTAGATGTGGCGTGTGCTGCTTTGTCCTCTGACAATGTAAACAGACTGGTCTGTCTGAGTAACGGGCTGAATGTAAAGGAGGACTAAGCTGACTTGTTCTATGGAGTGAAAAGGATTTATCATTCTGACTTCACAGCAGAATATTTCCTTGTTCTTTTTTCCATATTTGCATGTTCTATTGTGGACCTTTTTGAAATGTTCAGTTAGTGCATATAAGAAATATGCCTTTTTCAAGCTGACAGTTCATTTTGATGGGCTTGATGGTTTCTTTGGAAATCTGTAGTTCACATGAGAGAATCTGTGCTTTAAGTTAAAAAAAACTGCTATGTATCTGTTACTTCAGTCACAACAACGTGACGAACCAGAAAAAAACCCAGAAAACATACTCGTCTACTCTCAGTGGAAGAAGAGTCTGGCACTATTTTTAGTGAGTTTTCCCTTGTTAAAAAGAAATCTCCTTATACACACTAATTTGGGTGGAAAAGGGGAATAAGACACTATGGACTAGAATTGGATAATACTGTCTTTTCTTTCTCCCTCCTTTTATTTACTCCTGTCTCTGAAGATTGTGTCTGGACAGTTAGCACATGAATTCACCAGTGTGCTTGTGACCGCCACAATATAACCTCAGGGAGGTTATTTCACTCTTGATTTCTATTAAGGTCCTAAAAACAAGTCACAGTAAAATAAGAATCTTGCTTTACGGAGGACAAAAGTAGCAAGGACTCAAAAAGAGAAAGGAGGAGAAAAGAGACACTTGCATTGCCTCTTTTAAAAAGGCTAATATGACTTGACTGGGTCATCATTCACACAGACCGGCCCTAGGTAAGAAACGGACACAAACATGTAGTGCAAATGTGAACCATCATATCAATATCAACAGATTTATTTTTAATATCCCAATTGCCAGAACCCTTGCCTCTCTTTGGCACATAATTTGAAACTAGAGCAGAAACTAGAAATGAATTAAATAGTCAATCACCAGAAAACGGTTTTGATCATGATTTCGTCCTTTTAAATAATTTGTCTACCAGAAACGGATTTACTGGTTGCAGCTTCTCAAGTGTATTCATTCTTTTATATTACTATAAATTAACTTTATTTTCATGATTTTTTTGGCAGGTTATAGACTAATGATTAAGAAAAGCCTAATTTGACAGCTCCAATCTTTTAGAGAGTAAAACCTGATCCTTGTGTGGCTCCGAGGAATGGAGGCAGAGCAAGAGCTCTCTGTAGCACCATCTCATGCATCATCCACAGAGAACTACAAGCTCACTCTCTACAGGAGCACAGTGGGAAATGTAGTTGATCATGATAATTTGTGTTTCTGTGGCCCCCTGAGGGTAGGCAGGAGACAAATGAGAGGAGTAAAGAACGGCAAAAAACAGAGACAAGTCCCGATTTGCATCCATCTCCTCCTGTGGCATAAAATAATGAGCATCTCATTAGCATACAGTTATAAACACGACGTGTGTGTGTGCGTGTGTGTGTGCGTGTGTGTGTGCGTGTGTGTGTGTGTGTGTGTGTGTGTGTGTGTAGCTCTACAACATAATAATAGGACACGGCCAAGGAGATCGCTGCTTCCCTTTGCATTCTGCTCATTATGTAATACATGATTACAGTGTGTGTGTGTGTGTGTGTGTGTGTGTGTGAAGATGTGTTTTGCCATATACCTCCACACAATGAAGCACCTTTCCAATTGGACAAAAATCCCACTACATTATTATAACATAACATTTGGCTTTTGTCTTTAGTGGGAAAGATTACAATCTACATTAATTCCCAGAACAAATGGCTGTGCAGTAGTCATGAGTATGGGCGGTGATGGAAACATGACCCCCAAGTGGACATCTAAATCCCCTCTGCAGGCGCATCGCAACTCTGTCTCACGGGCATAACCATGACTTGTGTCTCTGGGTTTGGTATTACACTCAGCTGTGTTATCACTAGCGGCCCGAAAACACGTGGGGTGGTTAAGAGTAGTGAGTGAGCAGTCAGCAGGCAGTCAACGGCAGCATAACACAGGCATTGAAAGGTGTTTTCAGAATGTGTGATTCAACCTGTCTTTGAGCATTTATGCCATACCTGAAAATAAAAGGTTTCAGGTTTCTGCAGCAGAATGCGGGATAAGCCGTGGACAGACAAAGAGGTGCACAGTGACTCAACGTGTCAACAAGTGTGTGCATGTGTGCATACATGCACACACGCATGCACAGTCTCCAGTCAGTCAGGAATAAGTGTAGTGATAATCAAACAGAAACAAAAATAAAACTCATCAGAACAATCTTTATTAGTCTTTCCAGCATCACCAACTCTTGTTTAGTCAAAATAAACCAAGGATTCACTGATACTCCTCAGAGCTACCGGACTCTGTTGAAAACCTTTGTGAAAGACGCTTACATCGAAAAAACTCACACAAATGGTCTTTGTTAGTCTCTTCACTGTTCCAGCAATCATCAACTCTGGTTACACAATTTGAAGGAGTGACTGAAGTAATATATATTAGTGCTGTCAAAATTAACGCATTAATCTTTGCGTCAATTATGAAATATTTAACGCGTTAATTTTAACGAAATGAATGCAGCTGTGGCAGCTGACGTAACACCTATGACGATGTGTTCCGCAAAGCCGTTAGCCATTCGTTTTTAGCGGAGTTCAGAGTAAGATTGTGGCTGAGGCTGCGGCGTCAGCAGGGTGGGGGGGGATCGTGGCGAACATCGCCGAGGAGTATTTTTTAATTATCCCGGTAATTTGTCTGCGTGAGAAACACTAGATGTGGCGTGTGCTGCTTTGTCCTCTGACAATGTAAACAGACTGGTCTGTCTGAGTAACGGGCTGAATGTAAAGGAGGACTAAGCTGACTTGTTCTATGGAGTGAAAAGGATTTATCATTCTGACTTCACAGCAGAATATTTCCTTGTTCTTTTTTCCATATTTGCATGTTCTATTGTGGACCTTTTTGAAATGTTCAGTTAGTGCATATAAGAAATATGCCTTTTTCAAGCTGACAGTTCATTTTGATGGGCTTGATGGTTTCTTTGGAAATCTGTAGTTCACATGAGAGAATCTGTGCTTTAAGTTAAAAAAAACTGCTATGTATCTGTTACTTCAGTCACAACAACGTGACGAACCAGAAAAAAACCCAGAAAACATACTCGTCTACTCTCAGTGGAAGAAGAGTCTGGCACTATTTTTAGTGAGTTTTCCCTTGTTAAAAAGAAATCTCCTTATACACACTAATTTGGGTGGAAAAGGGGAATAAGACACTATGGACTAGAATTGGATAATACTGTCTTTTCTTTCTCCCTCCTTTTATTTACTCCTGTCTCTGAAGATTGTGTCTGGACAGTTAGCACATGAATTCACCAGTGTGCTTGTGACCGCCACAATATAACCTCAGGGAGGTTATTTCACTCTTGATTTCTATTAAGGTCCTAAAAACAAGTCACAGTAAAATAAGAATCTTGCTTTACGGAGGACAAAAGTAGCAAGGACTCAAAAAGAGAAAGGAGGAGAAAAGAGACACTTGCATTGCCTCTTTTAAAAAGGCTAATATGACTTGACTGGGTCATCATTCACACAGACCGGCCCTCTGCTCTGTCTGAAGGACAAAATCTGGGCCCCGTTCTGTCCTGTGTGTATTGAAGTTGAGACGTGGGTTTAATCACACACACTTCCGGGAATTGTGTGTCGTTTATACACAATTTGATCTCTGAACAGGTTTTTCACTTCTTCAGTATCTCCTGACAGCCATTCATTCAACTGTGACAGAATATTAGCAGCACACCAAAGGGATGTGAGGCGCCATCACGCCCATGAGATCCAGCAGACGTTCACAGGGCAATTGATAGTTCCAATTATTGCTGCAGGGCTTTTTTCACCATTAATTCTCATGCTAAATATCTAGTTCTATTAATTTAGACAAACCAAGACATGTATTAAATTGGCTTTCTTTCTCCTTCCCTTTCTCTCTCTCTATCCAGGTTTCAGGAGATATGAGGAGATAAGAGCAATGGAGGTTCTTCCCATCCTCAAAGAAAAAGTTGCCTTTTTGTCAGGTAAGATACTGGGCCCTAGTTTCGTAGACCAGGCGCAGTCAGCTTTCAGCGCACCTGCGCCGCGCCGACGGGGCGTGTCCGCCTGGACTTTGCAAGTTTCGTGCACCGCGCAGGCTCGCGCAGGCACACCTCCGGTCTCGCCCACCGGCGCAAGTGGGAAAGAGGGAGGAGAAGAAGGCGTGAGTGGGAGACGAGGAGGAGACGAGGCGTGGACTGGGATTAATACAGCCGATTCAGATCTTCACCAATCAAATGAGCTCCTCTCCTCTCCTTTAATGCGTTAAGGTGCGTGTCCACAGGGGCGATTTTAAACGCGTGTGGACGCGCCGCTTCCCAGTATTGCACGCTTGGTGGGCTGCCACTAGAGGATGATTGACAGGCGCTGCTTCCCTTTGCATTCTGCTCATTATGTAATACATGATTACAGTGTGTGTGTGTGTGTGTGTGTGTGTGTGTGAAGATGTGTTTTGCCATATACCTCCACACAATGAAGCACCTTTCCAATTGGACAAAAATCCCACTACATTATTATAACATAACATTTGGCTTTTGTCTTTAGTGGGAAAGATTACAATCTACATTAATTCCCAGAACAAATGGCTGTGCAGTAGTCATGAGTATGGGCGGTGATGGAAACATGACCCCCAAGTGGACATCTAAATCCCCTCTGCAGGCGCATCGCAACTCTGTCTCACGGGCATAACCATGACTTGTGTCTCTGGGTTTGGTATTACACTCAGCTGTGTTATCACTAGCGGCCCGAAAACACGTGGGGTGGTTAAGAGTAGTGAGTGAGCAGTCAGCAGGCAGTCAACGGCAGCATAACACAGGCATTGAAAGGTGTTTTCAGAATGTGTGATTCAACCTGTCTTTGAGCATTTATGCCATACCTGAAAATAAAAGGTTTCAGGTTTCTGCAGCAGAATGCGGGATAAGCCGTGGACAGACAAAGAGGTGCACAGTGACTCAACGTGTCAACAAGTGTGTGCATGTGTGCATACATGCACACACGCATGCACAGTCTCCAGTCAGTCAGGAATAAGTGTAGTGATAATCAAACAGAAACAAAAATAAAACTCATCAGAACAATCTTTATTAGTCTTTCCAGCATCACCAACTCTTGTTTAGTCAAAATAAACCAAGGATTCACTGATACTCCTCAGAGCTACCGGACTCTGTTGAAAACCTTTGTGAAAGACGCTTACATCGAAAAAACTCACACAAATGGTCTTTGTTAGTCTCTTCACTGTTCCAGCAATCATCAACTCTGGTTACACAATTTGAAGGAGTGACTGAAGTAATATATATTAGTGCTGTCAAAATTAACGCATTAATCTTTGCGTCAATTATGAAATATTTAACGCGTTAATTTTAACGAAATGAATGCAGCTGTGGCAGCTGACGTAACACCTATGACGATGTGTTCCGCAAAGCCGTTAGCCATTCGTTTTTAGCGGAGTTCAGAGTAAGATTGTGGCTGAGGCTGCGGCGTCAGCAGGGTGGGGGAACATCGCCGAGGAGTATTTTTTAATTATCCCGGTAATTTGTCTGCGTGAGAAACACTAGATGTGGCGTGTGCTGCTTTGTCCTCTGACAATGTAAACAGACTGGTCTGTCTGAGTAACGGGCTGAATGTAAAGGAGGACTAAGCTGACTTGTTCTATGGAGTGAAAAGGATTTATCATTCTGACTTCACAGCAGAATATTTCCTTGTTCTTTTTTCCATATTTGCATGTTCTATTGTGGACCTTTTTGAAATGTTCTGTTAGTGCATATAAGAAATATGCCTTTTTCAAGCTGAGAGTTCATTTTGATGGGCTTGATGTTTTTGGAAATCCTGTAGTTCAGGCATGAGAGAATCTGTGCTTTAACGCGTAAGCCAAACTGCCTTTGTATCTGTTACGTCAGTCACAACAACGTGACGGAACCAATAATAACCAGATATAACATACTCGTCTACTCTCAGTTGATCAATTAGTCTGGCATTAATTTTTAGTGAGTTTTCCCTTGTTAAAAAGAATCTCCTTATAGACACTATTTGTGGAAAATGGGGAATAAGACACTGATGGACTAGAATTGGATAATACTGTCTTTTCTGTGAGGTCCCTCGGTTTATTTACTCCTGTCTCTGCAGATTGTGTCTGGACGGTCCGCACATGAACTTCAATCCAGCGTGCTTGTGATTCGACACAATATGAACCTCAATGGAGGTTTATTTACGCTCTTGATTTCCTATTAGCGTCGTAAAGTAGACCAGGTCGGAGTAAAATAAGAATCTTGCTTTACGGAGCGACAAAAGTCTCTGCGAGGACTCAAAAGCCACGAAAGTCGCTACGCCAAAGCTGACATCTGTGCATTGCCTCTTCCCTGCTAAAAAGCCGCCTACATCCCATGACTTGGCTGCAGGTCGATCATTCACACAAGACCAGCCAAACTGTAGGTGCGTGTCTGACAGGACAAAATCGGTGGTGTCCCCGTTCCCATGTCCTGTGTGTATGTGAAGTTGAGCCGTGGGTAATCACACACACTTCGATTGTGTAGTCGTTTATACGGCGAATTTGATCTCTGAGACAGGTTTTTCGCTTCTTCAGTATGGCCTGACAGCCATTCATTTGCCTAAACGTGTGAGGTCAGAATCTTAGCTTTATGCTACATCAAGAGGCATGCCGAGGCTCGACTCGCCGCCTCGGGAATCGCTCGCGAGACGCTTCGCAAGGGCAATCTGATAGTTCCAATTATGCTGACAGCGCTCTGTTTCACCATTATTCCTCTAGTGGCTAGCACCATATCTAGTTCTATTACTGGGAAGCGGCGTCCACACGACATGTATTAAATATGGCTTTCTTCTCCTGTGGACTTTCTCTCTCTCTGATCCAGGTTTCAGGAGATAGCTGCGGAGGATCGAAGACTTGCAACTGCGCCGGTTCTGCGCCATCCTGCAGAAAAAGCCTGCGCTTTGGTCTAGGTAAGACTAGCCACTGTGTTAATGTGAGTGTTTAGTTTCACAAATGAACTGTGCTGGACTGTATGTATTCTCCCACTGCTTCTTTCTGTAGCTCTCTATCCTCTCTCAAAATAATATGAGAGCAGGAGATATGGACTGCCAAAAACATCCAGCAGGATTATTTGTACAACACACAAAGACACTATTCTGTGTGTGTGTGTGTGTGTGTGTGTGTGTGTGTGTAGAGTAAGAGTAAGAGACGGAAATTGTGCATGTCAATGGAAAAAAAATCACACACTCAGTCGTATTTAATGTGAAATATTTTTCAATTAGTGTGTGTGTGTGTGTGTGTGTGTGTGTGTGTCGCGATGGTCACAGGCAGAAACTCGATGGTGAGGATGATGACTCAGACAAACATACAGAAATTGAGAGGAGAGACAGGGCGGCGTTGCCATGGAGATGACTTACTCTCTGCTACCACATCCCATATAGTAGTCGCTTGCAGAGTAATTGGCTTTGCAATGAGGTAGGGAGGGAGATAAAGGAGGGGCCGATAGTGAAAATGAGCCAAGTCCATTATCCTGATTCCGGCTACTTCCCCCCCCCCCCCACAATCGTGTTTGCCATGTGAGCGTTTGATTTCCTCCTCTGAGCGGCCGGGACGAGCCTACAGGCACACAGCAACCCAACTGAACGCACTCATTTGTGGGCTGAGCACAGTCAGCCTGTGTTTACAAGTTCCCACGTGAGTGGAGTGGCTCTCTGCTTCTGCTCTTATTATTATCATAGTAACAGATAAACTTCAGTCTCAGGACTATATACTGTAAACAGCAAATGTTTCCCAACTACCAATTAAAATGACAAAATAATATTCTAAATATTGGATTCAGGCCAGGAAGCTTTGATCCATGGTCTTCCTTCTAGTGCCACCCACAGGTGAAAGTGTTCACTGTACTGTTTACCACCATATTAGCATGCTAACATGCTAACCTAAGAGAGCGATACGGTAAATATTATACCATGCTTGCATAGTCATTTATCTCATGTGCAGACTCACATATCCGCTAAAATGGCTGTAAACTCTTAGTCTTGTGTAGAAATATTATATATTTTAATCGCATTTTAATCTAGCAGGCTTAGCATCTCACATTTGTCAAGCCTTTCACTCAATTTTTGAATGTTACTATTATGCCAGTCAAATTTTTGCTGATGGACTGATACAAATATAACACTTAGCTTATTATTTATATAAAGAAATAAGCACAGCTCAACCAGTATCAGACTTAGGTGCTGGAGCTATAGATTGTCAAACAATGAAATGCATCCAACCACTCAAATCTGTGCAACAATCTTTTTAGTGAGTAAGCTTTCAGTCAGAGACATTGTTGAAGGTAAAGACGGACAGCAAGTGAATGCAGCAGTACAAAAAGTTCAAGGAACATCGATCGATTTGCCTTAATGCTGAACACTGTAATCGGGTGAGCTTGTGTGGCTAAACATAAAGGGAATTGTAGTCCTGGGTATGATGTACTACAAATGATAAGATATAATATGTATTCACTGTATGTTGCTGCTTGTAAACACAGTATTCAAATTTCCAGCGAGAGAGAGTGAATGAAGAGGTGCTAGTGAGGACAAAGCTGTAAATCAGAACAATGTCACTATTCTTTCGTTGTTTCACAGCAGCCACGTTTAAAACAATTAAACACATCCACACCGCCTCATACACCTGCAGGAGGTGTATGAATGAATGCTGTCCAAGGCACACTTCATCCTGCTGTGGCCTGCCTGCTCTCTCTCTCTGCCTGTCTGTCTGTCAGGTCTGTGAGCCTGGGTACCCCAAGAGGCGTGACAGAGTAGGGTTTTGTTTTTTGTTTTTTTACCTGGGAACAAAAACCGGTCGCACCTACCTTGCTTGTTGGCTGGGGTCACACCCACATTTAACAGGATGTTTTAATGTGCAGCAACAATGCCTATTACACCTGCAGTCTCTTGTCATGTTGTTCTAATCTGTGTGTGTGTGTGTGTGTGTGTGTCGCCTCAGGTGGCAGAGACAGACGCGGGGGTCCTGTGTTAACGTTTCCATCACGCAGCAACCACGATAGAATACGAACAGATGACCTGCGGAGACTGATTGCCTACCTTGCCGGCATACCCAGGTTACATATTAATTACATTTGTTCTGTGTGTGTGTGTGTGTGTGTGTGTGTGTGTGAGTGTGGTCATTTGTTTTTTTTAAAGACAAGGAGAAGCAATGCCTTGATAGGAACACCCGGAGCAAGTGGACGAGGCTCTGTGAGCAAACACGTGAGAGAGCCGAGATGAGCATGTGAGGGAGGAATAGAGAGAGGAATAATTCAAGAACAGTTAGCTGGCCGCAGATTCCTCGCTGCCAATAATCAGCTCTAGAGATGCTGAGAGGGAAAGCCTGAGTTAAGAGAGGTATAACAAAAAGCCAATAATGGAAGGAACGAAGGATCATCAGAGAGGGAGCAGTAGAGAGAGAGGGCTGGGCACTGAGGATTAAAAATGACAGCCGGAGAGAGCGCATGTGTGAGGAGGTGTGTGTGTGTGTGAGGGAGGGAGAGAGGGAGGGAGAGAGCGTGTGTGAAAGCAAAACAAAGTGTCGCAGTAGCCGAGGCAGTGCAGCAGCAGCAGCAGTAGTAGTAGTTGCTGTGGACGAGTAGCTCCTCACCTCACAGGTAAAACATCACAGGTCTGTTTACTTCTCTTTAATCTGCCGCTCGTCTCCTCCCTCCAGCCGTCCCAATCAATCCATCCATCCATCCATCCATCCATCCATCCATCCATCCATCCATCCATCTTCATCTACATCCCAATTTAAGTCACCACATTATCTCCGTGCGGGTCAAAACGTGGCTAAATTCATTGTGAATTATCTTCTTTTTTCAGGCATTTGTAACAACACTATCATCATGTCAGTTTTCCATATTTTCATATTTTCTCTCTCAATTGTGTGTTTTTAATTTTTGGTGACCAGAGATGCTCTATTTTGGGAAAGGCAAGATCTGCACACTACTGCACACTGCCTTTCTACTGACAGGTTGTTTACACAGGGAGAGGTTTGGAAAAGGATGGAGGAATTAACAGTTCCTGTAATGGAGGGATATCAAAATGATATTTGTTATGGAAGTCAAATGCATAAAATGACCAAAAGTAGAAAAAGGATTCCGGATTTGCTAAATAAAAACAGTAGTAGTGATAATATGCAACAAGCTATGGAATACTTTATATCTTGCATAACAACAGCAGGTTTAAGTTTCAGGCGTGTAGATGTGATAATAATGTCGGCCATGGAGAGATGAGGTTACTGGTGCACAAATGTGCTGATTTGTATTTTTATATTCCGGCACATATTTGTGACTCATTCGTTGCAGGTTTCTGTGTGGGTGTGTGTGGGCATCGAGTGGGCTGTGTGTCTGCTACGTAGGCTTCTCACAGTAGATAGAAAATGCGTCATCTCGCTGTTTGTTTTGATTCTCATTTGTGTTCTCCCCCTTTTCCCCCTCTCTTCTCCTTTTTCAATCATCTCTTTTCTCTCTATCCCTCACTCATCCTTTCCCACGCCTGTCATCTGTCCCCTCTCTTTCTGGATTATACTCTCCAATCTGCCCCTCCCTCCCTCTCTTCTCTTTAATTCCTCCCACTCCCGTCGTCCCCCGTCCATCCCAGCGAGGAGGTGTGTAAACATGGCTTCACAGTCATCGTTGACATGCGCGGCTCCAAGTGGGACAGCATCAAGCCTCTGCTGAAGATCCTGCAGGAGTCGTTCCCATCCTGCATCCACGTCGCCCTCATCATCAAACCAGACAACTTCTGGCAGAAGCAGAGGACCAACTTTGGCAGCTCCAAGTTTGAGTTTGAGGTAGGATGCAGAAAACCTGCTTTACGTAAAGATAACTGATTATTTGAATGTCATCTCCGCTCTCTGGCTCTTCAAATAATTAGCAGCCTTCATCTGAGACTGAGTATATTTCCTTTGTTTTTAAAACTGTTAAATAAATATAAGCAACACTCTGCAATTATATTAATTAAAATGCCAGAGAATTTTTCGTTCAACATTTTACAAAATTTCCACACATGGCCGCAATAGATGTAAGCTCAGAAATGTATCACCAAATTATCACCAAAGTAGGGCTGGCTAATACATCGATATTATATTGATATCGTGATATGCCACTAGATATCTTATTTGATTTTGAATATCATAATATGACATAAGTCATTTCCTCTACTTACCAGCTGTTGTAATGTAATGTAAAGTGCCTTTGCCTACCTAGTCATTAAATCTACATTAATAGTGATTTTTTTTATCTTGTAAAAGCATTAATGGTCAACCCTACAATATTGTTGCAATATCTATATTGAGGTATTTGGTCAAAAATATTGTGAAATTGATTTGATTTGAAATTGATTAACTGCTGCAGTAAAGAATTGAGGCTATACAGCCAAAGCTCACTTGCTACCCATGACTGCATTACTTCAATGATGTAATTATATGTTGCTCTGGTGAGGAGAGACTTGCAAATAGACACTTTTTAGCGTGCTGTAATGACTATCGAAAGCACCCACATATAGAAAAATCAAGGGCTGCAATTCTATATTTGCCATTTTTAAAGTGAGGGTTCGGAGTGAAATGCACCCTTGGTAATTTCCACCAAGACATCCAGCTAAACACCCCCTCAGAAGCATTTTTAGCGATGGTCAGCATTGGTCAAGATAGGGCGATCAGCCGAATGGCTTAGTAATAGCGCGATGGTAGATCTTGTATATCTTGTAAATTTCCCCACTAATAATGCAGGGAATGTTACCAAACTTCTGCAGTAGAACACATAGGGTACGTACTCATACTTCTACTGCTAAAGTTACCACTGTTGCGTAGACGAAACTTCCTTGTTTACCCAGCTTCTTCTTCTTCTTTGTTGGTGTTTAATGGCAGTCGGCGTTTACCCAGCTGTTTCCGTGACAAGTTCCGTGTTGACAAGTGTTGACATGAAGCATTTATAAAAAATCAGCAAAACTTTTTCGTACTCTGGCGTGAAACTCACGTCACGTCGCCCTGTCTTGACCAATGCTGACCATCGCTAAAAATGCTTCCGAGGGGTTGGTTGGCTGGATGTCATGGTGGAAATTACCTAGGGTGCATTTTACTCCGAACCATCACTTTAAGTAATGAGTCGTAAATGCAGAAAAAAGTCCCTTAATTTGCCGTCAGCTGAGTTGTTATAAGGACCGCCGTGGCCAGCCGAGCTGCTCATTGTCAGCACATTTCATGACACTCATCTTCCCGCTGTTTTGGGTGCGTACATCACCAGCCAGCTGTCTACCAGAGGAGGAGTTTCATCGCATTCAACCCTAAAACGGCACACGGCAGATCACGAGTGTTTGTGAAGCTGCCAGTCAAGCGTTAGACTTTTTCACATCTGATATAATGATTTATTCAGAAGAACAGGCTTATTTTTAATGCTCTGACTGTTTCATAGTGCACGATGTGCACCAGTGTGCTCTTACAAATACTGGTACACCACTGAGTGTACCACTGCATGGGGTAATCAGTGCTCTGCTTGTGATGGTGTGAAGATGCGTTTGCAGGATTTGAAGCCTGTTTAGTAAATGGCCCCTAATGAGGACTAGATAACAATTCCTCCCCTCCTGTTTGATCCGTCATTAAAGAATCTTGCTTAGTATGCTAACGACTAGCTCTCCTTCCGTGGTAGTGAGACATGGGCTGATACAAACCCATATGCTGTAACGGAGGTGGAACCCCGTTTCATGGTACAGTTTGTGCTCTGTGTGTTTCTGATGCGGTGCCTTTAGCCTGACCGTTGCAGTGTAGGGGATGCACTGGTGTGGAAATGGCTCTGATTTTCCACACACACATATATTTACTGTAGTCTGATGACACCGTATTGATTATATGAGAGGAATTATAGGCAGATGCCAAGGGGCAGGTTAGTTATCCATGGTCTGCCCTCCCATGCCACGCAGGCATTGATTTGAAACACTGCATGTGTATTTGTATGTGTTCTGCATGCGTGTATCACTCCCGGACCTCATATTCTAAATGTATTAGGATTTCTAAAGGTTTTATGCAGAGAAAGTCCTCTGTTGTTTCAGCGATTTTCATACAATAAGTGTAGTGAATGTGTGCAAAATTGGTCTGCTGCATCAAGTCATCAAGTGTGTTTTTCTCTTGGCTTAATAAAATGAAATCCAGAGATGTGACCGGTTTCTCAGGGGGGAGATTTTGCAAGATTTTGATAGTTGATAAATCGCTCTGTGGTTGTGTGGGAGAAAAGCGGCACCCAAGAGCCCTGAACATTCTCCCTCTCACCATTCAACATGTACAAATCAATTAACTTGAACCACAATAGGGAACACAGCCGTATCAGTATTTTCCCCTGTCAAGTGCAACCGTTTTTTTCTACCCAAGGACAGTGTGTTTCTGCATTGTTTGTCCACGAAGCTATCTCCATCCATCTCTGGCCATGTGTGTGGGGGAGTTGTGCGGAGGTGGCTTAGCAGAAGCACAGAGGCATTGAAACCAAACAAGGAGACATTTCCTCCTGTATCTGTATCTTGGAAACTGATATTGTAATATGCAGTCGTTGCACAGAGGGGATTTTAATTTCACGTCGCTCTTAAGATGAGGACGGCCAGAAGCGACAAATGAGTGTGCCATAAAGTCCCAAAAGACAACAAGTGTGTGAGCTTGTTGTTCTGTGATGAAGAGGTGGACGCTGTAAAAACGTTGCTTTTATTTGGTGGATCCTTTTTAATATGTTCTATGGTATCCTAAAGTTATTTCGTATTTCTGTAAATCATGTCCAGCTCTGCTGTCATTTACAAATCCTGTGTTGCTGGGTGTTGCTACCTGGGGGTTTGTAGCTTCTTCTAATGCCCTTCTCCATCCAAATGAGTTTTTTCAAACATGGGAAAATCTGCTAGATCAGAACAGACGTTAGCAAACACTGAAAACACGTTTGTACGTTAACATATTATAATAATTCTCTTAATCCTTGTTGATTTTATTCATGATAAATATTGTTTATCCAGTGAGAAAGGGGCTAAAATAAAAACACCCTCAACAGCACACCAAGGCATCAAAGAAAGCCAGTGGGAGGAGCGGAGAGAATAAAAGCATTTTGCACTCTGACTGAAAGTAACCTTGATCCGCCTTAACCGCTTTCAATCCCTCTCTCTCTGTCTCGGCCACTCTTCCGCGACCTTTGCTCCCTAGACCACCATGGTGTCGCTAGAGGGCCTGACGAAGGTCGTCGACCCCTCCCAACTGACCTCGGACTTCGACGGCAGCCTGGACTACAACCACGAAGAGTGGATAGAGGTGAAAGTCTTCTTCTATCTTGAGAATCATAATAGTGGGTGTCATTATCAGTCATTTACAGTATTCTTCAGCTGTGAGTAGTTGGATGATTAAACAGAGTTCTATTCTGTCATATACGTAAACCTACAGCCTCACGCAGATGTTTTGGTGGTGTTTTTCTCCAGGTGCGTGTGGCATTTGAGGAATTCTCCGGTCACGCCACCCAGATGTTGGCTCGACTAGAGGAGATGCAAGAAACGGTGTCGAGGAAAGACTTTCCCCAAGATCTGGAAGGAGCCAGGCGGATGATAGAAGAACATGCAACGCTGAAGAAGAAAGTCATGAAAGCCCCGATTGAGGAGCTGGACACAGAGGGACAGAGGTAGGTGCACGGAAATACTTCACACGTGGCTTTGCATTTTCTTCTTCTTTTTAACTGATCAGTAGAGCAAACGCTGGAAACGTTCATCACCTTCTTCCAAATCTTTTCCTATATACAGTACTTTGGTCATTGTCCCCGTTTTAAACAGTGGTGTTTCTCCCCCCTCTCTATGATGGTGGTCTTTTCACTCTGCGGATATAGTTGTTCAGGACAAATACAAACATGTCACACATACTTTGCAATACTATAGTAATAGAATCCAATCATTTCAAATGTATTAATAGAATGAAATATTTTTATTGCATCTTACATCTGTTGATATTTGTGCTAATCAACATTATTCTCATATCACGTATTTCACACAAATGCAAAGTTTTGTTCAGCAAATCACAAGCATGCAGCCTCGACTTTGAAACGCATATCACATCCATCTCCAGGTTGCTTCAGAGAATCCAGAGCAGTGAGTCCTTCTCCAACCGTAACGGCGGCAGTGGTGGCAGCGGGGGCAGCAGCGGTGGTGGGATGTGCAACGCTGACACCCAGGGTCTGGTGCCACGGATCACCCAGCTGCTGGATAAACTGCACTCCACCCGACAGCACCTCCACCAGGCCTGGCATGTCCGCAAGCTCCAGCTGGATCAGTGCTTCCAGCTCCGCCTGTTCGAACAGGACGCAGAGAAGGTCAGTGGATGGTGGGAGTCCGGGTGTCATTCAGCATGAGCGGTGATGTAGCAGTAATCTGTAGTCACAGTTGGTGATCACTGTAGGGCAGACAAATGCCAATATAAACTAAAATTAATTACGCCCACTGAGAGGCATTGATTTATACTGTGCAGACCTCATGAATCCATGTCCTTTATTTGTTTTATTTTGGCCCTTAAACAGTGCCTTCAATTCTATTACCACATATAAAAGAGGTCAAACCTGAACGGCTTTTCCTTCCACCACATGCAAAATGAGAGACAGGAAGATGGAGGAGAGCTGATGCAGGTACAAAGCTCTCCACTCTGACTGGCACCCTGAAAGCGCAGGTGATGACAGCTGCAGCGCCAAATAGAAGGAGACAGGGAGAGAAATACAGAGAACCATCTTTGAGTGAGGAGAATAAAAAAAGCAGGTTGCAGCAACGGAGAGATCTGCAGTCTTGGATACACTGCAGTCGTACGAGCTTGTTGCTAGGACACCATAGGCCACAAGTTTGTTCTCTAGGAGGGCCTGAGAGGATACTCTTAATAGAGGCAGTCCATTTCTCCGTATTCTGGCCTGGAAAGATGACAACTACCTGCACACTGCAGCAGTACACAAACATACTTGTGTCTGCCCACACGGCTAAGTGCCAGCTGTTTGTTTTTGCCCGCTCTTTTGGTGATCTGTGAAAGTAAATGGTGTTTAGTGTGTGTGTAACGTTTTTTTCCCTCCATGTGTCCATCCTGTCATTCCCAATGCTTCAGATGTTTGACTGGATCATGCACAACAAGGGTTTGTTCCTGGCCGGCTACACAGAGATCGGCAACAACCACCCCCACGCCATCGAGCTGCAAACCCAACACAACCACTTCGCTATGAACTGCATGGTAAGACACACTCACTGGTTCGCAGCAGGGGGCAATGCTTATCCGCCCACTTGGACTATCAAGTCTGTGCCCTGCGCTCTATAATCATATAGTTATTGCACTTAGCATCAACCTCTAGTTGACTGGAGCAGTTTGTTCTTGTGTGCACGCATGTATTTACTGCACGTTAGCAGCATCAAAACCAGGTTATAATACCTGGTTTTGATGCTGCTAACGTGCAGTAAATCCTATTCTTTATTTACACTCTGAAACCACTTAGAGGAGGAATCAATCTAGCCGCCAGAGTCACAATGCTTGGATGAGAAGCGAAGGCGACGATTCGCTGTCTCTTCTACTTTTCCGTCTAGTGGTTAATTTACTCTGTCTTCCATCCTGAGTGCTTAATTTACCCACAACCCCCCTGTTCAACGGTGTCTTTCCCCCTCTCCTGGTCCGGCTGTGCAGAACGTGTACGTGAATATCAACCGCATTATGTCGGTGGGCAACCGGCTGCTGGAGTCCGGTCATTACGCCTCCCAGCAGATCAAGCAGATCTCAGGCCAGCTGGAACAGGAGTGGAAGGCATTTGCCGCAGCGCTGGATGAACGCAGCACGCTGCTGGAGATGTCAGCCAGCTTCCACCAGAAATGTGACCAGGTGAGTTACAAACACAGATTAGTTTAATTACTAAGTCATCGAGTGGACATTTATAATGAATCTAATATCATAAGTTCCCAAGCCCAAGTTGATATTTTCAAATAGCTTGTTTTGTGTGTGAATCACTGATCAAAATTGTTGTTGATTAATTTTCCGCTGATCGATTGGTTAATTGCTTTAGCTCTTCATAGATGTTTGT
Source organism: Chelidonichthys spinosus (assembly GCA_029853015.1). Classification (NCBI taxonomy): domain Eukaryota; kingdom Metazoa; phylum Chordata; class Actinopteri; order Perciformes; family Triglidae; genus Chelidonichthys; species Chelidonichthys spinosus. The sequence continues at coordinate 19,103,927 of CM056836.1, forward strand.
TCTCCAGTGTCTTAGAATTTGCACGAATATAGAGAATAATCAAGAATGTCCAGCCCTCAGAAGCCATTACCAGCATGTCTAAAGCTCATGGATGATCACAGTATATGTTGTTTGTTTAATTCTTAGAAAACCCTGAGTGTTTGTGTGAAGGCGGGACTTTAGGAAGTAGCAGCCAACGGCAGTCCTAAGCCAAGCTGCTGCTGGCTGTGGCATCATATTTACTATTTGAGTGCTATTAATCTTCTAATCTACCGCGGATGAGTATATTTCCCTAAATGCATGAACTCTTCCAGCAGGTCGGGTATAGTGGGAACTGAATTCAGTTTATGATTTTAATGTACCTTTGGAACTAGTTGAGTTGTTGACCTTCAGTATTTTAATGGATGCCCGTGGATACATAGTTTATGCACTTTATGGGTTGTAAAATACTCATTTGGCCTCATTAAATCTATAAAGCCTAACATATGCATCACATTAACATATATTTACATGCACATATGCAGAATGTAAATAAGGCATTTGTTATCTGCTGTTATTTTTGCCGGTGCTCATTAGTCGTCCCACTATGGAATCACTCATGGCCTGAAAAGGCACACGAGCAGAATCCCAACTAGGAACGTGGGTTGTACGGCTTTTCCTACCTGGAATATTGCCGGCATCAAACCAGCCTTTCATGTTTTGTGAGCTGAAATAAAAACAGCTCCTTTTTTGTTTTCCAGAGGTTTCACCCCAACCTTTAGAGAAGCTCATTTTAAATCTTTGTTCTACTCGTGTGCCTTATTCCAATTATCATGAGAGAGATGTTTAAAAGGGAATAATGAGATTCCTTCAACCTAAGATATTTCTTTGAGGCCAGCCTTGCTGATTGTTTTGTTTTCCTCCCCTCCTGAAGGGGCGTACTGAAAGTTCTAGGAAGTCACCACAGGCCAATGAACATCCGCACATGTATAATTCTTCAGAAAAATAGCTTCAAGAGAGCTCATACATAAGCATACTTCTGCATCTTTAAGCTCAGTAATAGTTTAAAAAATGCTCCTCGGGCAATATGTTTTTGTACACTCTGATATGTCTGATATTTCATGTGACTCCTGGGAAGAGCACAAGGAGAGGTATACACCACCACTGTATGATGCCGTGTCTCATGTGAACTGCTTTCCATTCGAGTGGCAGTTGGTGTGAATAAAACTGTGTTTCTTCCACTGCAGTACATGAGCAACGTGGACTCGTGGTGTAAGGCGTGCGGCGAGGTGGATTTGCCCTCCGAGCTGCAAGACCTCGAGGACGCCATCCACCACCACCAAGGCCTGTATGAACACATCACCGCCGCCTACTCTGAGGTAACGGCACACTTTACCTACATCTATGACAAAACAAACTTCAGACTTCACATCATCACTACACAACACAGGCCGTTGAATTTGCAGCTATTGTCCAAGTTGATTAAGTCTTAATACACTTTGAAGAGTCACAAATAAGTGTATTGTTTTATTAGAATATAAATCACATATAGTGACTTCTAGTTTTTCTGTGTTGTTGGAATTTAAACCTTTAAATTAACTTGTATGTAGCTCTCATATTGGTTTGGGTCAAATTACACGTCAAGCTTTTTCCAGCCAAAGTCTTCCCAGTACTACACTGTACTTCAAATTTGATTTAGAATCAACTACTTATTTTTTATATGTGGTATAACACATAACTTCATGGTATATTGTGCATGTACATAGCATTACTGAGCATGCAAATAATGTAGAAACATGCACATACTTATGCAGTTCTGGAACATAAATTGCCATGTATGCCCAACAGATACACATGTACACCTGCACATAATTACACAAGACCTAAATGTGTGCAGCGATGCACCCACACACACACACACACACACACACACACACATCTGAATGTCAAGGATACGTAGTTTTATAACTGTATTCAACCCCCTCGTTGCCTCCCTGGTGAGTGATAACACTGACAAAATTAAAGGAATTGCAACTGCACAGTGTGAAGAATAACATTTCATTGCGTTTCTCACAAATTCCTCCTTTGTGGCTTTTTCATTTATCGTTTCCCCTTTTCAGTTTCTAAACATAACAAGTACGTGCTTTCCTACAATTATCCACACAGTTTGCTGACTGTTGGTATTTTGGTGATTTCTCGTCATTCTCGGTGAAGTCAAATAAAAAACGTAATTACGACAATATATTTTACAGCGTTGGTGCGTTTGTCCAGCAGTTGAGAGTAAATAGTGTACTATGGCAACTTATTTCCACACTCCCAGGTGAGCCAAGACGGCAAAGCCCTGCTAGACAAGCTGCAGCGACCTTTGACCCCAGGCAGTGCTGATTCGCTGACGGCATCAGCAAACTACTCCAAGGCAGTGCACCACGTCCTGGACATCATCCACGAGGTGCTGCATCACCAGAGACAGCTGGAAAACATCTGGCAACACCGCAAAGTGCGACTGCACCAACGTCTGCAGCTCTGTGTCTTTCAGCAGGACGTCCAACAGGTACACACACACGCATACACATACATTTATATTTCTATATATAGGATATGTGTTTTAATTTAGATGCATGCACACATATTCACCATGGCCATTCCAGAACGTAATTGCCATTTTTCTTTCAGTATAACATTGAGAAGGTTAGACAGTCATTTGAAAATAGCAGGGTAGCCAGTTAGAAGTGTTCTGTTCTTAATAGAGGGTTTGATCCCAGCAGCAGCCATGTTTCCTATCAACATGTCCTTGAGCAAATCGCTGGAACCTTGCGTCTTCACTCATCATACATTTTAGTGGAAAGGAAAAATAAATACATGCCTTGAAAAATAAGTATAACGAGCATGGCATATTTAAATGGTCCAATGTGATAATACAGTGGCATGGGCATTCCTGAGTGTGTTGACATGGCAACTGTTGCTATGGCAACTGAATTGGGTCATATGTCCATGAAGATACTGCGTTCATCCATTAACGTGTTGAAGGACAGAGAGCAGGGCGAGGAGTGTGAAAAGAAGGGCTCGGTGCAGCGCCTCAAACAATTCTGATCATCATTTGTGTCACTCTTCTCCTACACGCTCTTTTGATTATCACCAACACTCCATCTGGCTCGTGTACCTCCAGAGAGTGCCCCCTCCTGGTTGCCTATGTCCTAGTGTGTGGTCTCTCTGCACAGGTGCTGGACTGGATAGAAAACCACGGCGAGGCCTTCCTCAGCAAACACACCGGAGTGGGAAAGTCCCTCCACCGAGCCCGAGCGCTCCAGAAACGGCACGAAGACTTTGAGGAAGTGGCACAGGTATCTGTCACGCTCATCCGCCACCTGTTTAAAAGAAATACATAAAATAGCACTGAACCCAATATTGTTGCAGCTGTTACAGATGCTTTCCTATAGCTGTGATTTAAAAGAAAAAAACACACACACTGGGGACTATGTGCTATTTTACCACGTTGTATCAGGTTATATGTTGAGCAATGTTTGAGGCTATTTCATTTCAACGTGAGACTTTGAACACTTTTAAAAAGAAAAACTGTATCTATAAATGATAAGCTGAATTAATTAGCAATTAGACACTCCCTTGCTCATTTCCGTAACAATAACAACAATAATTCAATGTTACCTAAATTCATAGGTTGAAGCTTTCTCATGTCAGTTGTCTGACAGACGTTACTGAGTCAGTTCAGTGAATTTATGACTCTTTTTCTTTCATGCTACTGTGCAGTATTAACCCAAAATATCCGATACGGCTGCAGTAGTCTGGCTTTAACACTTAGTGAACTGTTGCCACTAAACGTCCTGTAAAATACCCACCAACCCATCCCGCAATTTAAAAGAATGTGATCTATTTTTCTGGGGACCAACTTTTTAAAAACTACAAAGCATCAAAACTCAATTCACAATAGGCCTACATTTGAATTAAATTAGCGTTCCTGTCCATTGATCAAAGCATTTTCAAAGAGATGTGCTGGATGTTTCATAAATAAAACATTATTTTATGCATGTGTTATTGAAAATCATTTCATGCTACTTTATACCTCTACTTGACAAAATAGTTGTGCTCCTTTTTTTTTTATATGTGATGTCTTCAATGCAAACCCTTACCAGTGTTTGCATACTTTTTCACAATCTCATTTCCTCTCACTAGTCTCACTATCTCTGTGTACTGTCACATCAGTGCACACATCTTCTACATATCCTGTTTTATATTTCCTCTGCCCCTCTACTGGTTCTCTCTCTGCTTGTATTACTTGTATTATATCGTTTTCTTGGGTGAATCCATCTCTCTCTCCCATCCTCGGTGTAGAATACATACACCAATGCAGACAAGCTGCTGGAGGCGGCCGAGCAGCTGGCCCAGACGGGAGAGTGCGATCCAGAGGAGATCTACCAGGCCGCCCACCAGCTCGAAGACAGAATCCAAGACTTTGTTCGCCGCGTGGAGCAGCGCAAAGTCCTGCTGGACATGTCTGTCGCCTTCCACACACACGTCAAAGAGGTAGGCAGGGAGGGTGACGTAACACTCAAGTGGATGGTGGGCTGTGTGTTTGTGTGGATGAGAGCGTTCACAGTGCTCTCTGAGCAAGTGGGAAATAATTACCTACCAGATAAAAATGGTCTCTGTGTGTGTTGTTTTCCTTTTATACGGGTAATCACATGGACAATTCTGCAGTCCTCACTTCGTAAACAAGGCTAGGTTAGCATTATCATCGGGTTAGGTGAGGCTGAATTTTTGGATGAGACTCGAGGGAGGCAAGGGATTAACAAATGATGGCAGTCACTGAACTGTCCACTGAGTGTCATTGAGAAACTTTCCTTTGTTTGAGCGTTGGTGTGAGCACAGCAAGTCCGTTCTGTGAGCAGAGTGAGGATTTAGAGAGGTGCAGACCAGTGCGAGTTTCAGTGCAAGGCCTTGTTACATGTGCGAGATGGCTGTGGACAGTTTTCTGAAGAAGCTAATAGTACAAGAACACTCTGTGCTGTAAAACAATAAACATCACACCGATGCTTGTCCCACTGTAGCTGTGGACGTGGCTGGAGGAGCTCCAGAAGGAACTGCTGGACGATGTTTACGCCGAGTCGGTGGAGGCCGTCCAGGATCTGATCAAACGCTTCGGCCAGCAGCAGCAGACCACGCTGCAGGTCACGGTCAACGTCATCAAGGAGGGCGAGGATCTCATCCAGCAGCTCAGGTAGAGACCAATGAAACCAATGCTAAGTAGAAGAACCAAATGATATAGTTATATTATCCATTGAAAGGGAATTAAGTGTTGTATAGAAGAAATCAATAAGGAAATTATTCAATCACACATCTGCTTATTTAAAACATTTATTGAAGCTCCTAAGGTAATTCTTCAGCTATTTGGTACTTGAACACTGTTTTATTGTATTTCTAACACCGGGCACATGCTTGTACAGGAACAGACTGTATACTGGCAAAATCAAAACCAATCCTTCAAAACAAGTGTGTGGAAAATGAAACAAAACTGAGGAATGATGAAATGAAATAAAATTGTAATCAGACTAAATTTCACTTCTAATGTTACTCTAAAGCCAAAGCCATCAGCTAATCTGAAAAACTTGTATCAAGCAAATCTAGATTCAACTAGAGAGCAAAACTGATAAACTGACCCCAAACAATCCTTTCCTACTAGAAAAACTAAGAAGTCAGCAGCAGTGAAAGAAAACGTGATAACGCTGCATATGCTACACTATTCCCAACAAAAGGTGCAGTGACCGTCGAGGCTAATAAGGCGACATTCAGACTGCAGGCAAAACCTCTTTTTTTTTTTTTAGATCTTCCACACAGACAACACCAACCTATCTGCATGGGTTGCTGTGGTAACGTCAGTAACTATGTAGCTACAGCGCTAACGTGCCTTTTCAACGAGGAAGCATTCGCCCCTTGAAACAATCGCGCTGTCAAGTCGCAGTGCAGAACTCCTCCATCACACCTTCCAAAGTCTGCGACGGAGGAGGCTGGTACATAATGCAATGTTAGGGGACGCAGCAGAAAGTGAGACAGAGTGAAAACAAGTGCCAGTAGTTGTTCTCCTCTTCTCATCCATAGCGTTTTGCTCGTAGCAGCACAGATTCTGAGATCCATGAAATCTGGATTGCATTTCAAATCACCTCCAAATATGGTTTGGATCCGAAAAAATATCACATTTCATGCATGTTTTCTTTTTTCTTTTTTTTCTTTTTTTTTTTTGCTTTTAGGACTTCTAAAATTAATCAGATACAATCTGGAAATGCCAAAAAAACGGATTTGGACTGGCAGTCTTAACAAGGCCTTAGTGACTATAAAGATGTAAAAACAGGGCAGTGGTCTACTTACATAATGGTCTTCTTTTAGAGCGTTGGCAGGGTAATTTAGACATTTGGAATGTAACTATGTGTGAGGTGAATATGTAAATATATGCAATAAGATACAATTGACAATTGGAAGAGGTGTTGGGGAGGTGGATGCCATTGACCCTCATTCTCCAACCCTATTTTTAACAGAGGATGTTCCAGTCCCTCTTCTTCCTCCCTCTTCATCCACCTCCCTTTTTTTCCTCTCTTTTTCTCCACCCCCCTCTCTCTGGTGTATCACCCCCACAGTGAATTCTTACATAAATCTGCTTTTATAAGCACGTGTCTAATTGTGTCCCCAGGAGGCAACTGTAACTCCACACACCTTTTGCTTGCTTGCTTGTGTGTGTAGTGTGTCTGTGTGTGTGTGTGTCTGTGTGTGCGTGTGTGTGTGTGTGTGTGTGTGTGCGTGGGAGTTCATCTGTCACGCTGAATAATCAACCTGAAGCCAGTCAGAATGTGTCTGACCTCCGCTGTCTTTGCTTACTCACATTTTGCCTCTCGTCAGCTCACTGGTGTCTGTGCGTTCGTGCATCATGCGTGTGTGCATCTGTCAGATTGATGAATCAGAATCCGTATGCCTTGTTTCACTTTCCCACTCAATCTGCAGTACACGTAGCATGCACCACTGGTACGCCGTTGACGGTCTTTTATTAGGATTCAAGGGAAATCATGACATAAAAACCTGGTCGAGAATATTCAGTCTTGTGTTCGCTTTTCACAATCTACTGCTTTGCCATATAACAGCTATGCAGCATTTTTAAGAGCAGCTAAGTTTGCTCGTGTCCATTTGTGTCTTTATAGCTATATTTTTAATTCCTGCCTCTCCCCACTTATGTCTTAATTCTGTGTTTCTGTTCCAGGGACTCGGCCATCTCCAGCAACAAGACGCCCCACAACAGCTCCATCAACCACATTGAGAGCGTCCTACAGCAGCTTGATGAGGCCCAGGCCCAGATGGAGGAGCTCTTCCAAGAGAGGAAGATCAAACTGGAACTCTTCCTGCAGCTCCGCATCTTCGAGAGGGATGCCATTGACGTGAGTCTGCTTGGGAGGAGAGGGGGCGTGTGTGCTGTGTGTACAGTGTGAGTGAATGACTGGTGGTGTAACAAAGGCATTTTAAGAAATACATTTGTTAAAATTCCCAAATTGTTATTTTCAGCAGAGACCGTTCAGCATTGTTAATACACTGAATTAATCTGAACATTTTAATCTTGTTGTCCTTCCTCAGATCATCTCTGACCTGGAGTCGTGGAACGAGGAGCTGACGGGTCAGATGAATGATTTTGACACGGAGGACCTGACGCTTGCTGAGCAAAGGCTGCAGCACCACGCCGACAAGGCCCTGACCATGAACAACCTCACCTTCGATGTCATCCACCAGGGCCAGGAGCTGCTGCAGTACGTCAATGAAGTCCAGGCTTCTGGTGAGTACAGCACCCAGACTCTACAGTACCGCACCATGGTGTGCTTTGTTGTGTTAATTTCCTTTAAACTGCAGTTTGCTTTGGATCATTTGATTAGTTTTACTTAAATCCATTTAGAAATAATCTGGTTTGGCTGGCTGTCTTTTCATTTTTTTTCTTAGATTTGTTTCCAGGCATCTAACAGTCTTCAAAAGTATTTAGAAATCGGCAAACACTCCACTGTTCTGATCTATTGTGATGCTGCAATTAAACGCCATTAAATCTAAAATGCTGTAAAGTAGAAGTGAAGAGATCTTTGACTGTCACTGTTCACTGCTGCTGCACAGATTTCTGTGTTGGCTGCATTAGTTTAATATTGATGCTGTGTAGGTGTCGCGGGTCAGATGCGGTCAGTGTTTGTGATGAGAGGCACCCACTCACCAACCATAATAACTCACCTGTGATCTCACATGCTAATAGGTGCTCTCCAAACCAGCACAAAGAATAGTTACATCATGTCACGTGTATTATCGAAACATGCTGATGATATGTTGCTTTGTAAGATTCATGCAAATGTGACTAATGTGAAGTCTGTCAGGGGGGAAGAGGGTTTTAAGGTCATCGCAATGGCCGGAAAAACCTTCGGTCAGCTGTGTCCATCCAAAGGTTAACGTTTGTGTTGCTTCCAGGCGTGGAGCTGCTGTGTGACCGGGACGTCGACATGGCCACACGGGTTCAGGATCTACTAGAGTTTCTCCACGAGAAGCAGCAAGAACTGGACTTGGCAGCCGAGCAGCACCGCAGGCACCTGGAGCAGTGCGTCCAGCTGAGACACCTGCAGGCGGAAGTCAAACAGGTAGCACAGGCAGTCTTGAAACTGCAACAAGGCGCTATCCGCAAGCAAATAATTTGCAACTACTGTACTTCAAGGATATCTACCAGTTGTTTTTGAAAAAAGAGATAAAAAAAAATAATAATGATGCACTGGCAATATTTAATCACAGCTTTCCTGTTTTTTCAGGTTCTGGGTTGGATTCGTAACGGCGAGTCGATGCTAAACGCTGGTCTTATAACAGCCAGCTCCCTACAGGAAGCTGAACAACTGCAAAGAGAACATGAACAGTTTCAACATGCCATTGAGGTGAGACAGTTGGTTTGTCCCATAGATTTCTACCCTCCATCAGGTTTTCTGTCCACTGTCTGAAGGTAGATTTAACCTATTTTGGTCATTCTGATCCCATCCTTTCTCCACCTCTCTGCAGAAAACCCACCAGAGTGCCCTACAGGTTCAGCAGAAGGCCGAGGCTCTGCTGCAGGCAAACCACTATGACATGGACCTGATCAGAGACTGTGCTGAGAGTGTGGCCTCCCACTGGCAGCAGCTCATGCTGAAAATGGAGGACCGACTTAAGCTGGTCAATGCCTCAGTGGCCTTCTACAAAACCTCTGAACAGGTATGAGACCCCACAGAGGGTCCAGCATTCAATTTGACTATTTCTCAAAAAAAAATCCACAGAAAAAAACACACAATTCAGTGTTTTCCACAGACGACTGATTAAGTGTTTGTCCCTCCAGGTCTGCAGTGTGTTGGAGAGCCTGGAGCAGGAATATAAGAGAGAGGAAGACTGGTGTGGAGGAGCCGACAAACTGGGACCCAACTGTGAAACCGACCATGTCAGCCCAATGATCAGTAAACACCTGGAGCAGAAGGAGGCCTTCCTCAAGGTTAACATCCAACAGAATCAATACAAATCCTGAGCATGGTATCAAGTTACATCTCTGACCTCCGTATGTTAATATGATCCCTATCAGGCATGCACTCTGGCCAGAAGAAACGCAGATGTCTTCCTCAAGTACATGCACAGGAACAGCGTCAACATGCCCGGGATGCTGAGCCACGTCAAAGCACCAGAACAGCAGGTCAAAAGTAAGTGTGAGAAAGTGTTTGTGCTGAAGTGGTTAAAAAATGGCGAAAAGTAATAGGCTTGGGGTGAATATACACTACTAGTTAGGGCTGTTTGGTTTTCAGGTTTTCAGGTGAAATTTCAGGATCAGCCTAAAATGCACTATAACATTTACAGGTGAACTTAATTTGACCTTCTCTAAACTTTTGAATGCACATGTCCAACTGTTCAATGTTTCATACTTTTACTTTTTCAACTTCCTGTTGTCTAACACGGAGCTGAGCGGCAAAATGCACAACAGGTGTTTGATCCTTGAATCGACCAATCAATGTCCTGGTTTAATAAGAATTGGTATTTAAACATCGTCTTCATCATGCCGTTCACATGTTGACTTCATGAGACCAAGATGACACCAACAAGTGATCAACAGCACCTCGCCATGCGAGGCTTCAAACAGGATGTTGTCAGAGGGAAGTGACCAATGAGCTTAGAGAGTCAAAGAGTGTCATCAGCAGGTTGCTATGGAGACACAGAGAGACTGGAAGAGTCCCAGAAAGCAGAGAAGTGGACGTCCTTTGGTCACATGACAAGTTATTGAAACATTGACATGTTTTGTTGTGGTATACCCACCACTGCTGCTGGCTTTTGTTTCAATAATTAGTTTGAGATGATGAAATCACCATGCTGCTTCTACTTAAATGCCCTACTTTCATGATATAATATCACTGTAGCGGGAGGTCCTTACATTTTCCATACATTTCACCCGAAAGCCAAATATCCCTAACTTTTTGTGAGTGTGTGTGTGTATGTATGTATGTATATATATATATATATATATATATATATATATATATATATATATATATATATATATATATGTATATATATATAATATATATATATATATATATATTAATAGACTGCTATGGTCTTTTTAATGCAGCAGAAACAAATAAAACCAAAGTCGTCTTTCCACTGTTCCAACAATCACCAACTCTGGTTTGACAGTTTGAAAGAGACTGAATGAGTAACAGATATAAAAAGGAAGTAACCACCGTAACATTGTGGCTGTTTCTATCCTTGTTTTCTGGTAACAACGAACATGACACATCAGGGAAAACACCCTCACATACACACAAAAGTCTATTACAGTGATGAGTGTATTTCCACTCATATCCAATGGCAGAAAAATAACAAATCTGGGTGCTTATTGTGTTGCCAGTGTGCAGAACTGCTTAAATCTGTGGATTTATGTTTAGCAATTAGGGGATGAGTGCCTGAATCCTTAGTGTTTCTGTTGTGTAGATATCCTCAATGAGCTGCTACAGAGAGAGAATCGTGTTCTCCACTTCTGGACCATGAGGAAACGGCGGCTGGACCAGTGTCAGCAGTATGTGGTGTTTGAACGCAGCGCCAAACAGGTACATGAAATACATGAACATATACGTTAAGGTAGAAAAGACATTTTATTGACATTTGTGTGGCTGAGGTTTTGTAGCTACACACACAGACCACTCCCTGCCGCCATGTAATCTGACGATACCTTAATCCTGCGCGTTCATGTGTTTCCAGGCTCTGGAGTGGATTCACGACACCGGGGAGTTTTACCTGTCCACACACACCTCCACTGGCTCCAGTATCCACCACACACAGGAACTGCTGAAGGAGCATGAGGACTTCCACATCACAGCCAAGGTCGGCCTCACTCACACTCACACAAACAGACAAGCATGTCACTGTGTGTGCTGGAGTGTTTGAGTGTGAATAAAACACTCTCTTCCCCCTCTCCTTCAGCAAACGAAGGAGCGCGTGAAGCTTCTGATCCAGTTGGCTGACGGCTTCTGCGAGAAGGGCCACAGTCACGCCGGAGAGATCAAGAAATGGGTGACGGCCGTGGACAAGCGCTACAGAGACTTCTCTCTGCGCATGGACAAGTACCGCTGCAGCCTGGAGAAAGCCCTGGGCATCTCCTCGGACTCCAACAAGGCAGTATGTGCTCACTGCTTTGATTATAGGCGTAGAAAATCAGTTAATACTTATGTCCGTCTCTTAAATGCACTTAATATTTCACTGTGTCTGTGTCAGAGTAAGGATCTCCAGTTGGACATCATCCCAGCCACGGCTCCAGGGTCAGAGGTCAAGTTGCGGGACGCCGCTCACGAGCTCAATGAGGAGAAACGCAAGTCAGCACGCAGAAAGGAGTATGTCACCACCACTTCCTGTTTATGTCATACTTCATCAGAAAAGGGATGTGCTTTTTCAGGACAATTAAACAGTTAAAGGATTGTTGGTTCAAAGTCATTTAGCAGATTAAAAGCTTCACAAAGATGTGCCTGATGAAACGTCTACGCATAGCTCAAAGCTCCACTTCTGAGCAGTGTGCATCACATCTACAAACTAAACAGTCAGCATTTTCACACCGTTTTCATCCTGTTGGAAATGTGTCTTATTGCTCCCAAACACGTGTCATTGAATTATTGCCTCAGTGCCCAAAATATGTAGCAGAATGATGAACTAATGGTCACTATAGTCTTTCAAAAGAAAGGTTGCAGTTTCAGTTATTGCAACCGTCAGTGTCCTTGTGGACAGCAGGGTCCACCCTGAACCGGATTTACTCAATGGCTCCTACTGGTTCTAAGGAAGAGAGCTCTTCGTCAATATGTGCACATAATGGATACGCATGATTAAAACCTCCTTCACACATCAGCATCCTCTATGCTGTGACAGCACAAGGAGTGCACACACACACACACACACACACACACAGTCGAGCGCCACAAGAGAACACATGAATCTACATGTAGGAAAAGGAGACTGCGTCATTTTGTATGAGCAGCACAAATCAGGAGCAGTCATTCATGGCTGGTTTATGACCATGTAAGTTTTATGGCCCGAAACTCCTTCATTATTCATTAGTTGAAATGGATGCAGCAGAATGAGCTATCGGCACAGCCATTTATCATTCTGTGGATGGGGACAGTATGACAACAAAGACATTATTGTGTGCGTGCGTGCGTGCGTGCGTGCACGTGCGTGTGTGTGTGCAGGTTCATCATGGCAGAGCTGATTCAGACAGAAAAGACCTACGTGCGAGACCTGCGGGAGTGCATGGATGTGAGTTCAGCTTCACATCCCACCACTGTTAAACTGTTTCTTGCAACAACTTTTCACACACAATTTGGAAATGCATCAGAAACAAAAAGAGTTCTTGTTTTGTTTTTTTGTTTTTCCCTCCATGCAGACCTACCTGTGGGAGATGACCAGTGGAGTTGAAGAGATTCCTCCAGGAATTATCAACAAGGAGCACATCATCTTTGGAAACATGCAGGACCTCTATGAATTCCACCATAAGTAAGAAACACACTTTAAATCTGAAATCTAAATCTAAACCAGATCTGCAAGCATAGCAGGGTTTAAATTTTAAGCAGTTTTATTAGCAGTTTGTTAGACTACAATTCTTCTGAACCCCCAAACCCACCTGCAAGTTTGAAAAGCATGTTTTCTTTAAAAACCATATTACACTGTTTATCATAGCCAGATCTTGCATTTTAAATGACCACTTTTCATAGAATTTTGCTGTTTCTCACATTTTTAAATCTCTCTCTACTCTTTTTTTTTGTCAGCATCTTTCTCAAAGAGTTGGAGAAATATGAGCAGCTACCAGAAGATGTTGGGCATTGCTTTGTCACATGGGTACGTGTCGTCCGTTCATCAGACCTGCTGCATGTGCTCAAACCTGCCGTTTGTATAAGAATGTTTTACATGTTGCACAGTACCAACGAACATTTGGTCCCTAAATCCTTAAAGTGGCAAAAGATTTCAGTCATGACACCTTAATTACTGGTGGTAACAGCAAATGCAGCTGAACACTACAGGTCCCAGAACACTGTTGGCAAGACAAGTTGCTGTCCTTTTAATCAGTAAATAAGTAGGACATGAATTGGCCTTTTTCGCCATTCTGTGAACAACCATGATCTGATTTTATTCTCCACACGGCACGACTCTGGGAACAGCAAAGGGAAAGTAGTTCGCCTGCAGCTCTTTATCTAAAAGCTCATTTTGGCTGCTCCTTCCAGTTCCATTAATCCCTGCAATATTTCAAAATGATCCTCTGTCTGTATTTTAATGAAAATCTTTGAGATTTACCACTTTGTTGTTTCTGGAATCAAGCAAAATAAAACATGTACATCTTAAGCTCACAGGCAGTCAGTGTGATAGATAGCAGTCTTTATCGTAATCATCAGCACAATAATGTCTTTCACTACTCGTCTAGGCTGATAAGTTCCAGATGTACGTGAACTACTGTAAGAACAAACCCGACTCCACCCAGCTCATCCTGGAGCATGCTGGGAACTACTTCGATGTGAGTATCGCCTGTGGTTACCCAAATGGACGGCCCTCATCAGCTAGCTGGCGATCACATTGCCGTTCTTCTCTGTGCAGGAAATTCAACAGAGGCACCGACTGGCCAACTCCATCTCGTCCTATCTGATCAAACCCGTGCAGAGAATCACCAAGTATCAGCTCCTGTTGAAGGTAGTCCACCACACCAGATCTCTGCTGCTGTAGCCGCCTCCATACTTCCTTGTTGTCATGGTTTCTGTGTGTGTGTGTGCGTGTGTGTAGGAGCTGCTGACTTGCTGTGAGGAAGGTAAAGGAGAGATCAAGGACGGCCTGGAGGTGATGCTCAGTGTTCCTAAGAAAGCCAACGATGCGATGCACCTGTCTATGCTGGAAGGTGATTAACACACGCTTCCCATTATTGATGTTGCTGTGATTTATTACTGCCAGTTGTGTTTATAGCAAGCTTCCCTTCGATTATAACATTGGAGCTATTCCCCAATCAAGCACCCTGACTACTACTAATATCCTCCCCTTCTCCCAGGTTTTGATGAAAACATTGAATCCCAGGGCGAGCTCATTCTCCAGGAGTCCTTCCAGGTCTGGGATCCAAAGACTCTGATCCGTAAGGGACGAGAGCGCCACCTCTTCCTGTTCGAGATGTCTCTTATCTTCAGCAAGGAGGTCAAGGACTCAAACGGCCGGAGCAAATACATCTACAAGAGCAAACTCTTTGTAAGTGTTTCTCTTTGCTCAGCTACGTTAAAGGGAACAGTGTCTATAGCAAGTATGTTTTCTTTAGTGTATGTTAACCTGAAAATAAGAGTCTTTGTGTTTCCATTAGCTTTGAATGAGTCAGGCTCTTAAGTGTTTATATGAGTAGATGACATAATTAGCATTGTTTCTCTGACGCCTGCAGTATTTGTGCTTTACAAAATACAAGTACATCTAACTCACCCTCTCTTGAGTTTGGGAAGTCTCAACTATCGCAATAAATCCCACTTTATCTTCTCATGGCATCTTCTCTTATGGTCCTTTCCAGACATCAGAGTTGGGGGTGACGGAGCATGTGGAAGGAGACCCCTGCAAGTTTGCTCTATGGGTGGGACGCACCCCGACATCGGACAACAAGATTGTGCTCAAGGTAAACACTGTTCCTTTCCTCTGTTCCTTCTAACCCTCCTTGAGGTTTGAACCGATGTGGGTTTTCAGAGACTGAGCTTGCTGGAGACACAAACTTGCAACCAGAGATGGCGCTGTCAAAAAAAAATGAAAAGATTTAGATCACAGTTTTAAACTGTTTTTTGATTTTTCAAAAACTAAACATTCATCACGGACCACATTTTTAAAAATAATTTAAAAGTTTGTGGACTGGAAGTGATACTTTTGATTCTGAAAGCTCTGTGGATGTATTATTTTATACTTTATACTTTACATAATATTTGTCATCCCCTTTCTGTCCTATGGAAACCATATATCTCCTGACGTGTTAAGGTTTAATGTTGGACTGACTTTTTGATGGACTCAGGATTCTAACAGGACAGCGATGCTGCAAACATATGATGATCTTATGGAATTGAGGACTTGTAAAATCAGCACCACCATAAACATCTACAGCTGTAAAATGTACCATACACATTAATGCAGCAGCAAAAAAAAAGTAATAGTAAAACAATGACAGAAAACATTTAACTGAACAATCAATATGTTTTACTTGTTTTGTAGATAATACTTCTTTTCCTGAAGTAACGGTTTGGATGCAGGTCATTTAGTTGTAGTGGAGTATTTTCACAGTGTGGCATTAGTACTTTTATTTGAGTAGTGGATATGAATACTTCTTTAACCTCTGTATAATTAATATGTAATAGATTAAAATAAAACATCCACCTCAGTGTGTTGGATGTCGCTGACAGATCAATGTGTGACTGGAGGAAGTGTGCGTCTGAAATCTTAATATCGGTCTAACCATATTCAACGCCCTCCTACCTTTCTTCTTACATTTTCATCTCTCCTCACTGCGATGTCTCGTTTGATTTGCATGAGCAGAGAAGCTTTCTGAAGTCACCATCTCCTCTTCTGTCCCTTAATGTCTGTCTTCTTTCCGTCAGCATCTGTCCTCTGGTTGTATCCTGCTTCCTCCCATCTGTTATACACACGCACATCTGTATATCTGGGGCTGTGCTTTCTTGTGCATGTTTGTATCTCTAATTCTCTCTGTGGGCCGAGATGCTTCCACCAACGCTGCTGACACACGATTCAACCCCTGAACACCCACACTCTCCCATCCTGGCTTTGAGCCACTTTATCAAAGTGACCAGTAGCCTTTCTCTTCCAGGAAAATAAGCCTTTTAATCGTTTGAACGCCGGTGCACAAATGAGATACGCCATCAGTTTGTTTATTTTGATGTGTGAATTTTTTCAACCCCCCCTTATTTTCCTGTTGAATATTGTTGACGGTGTGTCAGCTGTTGGAACAGCATGAAGCCAAAATCCTTACACTTTAATTCTGAGCATTACAACTCGATATTCCGTGTGTACTACTGACTTAACCGCTGAGAAGCAGTCATATGATATGTGCCTTGTCAATGAAGTGTGTCTCATTACTAATTCCACATGTTCACACACACCATCCATTACAGTGTGCCACATCGTTTCTATCATGTCAAACCATTTTGTCAGTATTAAAAATGTCATGTATATCTTCTAAAAACAAACCAATAAAATTCTCCATTTTATATTTTCAATTCAAAGCTAAGTCAGGGATCCAAACACGGAGCAATGGTGAGTAGACGTCCCACAACACAGCCCTCTGCCACTCTCACAAGTCTGAAACACAACGTCCTCACCTCTTATCCCAGCCCTGCTTCTTATTGGACGACAAAATGACCATATGTGTATCAATTACTCACCCTGTGTTATCTTTAATTCTTGATGTAAACTCTCTCTCAACTCGTACAGTACTGTCCAAGTCTCATTCATCCAGTTGTACAAAACCATCGTTCCTAAAATCTTACTGTTAAAAACCGCGGACTCTCAAAGACGAGCCTGTAAAAGTGTTTATTTTAAAGTGTTTTTAAATAGTAAGGTTTAAGCCCAGATGTAGTTGTTTGGGATGTTTTGAGCATCCAAATGGATTAAGGAGACCCGGATCATACTGCGCGAGTTATGTGAGTTTGACCCCCATTTACTTATATTCATCAGGACTTTTCCTGTGTTTTTTTAATACTTTATTCACCATGGAGGCATGCAAATACATAGGCCAAATACGTATTATATTATTATTATATATTGGAAGTATTCATTTCACATAAAATCATTGTCAAAATCAGCCTTCAGTCTAAGAGATGACGAGGTGTAGATTCAGACTTGTGTGAAACACAGTGTGAAACAAGAATTCCAAAGAAGTACATTTCTCTGACACCTCTAATCTTTGACTTCTCGGACTATTATTGCCATGTAACAGGCGTCGAGCATCGAGAACAAGCAGGACTGGATCAAGCACATCAGGGAGGTGATTCAGGAGCGCACCATTCACCTGAGAGGAGCCCTCAAGGAGCCCATTCACATTCCCAAAACAACTACAGCCAAGCACCACAAGGGGAGAGGAAGGTAAACATGTGACGCCTTAAATTTAAGAGGCTCCGAGGACACAGAGAGAAATTATATCAGTTTTCAGTTTTCAAGCACACACCAAAGCTGATTCATGCTCATGTTGTGTGTGTGATTAGGGATGGAGAGGACCTGGACAGTCAGGGTGAAGGCAGCAGTCAACCAGACACCATCTCTCTGGCATCCCGCACTTCACAGAACACACTGGACAGCGACAAGGTGAACACACACACAATTGATGACCAGAAAGGATGCATCAGTTAGAAGAAACCTCATTGTAACGATCCACTCCCCTCAGCTCTCCGGTGGCTGCGAGCTGACCGTGGTGATACACGACTTCATGGCCAGCAACAGCAACGAGCTGACGGTGCGACGTGGCCAGACGGTGGAGGTTCTGGAGCGCTGCCACGACAAGCCGGACTGGTGCCTGGTCCGGACCACAGACCGCTCCCCTGCCCTTGAGGGCCTGGTGCCCTGCTCCATGCTCTGCATCGCCCATTCCAGGTCCTCTATGGAGATGGAGGGCATTTACAACCACAAAGGTACAGAATGTTTGGACGGAGTGTGTCCGATTAGTTGAAGGAATTTTACAAACTGAAGCTGAAACAAGAACTTCTTTGGATACTTTTTTTATGTCTCCCATTTTAAGCCATAACATCACTCTGTCCTTCACAGACACTCTGTCAGTGTGCAGCAATGACTCCATCATGCCCGGGTCTTCTGCTACGCTCCAGCCTGGTCACGGCATCGGCTCCCACACCTCACCAGGGCCTAAACGACCAGGTATGGCCTCGTCTCCTCTCTGAACTCCAAGAAATTGTCACATCAACTCAAAATGAGCAAGTTAACATCACACTTTTACGAGTTTACGAGTTTACAATATTAAAGTGAGATGAAGCCACTCCTCCAGTAGTTTGAGTTCGTGTCTAACTAAAGTAATCATGTAAAGCCACCAAGTATTTGTACTTTGCTCTGTATTCTATATGAAAAACATTTGTACAAAAGGGACAGTTCAGATATCTTGAAGTGAGCTCCTCAGTGAATTAGATCCAGTAGACACAGGGCCAGCTTGGAGAAGCAGACAGGAGTACCACCACAAGAATAAAGCAATGTACAGCTGTCAGAAGGCTTGCCTAAAAAATTCTATATCACTTTAAGTGTTCATTATATTTAGAATGTTTTCACTTTTTAGCTGTTTCACTTCCGTCGGATAAACAAACACTGGATGTTTCCTCTCCCCGAAGCCACAAGAGTCCTCCACACAAAAGCTGTAATTTTACAGCACTGGCCTGGTGAAGCCCAACTAACCAAACACAAACAAACTGTGGCTTTAAATAATCCTCCATACAGCAGCAAACCGAGTTCTGTGTATGTGGGTTTATTCCCAAGGTAACACCCTGCGGAAGTGGCTCACCAGCCCAGTGCGTCGGCTAAGCAGCGGCAAGGCCGACGGCCACGTGAAGAAGCTGGCCCACAAGCACAAGAAGAGCCGCGACGTGCGGAAGAGCGGCGAGATGACGATGGGCTCCCAGAAAGACTCGGATGACAGCGCCGCCACACCTCAGGACGAGACCGTGGAGGAGGTCGGTGGACACGCCATACGTCCCACTCTCAGCGTCGTCGTCCCTCTATTCAGCAGTCCTGTAAAAGGGTGTGACCTAACCTCTACTTTGTCGTCCGTGCGTGTTGCAGAGGGTTCGTAACGAGGGCTTGTCCAGCGGCACGTTGTCCAAGTCCAGTTCTTCGGGCATGCAGAGCTGCGGAGAGGAGGAGGGCGAGGAGGGTGCCGACTCGGTACCTCTGCCTCCACCTATGGCCATCCAGCAGCACAGCCTACTACAGCCAGACTCGCAGGACGACAAGGTGAAGAGAGGGAGGACGGTTACCGTGGGGATGGAAGGGAGGGGTCGGGCTTTCATTTGGGACTGGGACACAAACTGTAGTCACCTTGGACTTTTGCAAAGCTACAAAGGTGGTTCACAGAGTGAATTTTAGGTCAGAAAGGATGTTAGCAGTTCTTTCTTCCCTTTTTGAATTAGCTCTGGGAGAATATAGTGATATGAGCCTAGTTACTATCAGGGTGTTTTGTTACATTTTCTAGTAAAAAGTAAGTAACTAAGTAAATATTGAAATCGGAGGATGGCTTTACACTGTGAGGGTTCATTTCCTTTAGCTCATACGTCACGTAGACATCGGGACAGGAAAATAACTTTTTAATTTCAGCACCAACTATGATCATCTTAAAGAGAACTGAAACACATTTTATACGGGTTCTCTTCCCTCATTGCTGTTATGATTTTAAATTCTTGGCGGTTACATTTTTCGCTCATTCCAGTCTCCCCCTCCCCCCAAAACAGGGCCTTTCCTGGCACGGTTTTAAGTGACTCCTTAGTTTCTGTTATGCATATCCTTTTATCTTGGCATGTTGCATCATATTCTCCCGTCTCTTCTAAAGCAGAAAGCAATGACACATTTCAGACAAGATTCAGGCATTCAAGCCTCCTCTTCGACGAAAGCGAAGGCTCCTCTGACACTAATTTCTGTTTCTCTTTTGTTTTGTTTCCTGGTTGTATCGTTTGCTGTTTACCACGCTGTAGCATTACCTTGATTTATGTCCTGTCTTTGCTTTGTCTCAGTTTCCATACCTCTCCATCTGAAATGCCCTGCTATCCCCTTCCCGTCTCTTCCCTCAGTCGATTCTTTAATTCTCTGCTTTTTCCTCGCTCTTCAGCTTTGAATGCTACTTGCTAAAGCCTTTTTCTTTGGTCTCTACAACAGTTTGTAGATTGAAAGGAAGTTGAGCTTTGCTGCTTTCCTTTTTTAGACTTAATTCTTTTTCAAATACACCTTCCTCTATCCCCTCAAAGTCACTCTTCTTAACTTTTTGTATTTTTCTGAACTCTTAAAACATTCCTGAATTTCTTTAGTGCAGAATGTTTTTCTTCCATCTTTTTTTAGTTTCACTTATTTTGACTTGTACTTTGTCCCCTGTTACTACAACACACCACTGTAGAGTCGTCTGGCAGATAAGCAAGGGCTTTACGGGACAATGTAGATACCGAGAAGATGCGTGTAGCTCTTCACTCTAAATGGACTACAATGTGTTGACTTTTAGAACCGATCTGGAGGCTCTGATGCCTGATTTCCGTATGTTTGTAATACATCTAATGCCGGCTTGAGTCTTGTATGGTAATGACAGGACTGCAGCTTTTTTAGTTTTTTTTTGGCGTGTTTCTGTCTCATAGGTTGGGAAAGGTTGGTTGGCTTAAAGGGAAGTAGACGTCACTATAAAATCAAAGAGGGAAGTGGGTCTCCCCGTCAGCTGAGCAGGCAGCTCCCCTGGATAATTATCTAAATATGACCCCACACTGAGGTGAAAATTCAAAAGCCCCCTTTGTTCCCATCATTCTCCAACCCCTCACTACCCCTCCGTCACCTGCCCTGCCCGCTCGTCCTCATCTCCCTTTTACCCTCTGTGCGTTAACCTCATTACCCACGCGAGTAATTCGCATCTCTAAAAGCTGGCGAGGCCAGAAGGGCACACAGCCTCACCCAGAAAACCTAATTGGGGAAAGTCTTGAAGCACAGCACAGCAAGGGTGAGAGTCTCCTGAACTATATATACATACATACATGTACCTCTTTCATTCTCGCTCTGTTAGCATCCTTTCTTTATTTCAAAGGCTGTTCGTCGTCACCTGAGAGAGAGAAAAACATCCTTCATTCAGATGTCACCTTTTTTCCTGACCTTCTCCCCATCACCATTCTTACTTTTCACCTTTTCTCCATATTTTAATTTTATTCACCCCAATTTCAGCCTCACCTTTTAACCTTTTCATTGGATTTTTTTTTTGTCATATACTTTTCCTTTTCACTTTGTTTGAACGCTCAGATACAAACCCCGAGCATTGGGGTTTCACTTGTGGAAACATGTTTTTGGGGTCGCTCTGCAGACTTTGAACATTTAACAAACATTTTCACTGAGTCATTCACAGTCAAGACATTCACATGTAATAAAACTAATACATAAATAAACTTAACAAAAGCTGAGCTTGAAATGAATCTTAAAGGCAGAATGAGTAGGATTGTCCTAAAACAACAATAATGGACTATCCAACGATCTATGGACCAATCCCTCTGAGTCTTCACTAGTATTGTGTTCTGGTCTCTGGACCTGCAGAGACCTCGCCCTCTGCCTGTATTTTCTCCTGTCGTGGTGTTTGAGATGTCTCTTGGTATCAAATTCTATTAAAAAACGTAGCAATCAGTTGCCAGATCATAAGTAACCTAAGAAAATGGCAGCGAGGCAAGACGATATGCCAAGTGGACGAAGCTCGTTCCAAAACGAGAGTGGATCAGGGCCGACCTTCACCTGCTGGCGAGCACCGTAACCCTCATTGAGTTGGCATGGCCAACTTTGAACGTTCACAAATCACACCCGACAAATCCTACTCATTGTGCCTTTAACAGGAAACCTAAGCATGACATTTAACCATAAATTATATTACGCTATTTATTTTGTGATCCATTTATGATCCAACTTACAAGTACATGAAGCTTCTCATTCAAGAGTGCAGATGTATTTATTCTCTGTTTTATAGTTTGCCTGTTTTTGATTAATATCTTCTTAAATGCCAGTTATAAAATTTAGTCTGGTTGATTTAAATACCACTGTTTACTCTGTAGGAAGAGTTGTAATGGCATCAGCCAAAGAGCAGGTTTAGTGGTTCAGTTGTTTGCTTGTATGTTTTTATAAAGCTCTAAGGTTCTCGTCCCTCTATTTGTACCCAGACTTCGTCCCGTCTGTCGGTCCGCCCGTCCAGCTCGGAGACGCCCAGCGCCGCTGAGTTGGTGAGCGCCATCGAGGAGCTGGTCAAAAGCAAGATGGTAGGATGAAAGAGGAAAACAAGAGCCCCTGCATTTCAATGTGTTCCTTTGTACACACATTAAGCTTTGCCCTGGCTCATTTCTGTCATTGAAAAATGTATTCGGTTTGCATTCATCTTTGGTTATCACGGTTATTTAAACATTTAACATGTTAGATTACATTTTAAAAGCTTTAAGTCCTTTAAAATGAATTATTACATGTCAAATGTTTAAATGAACTGCAGTGAATTGAGCTGGGGTAGGCAGTCAAGTTTGGGAGCCATTGGGCAAAAAATCCAGAATAACCTTTCAGTATATTGTCGTTCAAGTAGTCGAAGAGAAAAGCAGAATCCGTAATTCCTCTTGGCTCTGTTTCGGGCATTAGAAGATCTGGCAATATGACGGGAGACTCTGGCCAATCACAGGTCATTTCAGAGAGAGGACGCTCCTATTGGCTGTTCTACAAATACAGTTGCCCACACACGTCCTTTGAGATGGTGAAAGCCTTATTAAACAGTGGAATATCCTCCACTGCAGAGCAACGCATAAAAGGAAGCCTGACTTATCAAAGAGTCTGACAATATCAACCAAAGTGTTTCAACCTGTAGATCCTGAATAAAATACATGCACTCGTCACTTCATTTGTACTTTGTGCTCTGCTTCACATAGTTTAGTTCACCTTCTGTGTTTCTCCGGTGCAGGCTTTGGAGGACAGACCCAGCTCTCTGTCAGTAGAACAGGGAGACAGCAGCTCTCCCTCCTTCAACCCCTCCGACAACTCCCTCCTCTCCTCCTCCTCCCCCATAGAAGAGATGGACGAGCGCAGGGCCAGCATCCTCAAGAAAAGACAGTACGTCCACTTCCTTCGTCTGTGTCACAAACGCACACTGAGGTGTTTTTCTTTCAAAGAAATAATTCAATTTGAATTTGAAACATCTGTTTTTGTTGTTGTTGCTGTAGCTACATTCTGCTGGAGTTGGTGGAGACGGAGAGAGATTATGTCAGAGACCTTGGTCTGGTGGTGGAGGTGAGTTGATGCTTGATTGTTTTGATATAACTTCCTGTAGTGGGTCATGCTATGTAGAGTCGAGGTGAAGTCTGAACAGGTGAGTCTTGAGCCTTTTTCGGAAGATGGCAAATGACTCAGCTGTCCTGACATTGGTCGGGAGTTCGTTCCACCACTGAGGACCAGAACAGAGAAGAGTCTGGACTTTGCTGAGCGACATTTGTTTGATTTCAGCGATGGTGGTACCAGCCGGCCAGCTGAAGTAGAGGAGCGAAGAGCTCGCTTCGGGGCATGAGGTTTGACCAGTGTTTGAAGGTAGACAGGTGCCATTCCATTGGTGGCCTTGAAGGCCAGTGTCATCGTCTTGAGTTGGATGCGTGCTGCAACAGGGAGCCAGTGGAGGTCACGGAGGAGGGGGGTCACATGGGAGAATTTGGGTAGATTGAAGATAAGGCGTGCTGCAGCGTTCTGGATACGCTGCAATGGTTTAATCGCAGAGGCCGGGAGTCCGGCCAGGAGAGAGTTGCAGTAGTCAAGGCGGGAGATGACCAGTGCTTGGACCAAGAGTGGCGTTGCATCCTTTGTGAGGAAGGTCCGAATCCTGCGGATATTGTAGAGGGCAAATCTGCAGGATCGGGCCACAGCAGTGATGTTGGGGGTGCAGGATAGTTGGTCATCGAGGATTACACCCAGGTTCCTCGCTGTTGAGGAAGGTAATACTGTGATGCCCTCGACAGTGACCGACAGGTCCATGCGAGGGCAGTCTTTCCCTGGGATGAAGAGGAGTTCGGTTTTATCAGGAGTTCGGTTTTATCAGGTTAAGCTTGAGGTGATGTGCAGTTGTCCAGACAGAGATGTCAGCCAGACAGTCCGAGATGCGAGTTGCAATGTTCTTTGTTGCTTTAGTTTCTGTAGAAAGTCAGGCAGAGTACGTGAAAGTATAAGAATTGATTTGCTGAACTTGACAGTTGTTACTGTATTTGTGTGTCTCCATCACAAGGGCTACATGAGCCGGATGAAGGAGGAGGGAGTCCCTGACGACATGAAGGGGAAAGACAAAATTGTGTTTGGCAACATCCACCAGATCTACGACTGGCACAAAGAGTATGTGATGCACAGATATGGAGAACAGGGAACCTTCCTTGTTCATGACCGCTAGTACAGTAGCTCACTTCCCTCTGTCTTCCTTTAGTTTCTGTCTCGCAGAGTTGGAGAAATGTTTGGAGGACCCCGACAGACTGGGACCGCTCTTTCTCAAACAGGTTCGTCCACAGTGAATTTACAACTGCAGCTTTATTTCTTCATACTTTTCTACATGTTGTCATGTTGTAAGTGTGTGTGCTTTTTGTACCAGGAACGGAGACTAAACATGTACGTGGTGTACTGTCAAAACAAGCCCAAGTCGGAGCACATCGTCTCGGAGTACATTGACACATACTTTGAGGTAGGAGCCCGTTTTATTGAAGGGTTTATCTTCTGATACCGCAAACCTGCATGTCAGCCTCTGGAGTAACCTCTGACCTTCTCTGTAGGACCTGAAGCAGCGGCTGGGACACAGGCTGCAGATCACAGACCTGCTCAACAGGCCAGTCTCCAGGATCATGAAGTACCAGCTGCTGCTCAAGGTTGGTCTGTTACAATACAGCAGAGGGCGCCAGAGCTTGAGCTGCTGCCTATCCTCCCAGTTTTCTAGTCTCTGCATGTTAACTGGCATCCATATATATATATATATATATATATATATATATATATATATATATATAAAAGCAGAATGTCCCTTTTTACTAGCCGTTACATGTTTTGACAAATAAATGCAGGTCTCAATTAGACACCAGGTCACTTTTGTCAGTATGGTCATGCTACACATCATTATGTTGGTTGGATTCTCCGCAATTCATTTGCTCAGATTATTTTATGGAAACCATGAGCTCTAAAGTGTAATTCCTTTAGCGGCATAATCAATGAGAGAGACCAAAAGCAAGTCATAAAGTCCCGATATCTATCCATTCCTTGATCATTTATAGTCCTTTAGCCCGTAAGGGTCCAATAACCCTTTTTTTTTCCCCTTTTTTTTTCATAAAAATGAATCCAAACTGTGAGTATTGTAATGTGAAGTCCTTTAATCAGTGTCAGCTAACTTCAAAGGAAGACGCACGGAGGTGTTGCTTATCTTCCGTTAACTTGCTGGCTACAAAATAAAAGCGTTGCTTAGTTTTCACCCTGACGGACAAGTGGGGTTTTAAGCAGAAAGAGAGAGGTGTTGGGTGCCGACATGACTTATGCTCTATTCTGATATTTAAAAGTGTAATTTATGCTTCCATCCATTTTGTTTCCTGTTTTAGGAATTCCTGAAACAATCTAAAAAGGCTGGGCTGGAGTCTATGGAGCTGGAGGTAAGATGATGAGATTCTTATTCACTTAAAATCAAACTAAACTAAATGTTCTGCTATCCCATCAACCTTTCGGTCATTTGTGACTCTTACAGAAAGCAGTGGAGGTCATGTGCATTGTGCCAAAAAGGTGTAATGATATGATGAATGTGGGAAGGCTTCAGGGATTTGATGTAAGAAATCACATTCATGCAACAACAACCTTATGAACAAAAAGTTGCTCTCACATCATTTCTTCAACTATCCTGCTTTCTTGCTGTAACTGACCGACCCTTTTCCGGCTGGTTGATCTGCCTCTCCAGGGGAAGATCGTGGCTCAGGGCCGCCTTCTGCTGCAGGACACGTTCATGGTGTCTGACCCGGAGGGCGGGTTGCTCGGCCGGATGAAGGAGAGGAGAGTCTTCCTCTTTGAGCAGGTGCTCATCTTTAGCGAGCCCCTTGATAAGAAGAAAGGTTTCTCCCTGCCAGGCTTCCTCTACAAGAACAGCATCAAGGTAACATGTAGGAGGGGCAGGGATGTGTTAAGGATAGATGAAGCCTGTCAGTTGACGGGCCTGCAGCTCCCCCTGGTGGAGTAACTGTAGGCTGTAAAAGATTAGTGACAAGCTTTATATCTTATCCACAAATGTAGATATACTGTTCAACATTGTTTGGTTGGTTTATTCGTAGTCACATTTTCTTTTTTTCTTTTTGATGAAAAAGATTGGCGTGCTATGCAACATAGACAGAATTGTTTATCTGCCACTTTTGTAGTTTGTAATATAAATAAGTAACCCGAGGAAGAGAATGTAGAAGCTCATTTATTTACTTTAATAAATGACATCTACATCTATATGATACGTCTCCCTCTAGGTAAGCTGTTTGGGTGTAGAGGAGAATCTGGAAAGCGATCCCTGCAAGTTCATCCTCACATCTCGGTCGACCAACGGCACCGTGGAGTCCTTTGTGCTTCACTCTGCCCACCCAGGGGTGCGTGAGGTCTGGACCCTTCAGATCAGCCAAATACTCGAGAGCCAACGCAACTTCCTCAACGGTAGGCTGAGACACACACACACACACACACACACAGAAAGGTTTTAGAGAAGGAACTGTTTGCTACATGGCCACTGTTCTGACCTCACCAATAGAGTATCAGAGGAACCATGTAGGGCCGAGCGGTGGATCGTGTGGGTCCAGTGTGGGAGCTCCGAGCGGAGGCAGCACGGGGTCCACTGTGGCCCCTGGAGTCGGAGGTGGAAGTTCCCAGGGTAGCGCCATCCCTTTAGGGTCCCAGGGTGGCTCTCGTCGGCCCTCGAGGATCCCCCAGCCCTCCCGCCTGCCCCAGCCCCTCCGTCACCACCCTGAGGCCGACCCCGACGGCCCAAACAAGATGTCAGGTATGGAACGTCTTTGTTTCTGAAATTTGGTTTTGAAGACAAAATGAAAGATTTGACTGAGGGCGAGTTTTGCTCACTTATGATCCAGGTTCGTCCCCTTGTCCTGCCCCCCCTCCCCTGCTCCCTCCAGGGGGTAGCCCGCAGGGCAAGCGCCCCAGCCAGACCCCAGAGGACCAAGCACAGACCCCCAGTTCTGTCAATGCTGTAGCTCCCATTCCCCGCACCACAGTTGGGCCCCTGCCCTCTACACCCACTTCCAAACCACGGCCAGGAGCCGTGTCCCCTATGGCGCCCCCTCTGGCCACTCCTGCCTTCGGCAAGGACGGCCTCCCTCCTCCCCCTCCCAGCCCGGGCCAGAAGTCCGGATCTGGATTCTGGAGCTCCATGCCGGGCTCTCCAGCCAGCCGGCCTGGCTCATTCACCTTCCCGGGGGAAGCAGGGGAGTCTCCGGTCCGTCAGAACTCAAACCAGATCCAGACTGGCTCTGGATCTGGGAGCCAAACCCACAGACACTCCACACACAGCAAGGAAGCCGACCGCATGAGTACGTGCTCATCGGCCAGTGAGCAGTCCATCCAGTCCACCCAGAGTAATGGGGTAAGACTACTACCTGCTTCCCAGTGCTGCACAGACTAACACTCGGGCAGAGGGAGGCCTGGTCTGTCCTGTCTGTCTGTCTCCTGTTCTGCTGCAGCCAGTGCTACTAATCTGTCCCCTACTACGCATCTGTGAAAACCTTCACTGCTCTTCAACATCATCCTCTCTAGCTTTCTCTGAAGACGATCTGTAGCAAAGTCTCTCCTGTCAACATGTTCCCTTTAGTGGACCTCAATCAGCTCTTCGGTGATTCTGTTCAAGGCTGTCTCTCGATTTCTTAACTCTAACAAAGCTTTTACTAACATACAACTTCCTCTTGGCCGTCATTCACCTCCTGCTGTCTTCATGGTGTTACTCAAATGTTTTCTTTCCTACAACTAACCTCCGACGTTTGTGGTTTGCCTACAAACGTACTGGACAGAGATCCTCTAATTCAGCCTAATGTTCCTCTGCTCATCTTTGCCTGGAGCTGCGAAGCAAAGACGACTGAAATGGAAATCTTATTTTCTTCACACCGTTATTTGTTTTTAGTCTTCCTTGCACTTTACTCAAGTATTTTTCCAAAGACTTTCTCAAGTGGACCTTAATCAAACCTCTATTTCCAGTGTTTGTCTTCTGCTAACTTCTCACTTTTCTCTTTTTGTGGCAACTTCAGCTCAGCCTGAACGACTCAACTTTTTTATAATAATTATTAAGCCTTTATTTAACCAGGTAAAAAGACCCGTTGAGATCGAGATCGACTCAACTTTAATACAAAAGCTGAATTACAGCCAAAATGAAGTGGTGATTTAAAGTTGTTACATTTTACATTGTGCTTAAATCTTTCCACATGTCGGTGTTTCCTCCCTGTGGTGCAGAGTGAAAGTAGCAGCAGCAGTAGCGTATCCACCATGTTGGTGACCCAGGACTACATGGCAGTGAAGGAGGATGAGATCAGCGTCAGTCAGGGCGAGGTGGTCCAGATCTTGGCCAGCAACCAGCAAAACATGTTTCTGGTGTTCAGGGCAGCTACAGAGCAGGGCCCCGCCGCCGAGGGCTGGATCCCCGGATTTGTGCTGGGACACACCTCAGCAATGGCCCCCGATTGCCCCGAGGGAACCATGAAGTAAGAGCTCCAATAAATGATATAAGGGCTATTTTCCCTGTTGTGTTCACAAGAGGTTTTAGTCATTATTATGTGGAAGGCATTGTCCTTCAAAAGCTGCAGCTTAAATCATGTTTTAATCATTTTGATGAGGTCTTCTGGTGTTTTATATTATATTTATTTAAAACTCATGCTCTCACCTCCTTGTTTAGGAAAACAGTTTGACTTGACACGATCCAATTTGTTGACCCAGCAGGAAGTCTTCATCCTGGCACACGTCCCTCCGCATCCGCAAAAAGTCTGAGAAGAAGGAGAAGGAGGCAAAGAAAGACACCAAGCTGGAGAACGGGTACAGGAAGTCCAGAGAAGGCCTGGCCAACAAGGTTTCTGTGAAGGTGAGTTTACCCGCATGTTGACTATGAAGTGGTGATTCTGCTCCACAGTACGTGTCTCACTCACTTTGTTCCGTCTTTTCAGCTTCTAAATCCCAACTACATCTACGACGGTGAGTGTTACGTTGTGTGAAGATAAACACAAAAGCTCTGTTTTCTACTAAACAGCAGCTGGACTTTGCATGTAACTTTTTTGTTGACTTTTCCAGTTCCCCCAGAATTCCTTGTACCTTTGAGTGATGTGACTTGTGACAACGGAGAGAGCGTCACCCTTAGGTGTAAGGTGTGTGGTCGACCCCGGGCTGCTGTCACCTGGAAGGGACCCAACCAGAGCAACCTCACCAACAACGGACACTTCAGCATCGCCTACAGGTAAGAAAGCCTCTGCTGTGTTGTATCCTCTTACTGTAAAACTCCTTCATACTACGGTTTGTCTTTTAGCTTCATTGCGTGACACTGTTCCTGTTGGCACAGTTGAATGTGTTACTTCGGTCGCCAACATGGGCAAACATGCTGAAACACATCCATTCAGAGAAACACGTTGCAGCTTGAGAAACAGAGCCGATTTAAAAACACATATGGAATCTAAAACAAACACAATGGAAACGTGCTGCAAATACAAAAACAAATGCAAAGTTAAAAAGCAAACGCCTAAAACCCTTAAAAGAAAAGAGAGGTTGTTTTTGAAGCGGGAAGCGTAAAGAGGCAACACAAAAAGCTGCATATTCTAATACATATAAATCAATATACATCCCTTTTTAATATCAGCACCTTTCTTTCTGCTTCAACAAAAACATGTGAAGTCTGGTCCCTCTCGCTCGGGTTGAAACTCAAGCTGTTCCACTCAGCGCTCTGCTGCAAGCCCGTCGACTGGATACGACTTTGCATCATTTCTGTGTTTGATGTCAGTTTAGTCGTTTCTGGTGTATTTGTTTTGGACTGTCGTCCGTGTTCATGTCTTCTAAAGGAAATTATTTGGTCATCATGTATTGTAACTTCTCAATAGTAGAGAAGTTTACTCCAATATAATTTAAAATGGTTTCAGTGACACGGGCGAAGCGACGCTGCGGATAATCGGCGTGGGTTCTGAGGATGACGGCGTTTACACTTGCGTCGCCGCCAACGAGCTGGGCAGCGTGATGTCATCAGCTAGCCTCAGAGTGTTGGGTAAGAACACGCACAATCCCTCCACGGAGATCAGTCTGACCAAGCCGGTGGACATGAGTTGATGGTCTGTGTTGTGTGTCCCAGCTGTGTCCACTGACGGGATCCGAGTGAGCTGGAAGGACAACTTTGAGTCCCACTACACTGAGGTGGTTGAACTGGGCAGGTAATACACTCGCCTTCATGGTACTGAACATTTGGCATTCATCGTCTCTGTTTTGATATCAATGAATTTGACTTGTTGAACTCTGTTCGTCTCTACCTGTGAGTAAAGGAACTCTTGCTTCTCACCAGGGGTCGTTTCTCTGTTGTGAAGCGGTGTGACCAGCGGGGCACCAAGCGTCTGGTGGCGGTCAAACAGGTGAACAAGAAGCTGATGAGGAGGGACCGAGTCACTCAGGAACTCAATCTGCTCCAGAGGCTCCATCACCCCCACATAGTCGGCCTGATCGACACGTACGAAACCTCCAGCAGCTACGCCCTCGTCCTGGAGATGTGAGTACACGCCGACAACAACGGCAAACAAATGACAGGAGATTTGTGATTCATCTCTTACATGTTCAGCTTTTTAAACCGATGCAATGTGGGGGTAACGTGTGTTGGTTTGTGTTTCAGGGCTGATCAGGGCCGTCTGCTGGACTACATCGTTAGCTGGGGGAATCTGACGGAGGAGAAAGTGGCCTGCTACCTGAGGGACGTTTTAGAAGCTTTACACTACCTGCACAACTGCAGGATCGTGCATTTGGATGTAAAAGTAAGTGGTTTTGCTTGAATGGTTTTATCACTGTGATGGATATTAAATATAGCACCACAGGGGCAACACAGTTAAAAAAGGATATGGCATTACACATTAACTGTTCAACATTTCAACACATGAAGCTGTCGCCAGCAGCCGGACAGTTGCTGAGCACAAAGGCTCACGGAATCCCCCTTTAAGGATCGTACTGTGTTACGGCCACCCAGCTTACATAAACCAAAAGTGTTTGATTTTTGAGAGTTTGCCCGTTTTCATTTGGTCCATATTCAATCAAAGTTACAGAATGTACCTGAAATGTTTTTGAAGGTTGGTTAAAACTCCCCTCGTGGTTAAAGACCCCCTTTGCCGCTGTGATCTCTCTTCCCAGCCTGAGAACCTGCTGGTGGCCCACAGCTCCAGTGGCCAGCCTACGGTCAAGCTCACAGACTTTGGTGACGCCGTCCAGCTCAACAGTGCCCACTACGTTCACCCCCTGCTGGGCAGCCCCGAGTTTGCCTCACCAGAGTTGGTCCTTGGAGAGCCGGTGTCGCTGACCTCCGACCTGTGGAGCCTGGGCGTGGTGACCTACGTGCTGCTGAGCGGCGCCTCGCCATTCCTGGATGAGAGCGCAGAGGAGACCTGCCTGAACATCTGCCGGCTAGACTTCAGCTTCCCCAGGGATTACTTCCAGGGCGTCGGCCAAGAGGCCCGGGATTTCATCTGCCTGCTCCTGAGGACCGACCAGGGCAGGAGGCCTCCAGCCGGGCTCTGCCTCCAGGAGCCGTGGCTGCAGGCCGATCCGACCGACAACCGGGCCAAAGCCGAGGGCTGCCTGGACACCTCCCGCCTCATCTCCTTCATAGACCGGAGGAAACATCAGACTGACGCTCGTGCCATCGGAGGAGTCCGGAGCTTCATCCAAAGTCGCCTTCAGCCCAGAGTTTAAAGGAACGGATACACAAGTCCAAACCCACCCTCAGTCCCTGCTGTACCGTCGGGGTTGAGGGTCCTCTGGAATTGAGCATCTCGATGGTCTAGATGTAAAAGGAAGGAGAAATAACGAATGCTGATCTTATCCTCTTTCACAGAATGTCGATTTACTAAAGTCCTGTAGTCCTTCCACCAATTAAACTGAGACCCTGTTGAGGTCTTGAGCCAATCAGAACCCCTAGAGATGGTTCTCACCAATCACGTAAATTAACGGATGCCCTCGTCTACTGCTGCTTGCTGGTTTCAACTCAAAACAAATGTTGTAGTAGTTAAGTAAAAAAAAAAAATCTAAAAAGTACCCCAAAAACATTATGAAGTAATTTATTTGCAAGAGTTAAAGCTGATCAGAAGAGCCAAGTGATCGAGCCTTGACGCAGAGCTTTCAGGAGAAAGTGACCTGACGAAGCTAGTG
This sequence comes from Chelidonichthys spinosus, assembly GCA_029853015.1. Taxonomy (NCBI): domain Eukaryota; kingdom Metazoa; phylum Chordata; class Actinopteri; order Perciformes; family Triglidae; genus Chelidonichthys; species Chelidonichthys spinosus. The sequence goes on from CM056836.1 coordinate 19,136,552, forward strand.
ATAGCGCCGAGAGCAAACTTCCCTCTTGTCGCTGGAGGGACATAGACGTGTGTTTTTGCTCTTTTACACTAAAACTGTCACTCAAAGCCTTTTGAGAAGCAGCCCTTTCTTATAGAAATAATGTATACACAGGAAAAGTACTGTCTCTACGTTTCCAAGAAAAAAAAAACTAAAAATAGTAGAAAATGCTCATCAGTTGAAAGTTGCTGTGCTACTTTTGGACTCTGTAGACACTCGGAGACAGTAACTGAGGTTCCTGACTTTATTGAGACATTTATACGTCCGATCAGAGCTTTTTGATGGCTGCGCTTATATAATGTACCTAATCTAAGATATCATGATGACCATGTCGCGAATAACAATGCTGCACTGTCCAATCTGAGAAGAAACAAGAGACATCCATTGTTTGCTTTTCCCTCAAACAAAACTTGTGTTGCGCAGATATGAGATGTTTAAGCCTTACCTTGTATATAGACCTCTGCCTGCTTCCCCCCCTTCACATTCACAGTGGACTCCTGCTTTTGGGTGGCAGGTCATGTGACTGTCGGAGCCTCAGTGGCAGCGGTGATTGCCAATCAGATGGGAGTGAATGTGGCGGCAGAGGAAGACAAATTACTGTAAATGCACTCATTGTATGTTATGTTTGATTATCATGTGCAATGTTGCGGCTTTAACATTTTATGCAACTATTTATGAAGACATCTGTTGTATCTGTAATAAATCTAGAGAAAAGCATGTACTTGGTACTGCAAGCACTGCTGGTAGTTTGTGTTTATTTGATCTCTTGAGTGTTACGACTTCCAGGCCAGGCCGCGTTCGAGGTCACAATCTACAATCACCACGGTTTGATCGAAAAATATTTAACACTTTTTGTACTGTATGCCTCTGTAGTATTGGTACACCAAAGTTGCTCTAGCTTTATAGTAGGCCTACTTAATAAAAAAAATGTTTTATTGCTACTATGTTTGACTTGAGTTGGGTAATCTAATATGTGGAATGATTGTTTACACGAGTTCAACACCATAAGTTCATTTCTTCTCTCGTGTCCTTTCAAGAAAGAGATTGTACTCATCACTGAGACTGGAGCGTTGCCGTTTCATGAGAGTTGAATGGGAGATTGTTTTTGTACATCATTTAGTAAATGGTGTCCTAACTTTATGTACTTGTTGCCAAAATGTTTCTTCCATAAATTCCCATTCCTTTATTAAAAAAAACAAAACAAACAAATACTACCCCTAAATCGGCGACTGAACAGTGTTTTTGATTTGTTTCCTGATAATTGGTACAACCACTTAGCGACGCATTGATCCAGTTTGGGGTTCGGATGTGTCGCGTTTAAACGGAGCTCACAGTCCTCTCTTACCGTTTTAATTTATTCTAAAGGTGTGCACCGGCCATGAAACAAGGACACTTGGGCTGGATACCTCAGATTAGGGCTTTTTTATGTTATTGTTTGTCTTTTTTGTAATGTTTGTTTTCAGTTTCATTTGTTTCATAAAATACATGTTCGCTATTTGTTTTTATGATTTTTTATCTTTGCATGTATATTTCTTTGTACAGATCATACAAATGTTGTCTTGTAAATATTCGCATTTTGCCATCAGTTATTTGAAAATTAAAACATAATGAACACATGTACCCTGTTTGACATTTTGTTTATTGTTTCATTTTTGTTTTATTATTTGAAGGGCTATATTTTTAAACGGATATAATTAATCTTAAATGGGGGGGGGGTAGCAAACGGTAATTTGAGGTGTGATGAGAAAAGATGAAAGCTGTTTCCACCAACGGTAAAGAATCTGCCCATTTTTCTGGTAAGTGCTGTGGCTTCCTTTTCACTGCATACATACTGTATATAGACAATGTATGTGTTTAGTAGAGTCTTTACACTTCGGTCTATGAAGTAAAATAATTGTTGATTTGGCTATTAGGTTTAAAGGGGCCCTATTATGCTATTTTTCCACAAGTTAACACAAGTTGTTGATGTCTCCAAACCTGGGGACTTGGCGAGCGAGGTAACTTAAGCGTTAACCCTGGGGATTCCGTCCTACGACGCTGGTTCACTTCTTACCGGGGATAGATCAACGTGGAGAAACACACCGCCGACTGACCAATCAGCTGTCTTGGTGCGCCGATATATAAAAAAAAAAAAGAAGCGTCAGCGTACAGCCTACTTACCACTTTGATTTATGTCCGTTTTACACCGCCGGGATTGCAGCTGAAAGAATGAGGCACGGAGGAGCGGAGCCCCGTGACCCGGGTTGGTAACTCTACCACTAAGCTATCAGCAGGGCCGGACTGGGAGACTTTTTCAGGCCAGGAGTCAGTCATGTAACCAGGCCACCCTGCTTTGCCCACACGCGCACGTTCACGCCCACACCTAAATGCATTGGCACGCATGTACACGCACACGCACGCACGTACGCACGTACGCACGCACGAACACACACACACACACACACCATTCCAAATAGAAGTTCAAATATGGGACCTATGTACAAACTAAGTTAGGAATATACAGTAACTTTTGTGTTTGGGGCCGGGCTGGTAAAATACAGTAACACAACAATCCTCAGCAAAATCCACTAACACACTTACTAGAAGAGAATAAAGGTTTAACGCAGTGCCAAGGTTACTTAAACATCATATCATGTGGAATGTCAACTGCCTCTTTGGCATAATTTATAGCCTATAACCTAATAAACAAAGACAACAAAGTCCAAATCAAACAATTAATCAGCTATGAGGGGACAGCCTTTGAATACATGTTCACAGAACATGCACACACTGATAGACGCAATGTATAATACAGTCCGAGAGTATAGTTCCTAATAAGCAATCACATAATATTGACTCATATTCTAATATAGGGCTGGGATACATTACAGCAAGTCAGCAACAGACAGCAAAATTCAACACCACTAGTGCTTAATAGAATGGCAGCTATTACCGTATTACAAATGAGAGCCATTTATGTCAAATGGCAGTGCCTGTTGGTGTTATGTCTGCAACTTGCATGTTGTTGCTCTAGAAATGATTCTGTACCTTCTGCCAACTGCTCTGCACTGGCTTCTCCTGAAGTACCAGCAGGACTTGTGTCATCACCATCACCACCTTTGAACAGTGTAGAAGAAATTGTGTTACCTTACAATTCTTATTTGGTTTTGGTATAATGTTCCTTTCTCTCTAAACATCAAATGTCCTGCTGAGCTGTTTTCCATTGTGTTAACCCTTGCCGTCTTGATGAAAAGACTCTTTGATCATTCCCTCTTCTCTGTAACATTTGTCTCAAATACATTGATCAAGGCCCGATGAGTGACCCCTGTAGTGACATCGTCTAGCTCTCCCGAGAACGGTCACACCTTGTAGATATCAACAGATGTCTCTTCCTCTGCAGAGAGACATGTGTTGATTCAATGCAAATCCACTCATGACACCTTCCCTTTTGTTCTCTGGCATGTTCTGTATAAATCCATCTCGGCCAGGCCATTCGAGAGACTGGATCTTCATAGATACAGTGTGAATAAATTTGTTAGTTTACGGCAATTGGCCGCATCCTCCTCCGGCGCCTTTCTGTTTTTCTCTCTCTCCCTCTCGGCACCGCCTTTTACTTGTTTTTTTAAGTTTTTCTGACGTCGGTCCCATGACCAACGTTATTTCGACGGCTCTTCGACGGCATCAATTCACGTCGTTTCAACGTCGTTTCGACGGCATATCAACCATTGTCAAAAAACACATGTAATGTATTGCATTTAAAAATATGTTTACCTAAATCTAGTTTCAACTAGTGCCTACATAACTGGCATTAACACATCCATACATTCTATGACAATCACAGCTCTTGTGCTGCATACATGTGCAATTCTCAATGCTCTAATCTACAACTATTTAAATTAATTTATCAATTTCAGCAAAAACATCCTTAAAATGCAAAGAGGTCAAAAAGTCCAATAGACAACACCAGCAAAATTCACATTTGCCAACTTAAAATATCACAGGAATGGTGAACCTGGTGGAAACTTTCATAGTAAATAAACTAACCTGTGATAAAGTTAAAAATACTCGAGTAATGTTCACCCATACTGTAAAATACAAGTAGTACATGGACTAATCTCAGGTAAAAAAAAAAAAAAAAGAGACAGCATTCAGGACCATATATATATATATATATATATATATATATATATATATACATACATACATACATACATACATACACACACACACACACACACGAGTTATCTATATATTGAATAATTGAATAAAAAACGAACATGTATATTTGAACAAATGTTTTATTGACTTCCTTTTTATTGCAGTCCTGTGGGGTCTTGTTTAAGGTGGTTCTGAATCACTCTGTTTCTGCATCTGTGGCCTTTGGACTCCATCTCTTCACAGCAGCTGGAGAGGGGGCATAAGAAGAAAATAAACATTTTTACAGAGCGCCTATTCAGATGTTAAAAGCACTTTATAGATGGCAAGAACAAATTATAGAGCGAAAACCTTCTGCGCATGCTCCGTCTCTCCGTCCCGTTTTAGGCCTGGCATATGAACTACAGCGTTTTCGGTGGATCCGTCTAAATGCAAATATTCTTGAAACAATGCCGAGGGAGACGGAGAAAAAATAACGTTTTCGCCCGTCTGGAGGGCCCTTAAAGTGTTATGGTTCTGTAACGATGCTAAACCGAGAGTTGCACAGATGTTCGGCTCGGTTTAGCATCGCACCTCACGTAGCCTGTGAGCTAACTCACGGCTAGTTTCACACGGCAGCTAACTCGGCTGCTAGCCGCCGCTCGGTTACGGATAAAAGCAACAAAAAAACAGCTATCTGTAACAATACACGATGCAGCAACACAATCAAAACTCTAACATGCAACTGGTAAACGTATATTGTCTTATCAAACATGGTTTCATTTTAAATTACAGTACTTTTAGTAACTCACCTTTCACAGGTGTCTGTGTCTCCTCCTCGTCAACTGACGCTGCAAAGTTCTTCTTGCGCATGCGTAGGAAACCGCTAGGTGCGCTAACTACGCCAGGAAAAATAGTTCCTGGATGGATGCTAGAATCACAAACATTTTAACCTACATTGCCAATATGCTACTACATTATTTTCTTAAATTCACGAACATATTTCCATTATTTCGCATAGTTTTTTTTAGCATCCGTGCGTTGATATGTCGTTGAAACAACGTCTAAATGACATTGGTCATTTCAGCCCCTCAGATAGACCTTCCTGCCCACATTATTGGATATCTGCATCTCGGCACAGCAGTAGATAGAGGAAATCATTCTTGACAGTGTTTTTTCAGTTAAACATGTTTTCTTTGAGATCGTATTCCCCCTAATGTTATCATGTCGAAAAAAAGTCGAATTAAAGTCACGTCGTGACGCGACGTCGATTGGACGTCTTCATCTAGACGCAGGTCGAGAAAACGTTTTCTGTCAGTGTTTATTCAGTTAAACCTCTCTAAAATGCATATTTAATAAGGTCATATTTGCCATGATATTATTTTATGATGTTGAAAAACAGTCGAATTAAAGTCACGTCGTGACGCGACGTCGATTGGACGTCTTCATCTGGACGCAGGTCGAGAAAACGTTTTCTGGCCGTGTTTATTAAGTTGAACCGCTCTAAAGTGCATATTTAATTAGGTCGTATTTGCCATGAAATTATTTTATGATGTCGAAAAACAGTCGAATTAAAGTCACGTCGTGACGTGACGTCGATTAGACGTCTTCATCTAGACGATGGTCGAGAAAATGTTTACTGGGTTAGTTAACCTGTCTGTGTAACGTTTTGGATGGTAACTCGATGTGTGTTAGCGTAGCTAGCACTAAGCACAATGGCGCTAATGCTGCGTTCTTCGCTCTATAAGTAACGTGTCTGTGAGCTATTTAACAACAATTAATATCGTTAGTAGTGCCGTGTTGTTGACAGTTCACAGTTGCATGTTTTCCAAATGGGGATGCAGCATTATATTTAAACGGATGAAAACCCGATGAAAACAGCGTCCTGTATGCGGGCAGTTTGTTTACATCACATTAACGGGATTAAAAACTTGATCCTCTACATATAAAGATATACAAGCAACAGGATTTGGTCAGTATCATGTCGTCCTCCAGAATTATGTGCTGAATTGTAAATTATAGGCTGTGTGCTGTGTTTTATAAACGGGATTGTGCTCCATCTCAACATTACGTGCCAAACTTACTGTTACAAAATTCAAACATGAGGTTTACTCCTCAGCCGTCCGTCAGGTTACCATATTAACAAGATTTGTTGTTGAAATGCTCAAAGTCTGTACTATATTCATCTAGGTGACCATGTGGGAATTGTGCAACAGCCTTCAGACACCGAACACGTCTGCTGCATGGAGACACCACGGGTAATGTTACTGTCTGTTACACCAAGTTGTCTCTTGAGATTATTATTCACATAACATGACGATGATCATGATTCACACTAGGTAAGAAGACGGATGAAGCAGCTGGAGGAGGAAGAGGCTTGCATGGTGGGACATCCTGGTTGGAACCGTCTGTCTGAATGTTCTCTCCAAAACGCATGAAATATAGCTGGTTATGGTGCTTTACATGTAAGAGGAATACAGCAGTCTGTTGTTTGTTTATCAATTGTGTTTTATAAAAAATAAATCCCTCTATGCAACATATTATGCAGTCTTCCCGATCATTACTTCAGTAATATTAACCATGACACATTTTATTGTCTTTATTGTCAAATTAATCAGCACTTGAAATTCACAGTTATCTCAGAACACAAACACAAACTGTTTGTGGCCGACTCTGCAGGGTCATATCAAGCTTTTCTGAAGTCAAGGAAGAGCTGCCCTCCAAAGTATCCTCCTCCTCTACCGGGTCCAGGCGAGCTCTCTTTGATGGTCTCCTTATTGGAGTGGTTGTGAAACAGGTCTGGAACCATGGCTGTGCCAACACCAAAGTCCTTGCAGGACACAGTAGCTGTAACAGAGTTGTATGGAGGAATGAAACCCATGATATCACATAATAGAAATACACATCTGCGACTACTAGTAGTTGCTGTTAAACCTGATCTCAAGTAGACTACATGTCAGGCTACACACCTTTACTTGGGTAAGGAGCCTGTAGTCCTCCTAGACAGGTGACTGCCAACAGTAGCTGCTGTGGTGGGTCGGTGTGGGACGCTGGTGTGAGCTGCTGCTCTGTAAGCAGACAGACAGTCAGACAGACAGTCAGAGTTTACAACTACATCTGAAATGTGGAACACGTTACTATTTCACTATAACTGATGTGGTGACGCGCCAATAGCTCGTAAAATCCCTTTGTTAGCGGTGCAAATACAAACGTTTGGTGACGTCGTCTTTGCATCGGCGTGTATAAACAAACACAGATCAGCTGCTCTCGCTGCCGCATTCAAGCTACAAAACGTTCCCAAGCAAACTGATGTCTAGCGTTATTTAGGTTTGAGGTGTTTCACGTTGGAAAAGCCCCCGCAGTACTACGTAACGTTAACGGTCCTCAATATCAAAACAATGGAAGCTTTTAACGCAACACGCCAATGCTACCAATGCTAAGAAAGAAACGGTAAACTGTACACGTAGGGTTGCCAACCGTCCCTTGAAAAACGGAATCGTCCCGTATTCAGAAAACCTCATTTGCCTAAAGTTGAAGTCGAATCTACTTTATGCTAATCAGAGGCGCCTCGGGAACGCTCGCGAACGCTCGCAAAAATGTGTTGTTTGAAGGAGAGCGCCTGTCAATCATCCTCTAGTGGCAGCCCACCAAGCGTGCAATACTGGGAAGCGGCGCGTCCACACGCGTTTAAAATCGCCCCTGTGGACACGTACCTTAACGCCGACAGTGCTTTACAGGTTTCGGGCGGTACACCTTCTAGCAGCAATGCAACTACTCCTCCGAGAAAAAAAAGAAAATAACTCAAAAATACCGAGAGGATTGGGAAGAAGGAAACACATGCAAAAAGTGCGCAATAACGTCTATAAAGCGCACTGCACTGTGTGCCGGCGGATTTTTTCCATAGCCCATGGTGGAATAACTGACCTAAAGCAACATGCTTCCAGTGGTGGGCACATATGAAACATAAGGGACACCAAAACTACGGGAACCCTAGACCAATTTATTGTCCACCAGGCAATGCCAGAGGCAGATATGGTATGTAAAGAATGATTTTAACCCTCTGGTTAAGGTTAATATGGGAAGTACAATGAATGTCTGAATTGTATGGGTAAAGATATTATAATATTATTTTCTGTATAATAAACAAGTACAATTGCTAGATGAGTACATTAAATAGATAAATAACAGATAAAACTAATACATAGATGAATAATAAAGAATACACAGTATACTGTATAACCTTAGACATATCTTACAAGTTCAGATAGAGAGATAGTTAGATATAACATGCATCATTTGTACTGTACAGGCAGTTGATATACTACACACAAACTATGCAGTAACATTTCTTTTTTTTTTTAATTTACAGGTGACTGCTGCAGAGGTTGCCCATATCTACCACACTGTAAAACATGGCTTAAGCTACAACTCAGCTGATTGTGCTCTGAAGCTAACTGTCAGAGCACAATCAATGTTATTTATTTTCAATGTGTTCATATCACTCAAATATGCATCTAATTCCATTCAGGTTGGAGTCAAATAGTTAAAAAAAATCGCTTCACACATACAAAAAAAGGTTAAAAAGATTCACTACGCCAGGAAGGGTGAAGGCAATGGGGCCGGCCGGCCCTGCCAATGAGGTGTCCCTTATTTATTTTTCAGGGAGTTGGCAACCCTAGTAACACGGCATATTACATAATATTTAGTAACTTACCGCTTCGGTGTCTGTGGTTGGCTCTCGGACTGTCGGTATTGATCCAAACTTTCTCGCCTCAGGTTAGAGGCATATACTGAGCTGTAGCGACCCATGTTGTCAGAGCTCCTGTCGGTGAAGTGCGTCTCACACACAAACACACATTTACGACGCGTGTGCGCACATTTTCATCGTAGATGCTCCGACGAGGCCAGTAAATATCAGCAATTGGACTGCCAACTCGCTTTCCGTTGATTTTGGCATTTTGGTTCACTGGTTTGTATGTACATCACACTGACAGCCAACAGGTATATGGGGATTATGTGGGCGGGACCACACAGGTGGAGCGATTCTAATGAGCCGAGATGACCCATATAAGGCACAGGAAAATTCGGCGCTGACGTCATTTAGTGGACATTCTGCAAACCGTTCGTTTATCGGGAGGATTTGTTTCAAACTGAGAAAGTGAAACAGAGAGATGGTGGTCTTTTCTGATACTGTGGGGACTTATTGACACCCCAGGGACCCAATTTAGGGTTGAAAAACATGGAAAAGTCGATTTTTCATAATAGGGCCCCTTTAAGTTATACTGAAGGATGTGAGTTTTGAAAAGGCAGCCTGATATGATGGCAGATCAGCTGATCCAAGTCAGCACTGTCTTACACATCCTCACACAATGCTGGAGTTTTGGGGCTGATGTATATCAAATTTGGGAGTAAAAAAAATATTAAGTCAGTGTATATTTTGACAAAACCACAAACATGTTTGATAGAATGCAAAAAATAAAAATAAATAAACCTCAGTATAGTAAAGTCATAGTATAATATTCCATAAAAAATTATTAAAAAATCACAGTGTAGTATACAATAGAAGTGTCATTACAAAATCATAGTTTGATATGAAAGTGACAGTATGTAAGAATGTACAGTATGCAGGCGATAGTATAGTATGTTGAAAGAAGCCATAATATGTCATGAGAACGTGGTGGTTACTATAAGCGGTTTATAATGGATTGATGGGTTAAAAAGTTATAAAAAGCCATAGTATAGCTTAAGGGAATTATGTAGTATTTTTCCTAAAAATAATGATATAGTATGTGAAAAAAGTCATAACAATGTAATTGTATAGTACGTGGATATAATTCATAATATAGCATGAAAAACGATTAACATACTTAAATGTTGAGTAGGTGATTCTATTCAGATAAACTTTATGTTTTATTACTTGAAATCCTCGTAAACATACTGATAACAATGAATACATGAAATGCTTTGACATAAAGAAAATGAAAAGATGTCATCTGTGGCCGAGGTAGGACTGTAAAAAACCTGTCCAATCAAAAAAGTCGGGCGGGAGAAAATAATTGGCCAGCCTGCCTGTCTGTCAATGCTAACTTCCTGTGATCGTGCACTCTGCTGATCTGGAGCACTCATTGGCGTTCTGGGGGCAGGGCTTTCAACAGTTCTGTTGGCTCTGCAATGCATTCAAAGTCAAAGGCTGCGTTTCAATAACAGTTTGAGTCGCCCTCGCTCACTTGCCCTAAGCACTTGCCCTCGGGGGAATCCCCGCCGCCATCTTAAGGGCTGTTCCATTTCCCTGAACAGCTGAAGTGAACTCCTTGAGATCAACCCTTGAGGGCTGAGTGATCGAGTGAACGATGGTCACTTCAGAGCTGTATATCACCCACAATGCATTGCAGTGGTGCACGAAAAGTATGTCCATGCGGTGGCGATAATGAACCTCAAACACCATTGTCTGCTGTCTGTTCACCACCAAGGAAGAAGAACAAAGAAGAAAAAAGAAAATGAATTAAATTTAATTCATTTTCTTAAGTTGTGCAATTAGACTGTCTGTTGCAGAGTTATGGCAGAGCCCACCGTTTACAAGTGTAAGTATATAAGCCGACGTATTGCCATCAAGCGTAGAATACGTCTTTGTCTCAATGAAATGAGTCTCTGCATATTTTGTGTAATCTGGAATAGGCAGTATAGCGCTACTCCAACAACGTGTGGTTGATCCATGATTGTCTGGGCTGTTAGTGAACGAGGGCAGGTGTGTTCCATTTACCTCTTTCACTCCCCCTCCGCCCACTTTCCCTCCGCCCTCCAAGTGGCCTCCGTGTTACGTCATAGCAAGGGCTGAGGGCAAGTGAGCGAGGGCGACTCAAACCGTTATTGAAACGCAGCTAAAATCTCTGGTTTTTCTAAATTACCTCCTCAAACTTCAAGTATGTCATGTAAAATGTCATATGTTATGATCCCCTTGGTAAGTGTGTGTGTGTATGTGTGTGTGTGTGTGTGTGTGTGTGTGTGTGTATGTGTATGTGTATGTGTATGTGTGTATGTGTGTGTGTGTGTGTGTGTGTGTATGTGTATGTGTGTGTGTGTGTGTGTGTGTGTGAGTGATCATCTCCTTCTCTCCCTCCCTGTGTTGTGCAGCCCAGCTGGGGCAGGTGATTGGTTCACCAGGCGTGATGGCTGCAGCAGGATGGGGTGGAGGGCAGACGCAGTGTGTTTAAACCTGCAGGAGACGCCACGTCTCTCTGCTCGTACGATGAGCTGTGTGTTTGTTGGTCAAACCATTGTTTGTAACTTATATGGTGATCCTACGATCTGGATCGGTGACTAGTTTTGGATCTTCTGGTGTGTAATTGATCTAAAGGTTGAGTTTACTGGGTACTTAGACCCCTATAGGTCTTTGTTGTTATTAGACTTGTTTCTTTGTCCCAAGTAACAAGACTTAGGAGGGACAAGCCCTTTATTGTCTCACCCTTTTCCGCTGCTTTGATTAGGAGTTTATTGTTTGATTGTCAGGTAAGTGCAGGGTGTGAACTTGTCTCATAGACCAGGGGCATAAGGGTCCCATAGACCAGGGGCATAAGGGTCCCATAGACCAGGGGCATAAGGGTCTCATAGACCAGAGGCATAAGGGTCCCATAGACCAGGGGCATAAGGGTCTCATAGACCAGGGGCATAAGGGTCCCATAGACCAGGGGCATAAGGGTCTCATAGACCAGGGGCATAAGGGTCCCATAGACCAGGGGCATAAGGGTCTCATAGACCAGAGGCATAAGGGTCCCATAGACCAGGGGTCTCATGGACCAGGGGCATAAGGGTCTCATAGACCAGAGGCATAAGGGTCCCATAGACCAGGGACATAAGGGTCTCATAGACCAGGGGTCACATAGACCAGGGGCATAAGGGTCTCATAGACCAGGAGCATAAGGGCCACATAGACCAGGGGCATAAGGGTCCCATAGACCAGGGGCATACGGGTCCCATAGACCAGGGGCATAAGGGTCACATAGACCAGGGGCATAAGGGTCTCATAGACCAGGGGAATAAGGGTCCCATAGACCGGGGGCATAAGGGTCTTATACACCAGGGGTCACATAGACAAGGGGCATTGTAGCGGCCCCTCGGATGTATTGATTAAGACGCAGAGAGTTTCAAACGGGTGTCTTTTATTTGTTCTTCTGCGTGCACCACGCACCATATGCACCGTGAAAACTACAGATAAACAGAAGAAATACAAAACGCTTCTTTGTAGTTTCACAAATAATTCACATAAAACATATTAATCATATTCTCTTTTCCTTGAACAAAGGATCTTCTGATAACAACACACTTTACCTCATTCCGCTCTCCAAGGGCGCTAATTATTGAGTTTCAGCCATCAGCTAGCATGCTCTCTAGCTCGCCGCACACCTCGCAGTTTGGAGCTCTTTGAAATAACAGGTATGAACAATACAAAAATAATAAGGTAAATCACAATGTAAACTCCTTTCTTACAGGGTTCAAACAGATGAAAAGAATGAATAACTAATGAGTTTATAAGTGTTACCGTTCCTCCGACGATATGTGAGCACATTGTAAAAACAGCATAACAGGAAGTTTAGCGTCACAAAAAAAACATCAGAAGAAGAAAACGATGCTCTTCAAAATAAAAGCAGAACAGACCACTAGGTGACACTATAGGGCTACAATGACCTGTTAACACATAAACAATCTTGTATGAGAAATGCGATTTATCAGACATTTACACTCCCACCAAATCCTAGCACAATGAATGAACAAATACACAAAGAGTAAATTAATTGTACAGGATTTCTTGACTCTACCATCATACATAATAAAAAACAGTTTGTGCAGTGTTGTCTATCACTTTGTTTTAATCAGTTCTCAAAGAGGAGCACCAATTTTTTGATTGGTCTCTCAATAACTGAGGGTTTGGAGGGGGGATCTTGTTTTTTGTGAGGTTTCCGCTCCCCGACTTGCACTTTAACTCGACGAACTAAGCCATCACTACTTTGAACAGCTTCAATCACTCGTCCAAGTTGCCACTGATTTCTTGGGAGGTTGTCATCTTTAATAATGACAATATTAAAGATGACTTTGACTTTGAGGTTGCGCTGTGGTAAGTGCCATTTCTGTCTCATGGATATGTTCAGCAGGTACTCTTTTTTCCAGCGGCTCCAGAACTGTTCAATGAGATACTGAACTCTTCTCCACCTCTTTGTCGCGTACAAGTCTTCCTTAACAAATACTCCAGGGGGAGGAAGAGCAACTTTAGTTTTCATCATAATGAGGTGATTCGGTGTTATAGGCTCCAGTGCCTGAGGATCATTGATTCCATCCACTGTTAATGGGCGGCTGTTAACTATAGCCATGGCCTCATATAGCAGTGTTCTGAGGGAGGCGTCATCAAGTCGGCCTGGGCACTGTGCAAAGGTAGCGTTCAGCACATTTCTAACGGTTCTGATCTGGCGTTCCCAGACACCGCCTGCGTGACTGTCAGAGGGGGCATTGAAGACAAATTCACACTGCTTCTCAGTCAGGAAGATTTCCACTAGCTTAGTGTTACATTGTTTAAGTGCTTCCTTGAGCTCATTTCTGGCTCCAACAAAATTAGAGCCTTGGTCACAGCGTAGTTGTTGAACAGCTCCTCTTAGGCTGATGAAGCATCTCAATGAGTTGATGAATGAGTCTTTGACAAATCTTCAAGCATTTCAATATGGACGGCCCTAGAGTACAGACATGTGAAAATCAAGCCGTATCTTTTGTATTGTTTGCGGGCTTTCTTGACAATGAAAGGACCGAAACAGTCCATGCCACTGTATGTGAAAGGTGCTGAGGCTTCGACGCGTTCTTTGGGAAGGTCAGCCATTCGCTGCCTCTCTGTTGGACGTCGAAGTTTCCTGCATAACACACAAGTGTGTATCAGCTTGGCAACCAGCTTGCTCCCACCAATTACCCAGAATCCATTGGCCCGAAGCTCCATTAAAGTCTGGCTTCGACCCTGATGGCATGTCTTAGCATGGAAATGGGACACAATCAGCTTGGTGATGTGGCTGTTATTTGGTAAGATGACCGGATGCTTGACTTTGTGACAGAGTGATGACTGTTTTAATCTCCCGCCAACACGGAGGAGTCCTTCAGAGCAGATGGGGTCGAGACTGAAAAGAGAGCTTGAGTTTGGAAGGTCTTTCTCAGCCTGAAGCATCTTTATCTCATGGGAGAAGGCTTGCTGCTGTGCGATCTTAATCACTTCGTCAGCAGCCTTCTCACGCTCCTTAACGGTCACATGCTCACTGTGTTGTTTCTGTTTAGACCCCAACCTCTTGATTCTTGCAACCACCTTAAGAATTGTTGTCCAGGAGGAAAACTGACTCAGACGCCTGAGGATGTCATTGCAGTTTTTGGCTTCGGTTGCAAGCACCTGGATTGTCCTGACTTCAGGATCACCAACAAGTAATTCTGTTGGAGCGTTGGGTGTTAGATGTAATTCATGCTCCCAGAGAAACTTCGGTCCTTGCAGCCAGTTTGTTGAGTGAATGTCTGAAGCACGAAGACCTCTGGATGCGTGATCGACCGGGTTTTCTGCAGTGTCCACATAGTGCCATTGACTGGGATGACTGTTATCCCTTATCAGCTGAACACGGTTTGCAACAAATATGTGGAACCTACGAGCATCATTGTTAATGTACCCAAGCACAACTTGTGAATCCGTCCAGAAAACCTCTTCATCAATCTTTATGTCAAGTTTAGCCTTTAACATGACACTCACTTTTGTAGAAACCACAGCTGCTGCGAGTTCTAGTCTTGGGATACTGGTGACCTTTGAGGGTGCAACCCTTGCTTTCGCCAACACGAGACTGCAATGGACCTCGTCCTTGTCATTTTTGTACCTGACGTAAGAGCAAGCACCATATCCCACGCAGCTGGCATCCGAAAAATGGTGCAACTCTACTCTGACAATGTTATGGAAATCTGATGGGTGGTAACATCTCGGAATTGAAACCTCTTTCAACTTGTGAAGACCATTTATCCACTCCTCCCACCGTTGCCTCATATCTTCTGGAGTAGGTCATCCCATCCGATGCCTCTGTGACACAGCTCTTGAAGGATACGCTTCCCAGTTAGACTGAACGGAGCGATGAATCCCAGTGGGTCATAAAGAGAAGCAATGACAGACAGGCAACCACGCCGGGTTGATGGCTGATATTTCGAGCTGATGTTAAAGCTGAAAGTGTCAATTTCAATCGACCATTGAATGCCGAGTGCACGCTCTGATAGGGTTGGATCCAGTCCCAGAGGTTCGATGGCTGCTGTTCTTTCTGAGGGATCTAAGCAGGCAAGAGCTGCTTCCTCATTCGAGTTGAACTTATGAAGGCGTAGGCCTCCTCTTTTGCACAGCTCCTGTGACTCAGTGATCAGTTTCTTGGCTTCCTCGACCGTTGGGACGCTGACTAGCCCGTCATCAACATAAAAGTTTCTCTCCACAAATGTTGATGCCAGTGGATAGGTATCTTTGTGTTGCCGTGCCAGATGTTTCAAGCCAAAATTGGCACATCCTGGAGATGAGGCGGCTCCGAAGAGATGAACCGCCATCCTGTATTCCTGTGGTTCCTTCTCCAAGTCTCCACCTTTCCACCAGAGGAATTTCAGGTAATTCCGGGATTCAGGAATGACAGAGAACTGATAAAACATTCTTTGTATGTCACAGATAACCGCTACGGCTTCCTTCCTGAAACGGCAAAGAACTCCTACCAGAGGATTGACAAGATCAGGCCCAGTTAGCAGAGTGTCGTTTAGAGAAACACCATGGAATTTGGCCGAACAGTCGAATACGACTCTCAGCTTGCCCGGTTTTCTGTGATGATAGACGCCATGATGTGGAAGGTACCACTCTGTCTCTCCCTCAGATGTTGTAGGGGCAGGCTCTGCATCACCCTTGTTAATTGTTTCTTCCATGAATGTTTTGTATTGATCATAATATTGTTCATTGGCCTTTAATTTCCTTTTCAGACACTGCAGGTGAACTGTGGCTAGCCTCTTGTTGTTTGGTAGGTTGGGTGGACTGTTGCCCTTGAAAGGGAGAGGCATCTCATAATGTCCGTCTTTCTTCTGTGTGATGTGGTCACTGAGGAACTGTATGAAATGAAAATCATCCTGGGACACATATTTATCTTCATAAGTTCTCTCGATGAAGTCTGATTCTAGGGTCTTGAGAACGTCTGTCGCTGATGGAATTGGCAGTTCTTTTACTGTGAGCCGATGCACAAAGCTCTGACTTCCTTGTCTGTCTAGGTGGGGGTTTGATGAGCCTACAATACTCCATCCTAGTTCTGATCTCTGTGCAAACGGTTGATTTCTATCACCAATGATAACCTCAAGAGGAGCTAGTGCTGATGGACAGTCATATCCGATTAGGAGCCCTACGTCACAGTCTTGAAGGGGTGGTAGCTTATCTGCCAAGTGTTTGAGATGAGGCCACAGTAATGCTGTTTCCTTCGTTGGGACGTAAGACTTGTCCACTGGGATAAAATCGCGGCTGTAGGCCTGCTGTAGTTGGATGTGGTTCTTAGAGTGTAGTCCTCGAACTTGTAGACCATGGACGTTCTTGCTAGATATGATTGTGTTAATAGCAGTCATTGTACTTAGTTTCAGTTTAACTGGTTGGGCATCAACATTCAGTTTGTCAAGTACATCTTCTAAGACAAACGTTGAGTCACTCTGTGTGTCCAGTATTGCATATGTGAGTACCTCTCTGTGTGGCTCTTGTATTGAAGACACAAGGACTGGGACAATACTTGAGGTAGCGGAAGCGCGTTGTTTTGATGTATGGGATACGACACTGTGCGTTTCGACGCTTGCATGTTTTTCTGTGGAAGTGGAGCTATGCGTTGTTGCTTCCACAGGTCTTTGTTTCCTGTCTTCGTGTAAGCAGGTTGGGTGACGACGGCTACATATGTCGCATGTGTGTCTCCTCTTACACTCTTTGGTCATATGACCTTTTCTCAGGCACCCAAAGCAAAGCCGATTTTCATGAATGTCTTCACCACTCTTTGCTGAGAAGGTGGGACACTTGGTGATGATATGAGCTTCGCTTTTACAGACAGAGCAATGTGATTTTGGTTTGCTGCTGTTTGTTTCTTGTTTATCTTGAGCGAAACCCTTTGTTTGTGCATTTGTGTTGAAAGCTTTGGCTCTCTTTGGTGATCTTTCGTCTGTGGCCTTGAAACTTATCAACAATGGAGAAGCAATAGGGTTGCAAGCTATCCGTGCCTCTTTGCTCAGGAACTTTGTGAAGCATGCAAGATCTGGATAGCTTCCAGATGCGTCAAGTTCCTCTACAACTATTCTACTCCACTTGTGCAAGATCCACTCTGGTAGTTTTTTGAGCAACTTGTGGTTTTCCTCACAATCGTTAAGAATAGCTAGACCTTTGACGTGTGGGATCGCCTCAGTGCAGCCTTGGAGGAAGTCAGCGAACTCTCGTAGTGCTAGTGGGTCGTTTGTGTTGATCTTTGGCCATCTCATAAGCTTATCTCGGAAAGCCCTTTGTATGATGAATGGGTTCCCATACCTGTCCTGTAAGACTTCCCATGCTCCATTGTATGCGTTCTCTGAATCTCGATAAAAGAAGCCTTCTACAGCTTTGCGCGCCTCTCCAGCAAGATAATTTTTGAGATAAAACATCTTCTCACTTGGTGGAAGGAGTTTCCTGTCAATGAGAGCTATGAAGGACATCTTCCAATCTGTAAACTTTAAAGGGTCACCACTGAACGTGGTTGGTTCAGGGACCGGCAAGCGGTTCATGCTTAATGATTGCTTGGGCGAGACTGACAGACTCCTGGGTCATCGTCACTTCAGGAGCTGCTTGGTGAGGTTGGAATGATGCAGCACCTGGATTCAATCGAGGTTTAGTTTCCGTTCTGTAGCAAGCAGAGCTAGTTTCGTCATTAATCTCCTCATCATGGTTCTCGAAACTTTCAAAATTGTATGCTCTCACGCGAGCTGCTGCTATAGAAACGTCTTTTTCTACTTGTAACTGTTGCAACTTTGCTCTCTCATGTTCCAACTGTTGTTGCATTTCCACCTCTCGTTGTTTCATTTCTGACAACATTTTTGCCTCTTTAAGTTTCCATTCACCCTCTAACTTGTGAAGATGTGCTTTCTGTGCTTGGATTTCTTTCATGGCTTTTGATTGTTCCAGCTTAGCAGCGAGCTCTGCTTGTGCATCTACTCTACTGCTGTGGGTACTGGTTGAGCTGGAGTGGCTTCTCGATCTCTCTGATGACTCAGATGATGTTTCAGTTTTGGTGTGGCCAAAGACAGACCCATATTCATCTTTGGTTAATATTTCTCTTACCCTTTCCTTCTCAAGTTGGTCATTATGGTCTTGATTAATTGTCTCTAGACGGTTACTTATGAGGTTACAAATTTCCTTTGTTAGCGTAACCCAGGCATCCATCTTTTTTACAACACTTGGAGTGGTGTTACTGTTACGTAGAATAGGTTCATACTGCTGGCTTACATCATCATGTTTTGCTTGAATGTCTTGCTGTAATGTATTTAGGTCTTCTGATGAACAGAGGGTTTTTAGTTTTGTCTGTTTTGTTTTCCCTTGCTACCATCTTCCAAGAGTCATACGTCTTGTTAAATGTGTTCTCACGTTTTTTGGTGTCTTGGTTGTGCATCTCTTGGCCTTTCTCTGTTAGCTTTCTTTCACGTGAGCTGGACCTAAATGGTGTGTCTTTAGGATTGTCTGTCTTCTCTGTCGGGAGTGACATCTTGCTGCTGTTTGTGCTGCTGCTTTAAGTCGAGTGTGGCCTTTGATTGTCCTATGCCTGACTTTACACTTTTAAGCTGTAGTAATATTTATGTCAAGCATTAACAGATTCTGGACATCCAAAAGGATTTTTTAGCATAAAACAGTAACAACAAAATAGTGAGAAGACAGAAATAAGCGCTGCAAGCATTAATAGCTTAAAGCAATTTAACCTCAGACCTTTTCCTAATTGACACGTTAACAATTATTATTATTTCACAAGATCATGAGCCAGTTTTCTCAAAATAGTCACAATGTTAGGACCATAGAATTAGCAAATTATTTTGACCTCACAATACCATTGTTATTATTTCAGTCACTTCAGTTGTACTGTAAGCTTGCATGTAGAATTGTCCCTTTTTCAGTCTTTTTGCTCCTGTTGTTGTACCTTAAGCATGCTGTCCATTTTAAGTCTTGCCTGGGTGCAGAAGTTGCGTGCAAGCGAAGTACTGGCTGGTATCAGGTTGGTAGCTGGACCTCCGCTGTGATGCTGTCAGCTTCTCACCAGGGAGGGCAGGGCTGGTGCAGCGATGAGTTTTCACTGTAGCGGCCCCTCGGATGTATTGATTAAGACGCAGAGAGTTTCAAACGGGTGTCTTTTATTTGTTCTTCTGCGTGCACCACGCACCATATGCACCGTGAAAACTACAGATAAACAGAAGAAATACAAAACGTTCTTTGTAGTTTCACAAATAATTCACATAAAACATATTAATCATATTCTCTTTTCCTTGAAAAAAGGATCTTCTGATAACAACACACTTTACCTCATTCCGCTCTCCAAGGGCGCTAATTATTGAGTTTCAGCCATCAGCTAGCATGCTCTCTAGCTCGCCGCACACCTCGCAGTTTGGAGCTCTTTGAAATAACAGGTATGAACAATACAAAAATAATAAGGTAAATCACAATGTAAACTCCTTTCTTACAGGGTTCAAACAGATGAAAAGAATGAATAACTAATGAGTTTATAAGTGTGAGCACATTGTAAAAACAGCGTAACAGGAAGTTTAGCGTCACAAAAAAAACATCAGAAGAAGAAAACGATGCTCTTCAAAATAAAAGCAGAACAGACCACTAGGTGACACTATAGGGCTACAATGACCTGTTAACACATAAACAATCTTGTATGAGAAATGCGATTTATCAGACATTTACAGGCATAAGGGTCTCATAGACCAGGGGCATAAGGGTCCCATAGACCAGCGGCATAAGGGTCTCATAGACTAGGGGTCACATAGACCAGGGGCATAAGGGTCTCATAGACCAGAGGCATATGGGGGCCCATAGACCAGAGGCATAAGGGTCCCATAGACCAGGGGCATAAGGGTCCCATAGACCAGGGGCATAAGGGTCTCATAGACCAGGGGCATAAGGGTCCCATAAACCAGGGGCATAGAGTCACATAGACGAGGGGCATAAGGGTCCCATAGACCAGGGACATAAGGGTCCCATAGACCAGGGGCAAAAGGGTCCCATAGACCAGGGGCATAGAGTCACATAGACCAGGGACATAAGGGTCCCATAGACCAGGGACAATAGGGTCTCATAGACCAGGGACATAAGGGTCCCATAGACCAGGGGCATACGGGTCTCATAGACCAGGGGCATAAGGGTCCCATAGACCAGGGGCATGAGAGTCACATAGACCAGGGGCATAAGGGTCCCATAGACCAGGGGGATAAGGGTCTCATAGACCAGGGGTATAAGGGTCCCATAGACCAGGGGCATATGGGTCTCATAGACCAGGGGCATAAGGGTCCCATAGACCAGGGGGATAAGGGTCTCATAGACCAGGGGTATAAGGGTCCCATAGACCAGGGGCATATGGGTCTCATAGACCAGGGGCATAAGGGTCCCATAGACCAGGGGTCACATAGACCAGGGGCATAAGGGTCCCATAGTCTCATAGACCAGGGGCATAAGTGTCTCATAGACCAGGGACATAAGGGTCCCATAGACCAGGGGCATAAGGGTCTCATCGACCAGGGGCATAAGGGTCCCATAGACCAGGGGCATGAGGGTCACATAGACCAGGGGCATAAGGGTCCCATAGACCAGGGGCATAAGGGTCTCATAGACCAGGGGCATAAGGGTCCCATAGACCAGGGGCATAGAGTCACATAGACCAGGGGCATAGAGTCACATAGACCAGGGGCATAAGGGTCCCATAGACCAGGGACATAAGGGTCCCATAGATTCATAGACCAGGGGTATAAGGGTCTCATAGATGAAGGAGCATAAGGGTCCCATAGTCTCATAGACCAGGGGCATAAGGGTCTCATAGACCAGGGGCATATTCGTCTCATAGACCAGGGGTCACATAGACCAGGGGCATAAGGGTCCCATAGACCAGGGGCATAGAGTCACATACACCAGGGGCATAAGGGTCCCATAGACCAGGGGCATAGAGTCACATAGACCACGGGCATAAAGGTCTCATAGACCAGGGACATAAGGGTCACATAGACCACGGGCATAAAGGTCTCATAGACCAGGGACATAAGGGTCACATAGACCAGGGACATAAGGGTCCCATAGACCAGGGGCATAAGGGTCCCATAGACCAGGGGCATAAGGGTCTCATAGACCAGGAGCATAAGGGTCCCATAGTCTCAAAGACCAAGGGGCATAAGGGTCCCATAGTCTCATAGACCAGGGGCATAAGGGTCTCATAGACCAGGGGCATAATCGTCTCATAGACCAGGGGTCCCATAGACCAGGGGCAGAATGGTCCCATAGACCAGGGGCATAAGGGTCCGATAGACCAGGGACATAAGGGTCCCACAGACCAGGGGCATAAGGGTTCCATAGACCAGGGGAATAAGGGTCACATAGACCAGGGGCATAAGGGTCTCATAGACTAGGGGCATAATCGTCTCATAGACCAGGGGTCACATAGACCAGGGGCATAAGGATCCATAGTCTCATAGAACAGGGGCATAAGGGTCCCATAGACCAGGGTCATAAGGGTCCCATAGACCAGGGACATAAGTGTCCCACAGACGAGGGGCATGAGGGTCACATAGACCAGGGGCATAAGGGTCTCATAGACCAGGGGCATAATTGCTCATAGACCAGGGGTCACATAGACCAGGGGCATAAGGGTCCCATAGTCTCATAGACAATAGGCCTAAGGGTCCCATAGACCAGGGTCGTAAGGGTCCCATAGACCAGGGACATAAGTGTCCCACAGACCAGGGGCATAAGGGTCTCATAGACCAGGAGCATAAGGGTCGCATAGTCTCATAGACCAGGGGCATAAGGGTCCCATAGTCTCATAGACCAGGGCATAATCTCCATAGACCAGGGCATAAGGGTCGTCTCATAGACCAGGGCATAAGGTCCAAGGTCTCATAGACCAGGGGCATAATCGTCTCATAGACCAGGGCATAAGGGTCCCATAGACCAGGTATCACATAGACCAGGGGCATACGGGTCTCATAGACCAGGGGCATAATCATCTCATAGACCAGGGGTCACATAGACCAGGGTCACAAGGGTCCCATAGTCTCATAGACCAGGGGCATAAGGGTCTCATAGACCAGGGGCATAATCGTCTCATAGACCAGGGGTCACATAGACCAGGGAAAAAGGGTCCCATAGACCAGGGATGTAAGGGTCCCATAGACCAGGGGCATAAGGGTCCCATAGTCTCATAGACTAGGGGTATAAGTTTCTCATAGACCAGGAGCATAAGGGTCCCATAGTCTCATAGTCCAGGGGCATAAGGGTCCCATAGTCTCATAGACCAGGGGCATAAGGGTTTCTCATAGACCAGGGCATAAGGGTCCCATAGATCCAGGGGTCACTTAGACCAGGGCATCCAAGTCCATAGACCAGGGGCATAAGCGTCCCATAGTCTCATAGACCAGGGGCATAAGGGTCTCATAAACCAGGGGTATAAGGCTCCCATAGTCTCATAGACCAGGGGCATAAGGTTCTCATAGGCCAGGGGAATAAGGGTCCCATAGACCAGGGGCATACGGGTCTCATAGGCCAGGGGCATAAGGGTCCCATAGACCAGGGGTATCAGGGTCTCATAGACCAGGGGCATAAGGGTCCCATAGACCAGGGACATAAGGGTCTCATAGACCAGGCGTGACATAGACCAGGGGCATAAGGGTCCTATAGACCAGGGGCATAAGGGTCTCATAGACCAGGGGTCACATAGACCAGGGGCATAAGGGTCTCATAGACCAGGGACATAAGGGTCCCATAGACCAGGGACATGAGGGTCTCATAGACCAGGGACATAAGGGTCCCATAGACCAGGGACATAAGGGTCCCATAGACCAGGGGCATAAGGGTCTCATAGACCAGGAGCATAAGGGTCCCATGTCTCATAGACCAGGGGCATAAGGGTCTCATAGACCAGGGGCATAATCGTCTCATAGACCAGGGGCATAAGGGTCCCATAGACCAGGGTTCACATAGACCAGGGGCATACGGGTCTCATAGACCAGGGGCATAATCGTCTCATAGACCAGGGGCCACATAGACCAGGGGCATACGGGTCTCATAGACCAGGGGCATAATCGTCTCATAGACCAGGGGTCACATAGACCAGGGTCACAAGGGTCACATAGTCTCATAGACCAGGGGCATAAGGGTCTCATATACCAGGGGCATAAGGGTCCCATAGACCAGGGGCATAAGGGTCTCATATACCAGGGGCATAAGGGTCCCATAGACCAGGGGCATAAGGGTCTCATAGACCAGGGGCATAAGGGTCCCATAGACCAGGGACATAAGGGTCTCATAGACCAGGCGTGACATAGACCAGGGGCATAAGGGTCCCATGGACCAGGTTTCACATAGACCAGGGGCATACGGGTCTCATAGACCAGGGGCATAATCGTCTCATAGACCAGGGGTCACATAGACCATGGTCACAAGGGTCCCATAGTCTCATAGACCAGGGGCATAAGGGTCTCATAGACCAGGGGCATAATCGTCTCATAGACCAGGGGTCACATAGACCAGGGGCATAAGGGTCTCATATACCAGGGGCATAAGGGTCCCATAGACCAGGGGCATAAGGGTCTCATAGACCAGGGGCATAAGGGTCTCATAGACTAGGGGCATAATCGTCTCATAGACCAGGGGTCACATAGACCAGGGGCATAAGGATCCCATAGTCTCATAGAACAGGGGCATAAGGGTCCCATAGACCAGGGTCATAAGGGTCCCATAGACCAGGGACATAAGTGTCCCACAGACGAGGGGCATAAGGGTCACATAGACCAGGGGCATAAGGGTCTCATAGACCAGGGGCATAATTGCTCATAGACCAGGGGTCACATAGACCAGGGGCATAAGGGTCCCATAGTCTCATAGACAATGGGCCTAAGGGTCCCATCGACCAGGGTCGTAAGGGTCCCATAGACCAGGGACATAAGTGTCCCACAGACCAGGGGCATAAGGGTCTCATAGACCAGGAGCATAAGGGTCGCATAGTCTCATAGACCAGGGGCATAAGGGTCCCATAGTCTCATAGACCAGGGGCATAATCATCTCATAGACCAGGGGCATAAGGGTCTCATAGTTTCATAGACCAGGGGCATAAGGGTCCCAAGGTCTCATAGACCAGGGGCATAATCGTCTCATAGACCAAGGGCATAAGGGTCCCATAGACCAGGGTTCACATAGACCAGGGGCATACGGGTCTCATAGACCAGGGGCATAATCATCTCATAGACCAGGGGTCACATAGACCAGGGTCACAAGGGTCCCATAGTCTCGTAGACCAGGGGCATAAGGGTCTCATAGACCAGGGGCATAATCGTCTCATAGACCAGGGGTCACATAGACCAGGGGAAAAAGGGTCCCATAGACCAGGGATGTAAGGGTCCCATAGACCAGGGGCATAAGGGTCCCATAGTCTCATAGACTAGGGGTATAAGTTTCTCATAGACCAGGAGCATAAGGGTCCCATAGTCTCATAGACCAGGGGCATAAGGGTCCCATAGTCTCATAGACCAGGGGCAAAAGGGTCCCATAGTCTCATAGACCAGGGGCATAAGGGTCTCATAGACCAGGGGTCACTTAGACCAGGGGCATAAGGGTCCCATAGACCAGGGGCATAAGCGTCCCATAGTCTCATAGACCAGGGGCATAAGGGTCTCATAAACCAGGGGTATAAGGCTCCCATAGTCTCATAGACCAGGGGCATAAGGTTCTCATAGGCCAGGGGAATAAGGGTCCCATAGACCAGGGGCATACGGGTCTCATAGGCCAGGGGCATAAGGGTCCCATAGACCAGGGGTATCAGGGTCTCATAGACCAGGGGCATAAGGGTCCCATAGACCAGGGACATAGACCAGGGCTCATAAGGGTGACATAGACCAGGGGCATAAGGGTCTCATAGACCAGGGGTCACATAGACCAGGGGCATAAGGGTCTCATAGACCAGGGACATAAGGGTCCCATAGACCAGGGACATGAGGGTCTCATAGACCAGGGACATAAGGGTCCCATAGACCAGGGACATAAGGGTCCCATAGACCAGGGGCATAACAAATGTTATTATATGTATGTATACTGTATGTTACTATTAAAAAAGTCCACTACGTCTTCGATGAAAACATGTCGACATGCTATACTATGACGATTTTCCTAAAACATGTCTGGGTGTGCTGATAGTTCAGGTAGAGTTGGTGCCCCATGTGCCGAGGCTGGTCCTCGCTGTAGTGTCCTCTCTCAATGACAGGCAAAAAGGCCAAAATAAAACTTTAAAAAAATGTTGACATGCTATTATGTCATGTAAGATATCATAAAATGTCAATGAGTGCACCGGCCTCACTAATTAATGACCATAGAGTCGTATAACACCGGAAACGAACACAGACCGAGGCCAGCCAGCTTTGGTTTGTAGCAATGTTTTTTTTTATTCTAATTTCCAATAAACAGAGAATATATCAGTCCCTTATTTGTACAAAAATACCTGAACAGGATACAATGTGGATCCAGGAGCCGTACAGACAGAATGAAGCAAAGCACAGTGGGGTTATCTGAAAAATTGATTACGGTTTATTTGCTCTTTTATTTCCTTCCCTGATACGTCTATTTGACTACAGCTTATGATGACTTCAACCCAAGAATAAAACACAACCGGCACACAGTCGGTTTTAACTCGCACCTGCAGCTGAGTCGCCAATGTGGATGGGACTCGGATGTGATGTCGACCTGATATTAGGAGTAAGTTCCAGTAGGTTCCACAGTTACAGCTGATTGTGGATGAACGCCGCGAAGGGACGGATGGCAACCTAGGACTTGATACTTTTTAACAAGAGGCACCTGCTGCAAGAATAGGCTTAGTTAGGAAAGAGACTTTGTTATGCACCTTTAAAATCAGAGTAAATGGATATCATGAAATGCACAATCCTCTTGAGCTACGGCATATAATTGCACTACTTGTGATGAAAGGTGTACAAAAGCTGCTTAGAATATCCCCAAAGGTTAAGTGCTGTTTGTGTGTGTGTGTGTGTGTGTGTGTTAAGGTTAATATCGTCATCATGATCAATATCATTTACTTGGAAAGTGAAAGTAAATGACTGCAATAGAGAGGGGACATTCCAACGGTGTGGATTGAAAACAAAATGGCATCAGAACAGCCTGTCAGCTTATACACACAACTGATGTTCAGAAATTTGACATGCGCCAAAAATCCAGTTTGATCTCTAAAAATAAAAACAGCTTAATTTAATACTGTATATACTGTGGTATATTCTTTATATGTATATATCTATATAGATATATATACATATATAACCAAAGAAAATACACAATAATGTCAATTATACACACAATCAAATAATGGAAAAACGACTAAATAAATCATTCTTCATTTTACACGGAGTTATGAGCAAAAACATAACGCCCCATACGTAGTGATCTGTGACCTAGGTACAGTGTTAGATCTACTTCTTCCATAGCTTCACATACTTAAGAACACAAATTATACTGTATACTGGTATATTCATATACTTGGGCTTGTGTATAGGATTGCATTGTAGCACAGTGATTAAAAAGTGGAGGGAGGAGGGAGAGGATGGCGGTTTCATCCCCCCCGCCGACCCATAGCGATGTGGCTTTGCGTCCCTCTCTGACAGACATGAAAGAACCTCAACTGAGGACTGGGAATGCTGGGAGACCCCCCCAGCTCAGACCCCCGTCTCCTCTCAACCCATGGCTTAGCTCGACAAGAAACCTTCCTCTTTACCATCTCTAAAAAGGCAAGTTATGATAACCAGCAGACTGAGCAATCCTGAATAGTGAATATAAGTCTGGCCATTCACTCACACACACACACAAACACACACACACACACACACACACACACACATTCACCACAGGGCCATAGCTTACAGGCTGGACACAGGTGGGATAGGGGGCTGGGGATTCAAGCATTATCCGATCCCTGGAGAGAGTCTGCCCTGGCTGACTAAAAAAGGCCTGATTGGTGGAGCTGGTGAGTCATGCAAGTCACATGATTGGTCAACTGGTTGACAGTATTTGGAGAGAGTTCAATCCACCGGGCAGGGAGTCCGATGGCCTCCTGCTGACCCTGTTCACTGGCACGGGACTGAGAGGAGGTGTAGGTGAGGCTAAGCAGGTGTTGCGTCACATGCCTTCTCATCCTCTTTTGACACGACAGCAGAAGAGGGGCAGGAAGAGACAGAAGGACATAAAAAATGTCTTCTCCAGCCCCCCTCCGGTTCTTTTATTCCTATAAAATTGGTCCTTTCTTGTCTGCTGGAGTACCGCAAGGCAGTCTAGGGCTGGTATCGGTACTCTCGGCCCAAATAACCAAGAACCAAGTAGTATGGAAACTCCTCCAGTCAAACATTACCTGCAGTCTAGTCTTTTTGTGCCAAGGTCATGAGCGGTCCTTCATTCAATGCAACATCCGATTGGTCCGCTGCCGCTACAACCCATACAGCCGGGATGTCTGACCCGCCCACTTGGTGCTAAGCAACAGCAGCAGTGCTGACAGCGCTAACAGTGGGCATTATGCTTCCGCAACAACGGTGGTTTACCGCCCCCGTGGGTCGGGGGCGGTAAACCACCGTATGAGTGATATGCGGTGCAGTGCCCATTAGCTAGCCGACACAGCTTCCATTCACATGATGGGTGTTGATTGAAGTACTCTACAGGTGTCGGTATCACTTTAAAGGTACTGGTATTAGTGCTGATGTTGTCATTTCTCAACCATAGCCAGGCCCAGGGCAGTCAGGTTTTTTTAAATGTTACCACTGGGGGCAGTAATGTTTAATCACACAGTTTCACATTGTATTTTTTTTTTTTTTTTTTTTTTTTTTGATGAACCAGCATTTCCTAGTATTCCTGCCTATCTTCTTTCTTTACTCTCCCAAAATGTTTTCCTACAACCATGAGAAATTTGGCATTTTTGCTTAAAAGAAAAGATTACTGATTATTGAAACCGATGCCAATACATTTTCTGTTGACAATTAATCATTTCATCTGTAAAACAATGGATGAACACATGTAAAGCCTCCTACCGACAGCAGGCCTGATGGCTACAAGGCGTATCATGGATTTCTCCTTGTGTGATCGTTGCAAAAGGGCTGTTCAAGAAAGACGTCCTTTACTGTTTGATTGTGACTGACGACGCAACCTGATGCACGACCCGACGACGACGCAACCCCTAGCTAGCTCCAATGCAGATGTTGGAGTTATGTGGAGGTGATGTCATATTTCAGCCAGTTATTGGCAGAAATCAAATAAACACAGCACCCAACGATGAAATAGGCCCAGAAATGTGAGGTCCCATTACCACTTCCTGTTTGGTGAAACGTGTTCGTGTTTTTATTTTTCTGAAATAGTTTAACATGTTGGGAAATATAGTTATTTGCTTTCTTGCAAAGGTTTCCGATAGTGTTTGATAGTTTAGTTCATTCAGACCCCCTAGCTAAAAACAGTAGGCTACTACCAGCAGCTAGTTAGCTTAGCTTTGGAAGTCACTGCGCCCAGTCGAGAAATAATCCAGCACCTAACCTGGTGAAACCAGTAACAATGTGTTAATTAGTGAGCTTTAGAGGTGTTCATCGGTGGATTTTGATACATTTGAAAAGCCGTTTCCCCTTATTTCCAGTCTTCATGTTAAGCTAAGCTAACAAGCTGCTGGCTGTAGCTCCACATTCAGCGTGCAGAGAACGAGAGTCGCGTTGACCGTTGGACTCTCCGCAAAGTGAAAAAGAGTATTTCCAAAAATGTTAAACAACCCATTTTAACAAATCTTTAACGCTCTCGATGTTACTCCGTCCTCTTGAAATCTGAAACATTTTACTGTACGTGCATTAAAATCAAAACTTTGATTTTCATACACAAGGCTCACATTTTTCACTTAAGGCGAGTGAATCTCATTCCACTGTGTGTTGACGCACAGTCAACCGAGTTCACATTTCAAGTAATTTGATCAATTCCATATTACAAAACCAAACAAAAACAAAAACAAAAGAAAGAAACATGATGGGAGTGCTTTTGTTGATTTGTCTTCTCTGGAGTGAGGGAACAGTGGTCAGAATCCGGACACGACAGCTCCAACCCGTCAATATCAAATCAATAATTAAAATGTGCAAGCGGTGAGCTCAGAACAGACTAAGAAAAAAGAAACATGACATTCAAAGACAAATTCACCAACAGATTTAACCCTTTCCATTTCAAAAAAATTGGTAGAAGCTTGGGAGTGGACACACTTTTCAGGAGTCTATTTAAGTCTTCCTCCTCTTCCTCGTGGCCTTGAGATGCACATTCATTTTCAAATTTTTTTTTTACCAAAAGCATGGTCACGTTGGTTCAAGCCGCACGGAGGTTAAAGATGTCCCCAAACCTTCCTGAAAGGCACAGCATAATCAGCCCTAACTCTTTCTGCTCCCACGCCACCGTAATCCAATCAGGACTGGTGGAAACTCACATGCAGGCTTTTAGGAAGGGAGGAGGAGGAGGAGGACGGACAGAGAGCAGGCAGCTTCATTTAGCTAGAGAGAACAGCTGTCATCTGTCCGCCCGGGAGTGCAAAACTAGTTCTGCATTGAATCAACAGTAATAAAACAGCATTAAAATGACATCAAGTAATCAACTCTACAAGAGAGGCTTGTTGCAGCCTTCCTGATTAACATTCCTCTTGTCCTCTCAGCAAACCCTCGCCACGGCTCTGCTGCTCTTGCCTTTAGCTACTTCTCCAGACGTTTCTCTGAGCTTCTGTGGAGGAGGAGAGGGGGAGGGGGTGGGGGTGAGACAGGACGCATTGTGAGACAGGACGCAGCCGAGAGGCCACATCAAAGTCCTGCTTGGGTGTCGGGGTATGGGAGGGGCAGGGTGTCAGCTTATCCAGACTGGACTGCACAGGTTTGAGAAAAAACTCCTGGATCGAGTTTGATAAGACCCAGAGAGGTTCCCATCCATCCCTGATGATCGATGAGGAAGTCAGAGGGTGGCGGGCGCCACAGCTTATCAGGCCTGGAGGGTGAAGGGGAGGAGGTGGGGGGGGGGGTGAAGGGATCTGAGGCTCTGAGGGAGGGATCCATCCAGGAGACCCTCAGACCTCCTGCTCTACAGACCTTAGCTGTCTTGTGTCTTCACAACACATGGTCTCGCTCCGAGGTCCAAAACGGGAATGACAAAAACAATCAAGTCTCCATGACAACATGGAAGGAGCTGGGACAACTGCTGGGTGTACAATGTGCAACGCTTGTGCTGTCCAAACGGTTCCCATGCCGACATCCAAACAGCGGTAAGGCAGAGAAAAGCACTCTTCGTCGGGGACGTTAAAAACCTCCAATGCTGGCTCCTGCCGAGTTGTTCACGTCCCCAAAACTCCACTTTTCTCTTATCTCCTCCACCTCATTGCATTGGTGAGGGGGGGCAGATGGTGTGTGTGTGTGTGTGTGTGTGTGTGGGGGGGGGGGGGGGGGGCTCAGAGTGAGAGGTGTGCAAAAAAAAGGGGGTGGAGGTTTGGGTTGTGGAGTGTCACAAGGCCACGGCGGTGCACGGGTGTTTGAGCTTGCAGGGCAGCACTCCTCTGTTGAGCTGGTAAAACTCCACCAGGTGGATCAAATCGGTGAACTTGGTGGCGCCGTCGTCGAGGCTGAAGAACACCTGACCGTCCTCCTCACACTTCAGACGAGAGCCGGGGAAAGGAAAGAGGACCGTTAACCCTCATGGGACAAGAAGACATGTGTGCTTGTATTACTAGGATCCATATGGAGCAGATGTATGGGAACAGTTCACGTAATGTTCTGCATGGCAAGGTAACGGTAAAGATGTCTCCACTGTAATTTGGGTGAACAGGCCCTTTAAATCATTTCACCTGGGCGAAAGGAATCATTCAATTTCAAATCTAAAGATTTGAGCATAATACATTCATAATTTTACCGTCCTGACACAAATCTCTGTACAATTTAAATATCTCTAATATATAATCTATATGTGTGATGCGACTGACCGGTAGGATCTGGAAGTGCTTGATCTTCTGGTGGTGGCACAAGGTGAGCACGAATGCCTTGGGATTACTCTGACTGTCCCGCAACAGGAACAACCTGACAAACAGTAGACAGAGATGATCAGCCTGCCGCTATACGTAGAGGGAGCTGCACTGTTTCTAGAGATCCAAGCAGTGATGTCTTCATTTTTTAAAACTTTTTTAAATGGATTTTTCCTGAAGCTTTCTGCTGCATTTTATCATCACATCCAGCTGTTCTTACCCGTCTACTTGTCCTTGCTGAATGATCATTTTGTGGGCGTCCTCTCTCATGATGCGACCATGAAACCATATCTGTGTCCTGTGGATCACTGAAACAGAGACATACTGTTTCAGTGTAGCTTCCAGCCTCCAGCCTCGGGCAAGGATAACTAAATAAACACACTCTAAATAAACATACTCTCCCACCACACAAAAACCCACTAACATCCACCAACACTGGCAATGCCTTCAGTGGGAAAGATGACTATCGGCACTCATTCCAGGGACAAATGATTCTGCAATAGTCAACAGGTATTTATCAGCTCCACATGTGGACACGCTAAGGCTCATGTGTGATGCTATGTGAAGCGTGTTGAAGTGAAATAAATAAAATGAACAGGGATGTGCCCAATTATTAGAATGGATTCATGGACAAACATCTCATCAGCCAGCATCTAATTTGACCTCATAAGTCATCGAAACGCACAAATAAAAAGGTCTTTCCACTGTTCCAACAATCACATCTGGTTTGAGAGTTTGAAAGAAAAGACAGATATAAAATTAACAGATATCAAAATAAGTAACCACTGTAACATTTTCAGTGTTTAATAACCCGTTTGTGACGCACCAGGAAAACAAAACGAATCACGGCCCCGCAGCCGTACGCCTCCACCAATCATGTTGCACGTAACATCCATATCTGTCCAAAATGTCATCAATTCATCATTTCATCCGATTAGACATTTGTGTCAGATTGTCATGATTAGTATAGAGTTACAGGCAAAAACCATGTTTTGTGAGGACACGGTGACATTTTGACCACAAAATTCTACTCAGTTCAACCTCCAGTCAAGTTGTGACAATTGTGCCAAATTTGAAAGAATTCCCTCCGGGTGATTCTGAGAGACGAAGTCACGAGAATGTACAGACGTGGGCGCACGCGTCTCCCGAAAACAGAAAGCCTCGGACCACAGCTGTCCCGACATTAAAAGTGGAAGAAAACTCTTCAGGTCCAATTCTGTGGCTGGTTCAAATGAGGTTTAATCACTGACAGTGGAGAAAGGACAATGTCGCGTTGCCACACAGTCCATTCTAAAATATGTGGGGTGAGGGATAACTTTATACACAGAACAAAAGGGGCAGGTCTAAACAGTGGATTTACATAGATTCAATACGCGCCTCTCCCAAGAGGAAGAGACGTCCTGAGACAACATAAAGGTGTGACTTCCCTCGGAACAGCTGGGTTCTTTCTATATAGTGTCACAACAGGGGCCAATCATGAAGGCCTTGATCAAGTATGTGAGATGAAGGTGTTTCGGGGACGGTCCAGGAAGGGGGACAGATCAGAGGGTCTTTTCATCAACATGACAAGGCTTACATACAATGAATGCAGCTCAGCAGGACATTTGATGTTCCCGAGAGAAAGGATCATTATATGGGATAAAAATAATAAATGTATGGTTACACATTTTCTTCTACAATAGAAGTCTATGGCCTATTTTTAACTGCATTCATGAGCTAATGGTGGGAACATGGTCTGAGCCTGCAGGAGGTGGTCCAGGTTGTGAGTGTCGGGGTCTGAAGTGGAAGTACCTGTGCTCAGAGAGGACGGGTGCAGGGGGCTGGGACTGCCGAGGACATTCATACGCTGGCTCCGCTTCTATGGAAGGAAGGAACATTACCACCACACGTTACACACAACACAACCCTTCAAATCAGCCTCCAACTTCCTTTATGGCAAAGATGCTGAAACAACCGTTTGAAATTTGCAGACAGAAGATAAATGAATTAAAATGGAATGTTTGTGAAGGAAAAGGCCGTGCTCTTCAATGACGAAACATGCAGCGTTATAGGGGAGATAATGCAAACTAAACCAAGGGAAAAGTTTCAAAAAGGCCTTTATCATCGCCGTAAGAAACCGGCCTTTGTATTCATCACATCAAACAACTGGAGCTTCAATCTCTTCATGTTTCACTTCCCAAGCTTCTTCCCGTTCCTTACCCTCCAGGTCTGGCCCTCCTCCAGGGCGGCGCTCTGCGCCTCCACGGGGTTGTCGATGACGCGGCCGGTCCGCCCGGAGAAGTCCATGGCAACCAGAGAATTCTCCGATACACTCCGCTGTGAGGAGACGTGGCAGGAGCACACAAGGAACAGGGTGGAGGGGTGACGATGGAGGGGGGGAGACAAGGGTCAGAGGTCAAACAAGCCAGACACACTCACTGGGGCATGACAAATCCTGTCTGCACACAGACCCACTTCAGTCCCTCCACGAATGCCCCTCTGAGGTGAAGCACACGCCCCTTCCTGCTCAAAGCATTCACATTTTCTTTTAATTAATGACTTTCCCTGAAAACAAAGTCAATGCCTGTGCTTCCTTCTGATCAATTATTCTCATAATCAGCATGGTAAATAAACATAACAATGTTGAAAAACGTATTCTTACTCCACACCTTATTAATATGAATTCATTCTATATTATTTCCAACAAGATGTTCAAAGACACAATGTGACATCTCCTGCTGTGGGGCGATTAGTCTCGGTGTAGCGCACAAACAAGTGTGTTTGTGTGTGCAAAAACACTGTATGTGTGTTACGTAAACATTCACTCTGTTACGACCGGGATAAGATGCTATTTGTCGGATGTACTCTAGTTATAGGTCGGCGTTTGTTTGAATGAGCAGTCTGACCTGAATCTGGACCATAATCCTTTCAGTAAGGAGCATTGTCACCTGACTAACAAAAGGTCAGCAGCAGCAGCCGCCGTTGTTTGGATGGAAATCCGCCCACTTTCTCTTAAAGAGCAGGCACAAGCTTAACCAATCAGGGTGAGTCTTGACTGAGTGTGTGTGTATGATGTGTGTGTGTGTGTGTGTGTGGGGGGGGGGGGGCAGATACTCACCACAGGTGCTGAGATGGGCATGAGGCTGCTGGACTTCCTCTGTTGGGGGATGTTGTAGCTCTGATACAGAAGGATCCCGTACTGTGAGGACGAGAGAGGAGAGACGGCATCAACTCATGTTTCCAAGAGCAACGATCAGTTCATGTTCACACTTGCAGAAAAGGGGACGCATCAAAGTCACTGTGAGGAACCTAACACTGAAGCTACACCACCTACATGAAGACCATCAGCGATAATATTGGCCATTTGTCTATGGCTATTGTTCATGCGTGTCATCGTTGCCGCCGGCTCAGATTCTGCACAAAATCAGATGCAAAACATCACAAACTCCATCAGCTCATGGGGGCCTCCATCAGCTTGCAGGGGCCTCCATCATCGACCAGGGGCCTCCATCATCGACCAGGGGCCTCCATTAGCGACCAGGGGCCTCCATCAGCTCACAGGGGCCTCCATCAGCTCGCAGGGCCTCCATCAGCTCACAGGGCCTCCATCAGCGACCAGCGTGCCTTCAGTCTACGCTCCTCTGGGGGACTGGAGGGCTTCAATGCCAGGCAGCAGCGAGCGGCTCCTTCTCCAGCCAGGAGAGCTTCGCCTAGCTGCCCCCACTGGGAGCCAACACTGGGTCCCCTAACCGTATCACTGGGTCCTCAGGCCGTATCACTGGGTCCCCTAGCCGTATCACTGGCCCCCAGGCCGTATCACTGGGTCCCCAGGCCGTATCACTGGGTCCCCAGGCCATATCACTGGGTCCCCTAGCCGTATCACTGGCCCCCAGGCCGTATCGCTGGCCCCCTGGCCATAACGCTGGCCCCGCTGGAGGGAAGGGACACACGGGAGAACCAGAACCAGGACTGTGTGATGTGGACTCTCAGAACTCTGCCACAGTAAAATGTGAGGTTTTCCAAAAAGCGACTCTGGTGCTTGGATAAACACTACCGCATTTTGTCCACAGGGGCCGCTACAATCATCACAGAATGCAAGTTCCTCATAGAATCTTTATGTATATGTATAGTACTCAACTACGTACTTTGAGCAGTCTGAAGGCGGTCATCCAGCAGGTCCGGCTCTGTTCGTCCTCGGCACACAGCATCTTCAGCTCCTTACAATCACTCCTCACTTTGCTGGCCTGCAAACCAAACAGTGGATGTCAGAGGAAGGAGACACAGACCCGGACCTTGACACGGCAGACTGGCAAAGTAACTTCATCAGTGGCACATCATGTGCAAGCAAACGCATCACATCACAGCTGTTGACAAAAAGAACAGTTTCGCCTTTATTCGATCACTATCAAGGCGAGGCATGTGATGTTTTCTGTCAACAGCCGCCGTCGCCTCCAGAAGCAGCTGTGGGATCGTGGTGGAAGATAAATGAGCAGCTGTAGTAAAGTATAACAGCGGCAAAAAGATTTGCAAAACCACGTGATGTCAAGCCTTACCATTTAAAAACTGTTTTTGTAATCAAGGGTAAGTGAAAATTCTACTAGTCCTACTAGCGGGGAGCCTCCCAGCACAGAGCCTCTCCCCTCCATCAGTAACAACCACGTAGGACACACCGCTCCTTAGATGCAACCCCTACCGATACATTCATTCATGTCACCATAGCAACAATCCAGCCACCCCCAGCTGCCAAGTAAAATCCCTTACCCAATCCTGCACTGTCACCCCGCTGACAGCATCTGACTCGCCTGTCGTCTGTGTGTGTGTGTGTGTGTGTGTGAGAGAGAGAGGTGAGGGGTTAGATTCCCTGTACCATCCTGGCTTATCCCAGTGGGCTTATCCCAGATCAGCTGGTGACCCACACAGTGCCGAGTGTGTGTTTGAACCCCCGCAGGGTGGTGTTAACCCTGGTGTCCACTGACACACACACACACACACAGAATACAAGTGCGTCTTCATAAGAAACAGTTTCATGAAAGATTCCATAACAGCCAGTCATCCACCTCTGATAGGACGGCTATGCGGGGGGACGGCTGAGGCTCAGTGGTAGAGCGGGTCGTCCTCTGGTCAGAAGTTTGATCCCCAGCTCTTCTAGTCCGCATGGCAGAGTGTCCTTGGGTAACATACTGAGCCCCTGCTTTGAAATACTTTTTCAGCCAAGTACCCCCTCACACCAAACATCATCGTGAACGTGGTTGTGTGTGTGATTGCAACAGTCATGAACAACGGCATATTTATTACATTTACATTTAACTTATTATGGTGTAATTATTTTAGCAATGATGGTAAATGGAGCTGCAATTATAAAGAGCTTTACACCACATCTTACGATTGGAGGATGACTCACTCACCTCTGAGCCACTGACGCACAACCGATATTTTTTCATTAAATATTAAATATTAAAAATGTTAACATTTTTCATACCCCTTGCAGTACTCCAAAGTACCTCTAGGAGAACTAGTACCCTTATTAAAGAAACACACTGCATGGTACTGTTTCTCCACTGGTCGGAATGGCGACACACTTAAATAAGGACTCCAACCTGGCTTTTACCTTGATGCAGAACTGGTAATCTGTGGGAACGTTGTGGAGTTTTCTGCCTGTGATGATGGTGAAGATGTTGCTGTCCTCCAGATCTGACAACAGCTGCAGGTGTCGGGGCTCCTGTTTAGTTGTGAGGAGGCAGACGGAAAAGGATGTCAACAACAACAACACGAAGACAAGAAGTACAGGCTGCTTTAACCCGGCAATTATTTGGTTGATTTTTCAGTTTTCTTTGAAGAGACATAAAAACTGTCACGTTACAACCACAGATAAGAATAATATGAACTAGACAATTAACAACTCGACTTGCTGACTCAAGAAGTAAATGATGAAATGCCATCATAAAGTATCATCACCGATTCCTCTAGTGTAACAGCAGCTTCAGAGTCAGCAGTGATTGATCACCTTGGATGTTCCTTTAGTAGAGTAGTAGAGCCCGGAGCGTCGCAGGAACATGTAGAGTTTCTTCCAGGACCTGCGTCCGGGCTCCTTCACGTAGAGATAGCCCTGGATCTCTGGACAGCTGCTGGAGTTGAGAAAGTTCTGCAAAAACACACAAACACCATTTATTGGGAACAGTGCTGCAGGGGAACTGGATGTACAGAACACAGTGTTTGTGTTTCCTCCTGGAAACCACATGTCCTGAGATGGCGCTGGAGCAAAAGCCAGCTTTTTTTTGGTCTATATTCCTAAAGATCTGGCAGTAGCATAAAGTGATGGGACAATATGGGATTTTATCGCATATCACGATAAATTGCTATTATTGGGATAATCGAAAATATGTATATATTGTCTAGCTCGCTTTCATGGTAGATGTATGAAATATATATATATATATATATATATATATATATCATGGGCGAGCGGTCATAATAAGCTATAAATGCAGTGCATGCCCAAGCCCTTCAATAAAAATAATTGAAAATATTAATCTGGCAGTGTGTTCAATTAAACAATACCTTATTTTACTGTTTTGGTCTTAAATCCGTGCCTAATCTGTCCCGTTTTGCTTGCGAAAAGCTGGAAAGCTGACAGCTTGTTTCGCGCATGCGCACTGTGACACCGACTAGTACAGTTACTGCTAAAGGCTGTGTTTACTGTAGATGAGCATTTTGAATGGCAAAAAAGCTGTCAGTGAAGCAGCTTATCTGCCAACGCGCATGCGCAAAAATGACTTGTTTGAATTGTTCAGCGGGAAACTGTCAGTGGTTCATTCATTGTGTAGCCTGGTCAAAATGACTGAGAATATTAATTATATTCAGGCTTTGCGTTCAGTGCCGTTTTCGCGGAGACCTTTTGAGGAAAAGAAAGCTATAATTTCAAGTGGACGGCCTACTCCTGAAGTAAATATCACAAAGACTGCAAAGAATTCCGTCCGTCACTTTCAAGCTAGCACGTATGAGAAACATAAATGGCTAGCTAGCCGACCCCCCTCCCGTCACACGATCCGGTCTGACAGCGACATATCGCCTGTTCATTCAGGAAAACCATCTTGAAACACTCTCAGTCAAACAAGGTGGGGAATGAGAGATCTGCGGCGCTACTAGCCTAGTTCGTTTTAAAAACACACCGGCAGCAGCGCCTACTGATCTGAGACGTGTCACGTGAGTTACTGTAAATGCTGTGCGGAAAACCAGCTGTGGTCTGTGATTGAGGTGCAGACGGGTGAGTTTGGAGCTGACGAGAGGATCGCGCTGGCGACCGTTTCGTAACATTTTTCTCATTGAAAAACTATACAACTGGCATTTAGATGATGTTCTCCATAAAAAAAAAAAACGCATATAGTGATCAAATGTACTCTGGACCAACGTGATCACTAGCGGTTTCCACTGTAGTAGTTAAAAACCATATTGTATTTTTAATTAAAAAAATATAATGCCCCCCCACGGGCGCGCATGGTATTGACACTTCAGCATGACCACGGTAAAAGGTCACCGCTCGCCACTGATATATATATATATATATATATATATATATATATATGCAGATTTATTTTGACCTTCTGATTTCTGATTTTATAAAAAGATTGCGTCTTATCACAATAATTGACAAAATGTTAAGGCGGGGGATACCGCTGTGTTTTAGTGCCATTTCAAGAGTTATGATTATTATTATGATGAAATCTGTAATTAGCAAATTTCAGGAACTGCTTGTGTGTGTGTATTTTTATGGATGAGGATATCTGGTAGTCCATAAAAATTCATGATTCTAAATAGATTAAAGATGAATTTAGAGTTTAAGTTAAGGGCGAGGTTGTGAATCAGGTCCTCACATGCTAAACTTCACCGAGTCATCGCCTCACCTGTAAGAGCTGTGACTGAGGAATTGAGCCATCGGACTCCTGACACCAAGCCACCATCTGCTCTGGAAAAAAGTTCTGGATGGGAAAAACAGAGTGAGAGAGAGAGAGAGAGAGAGAGAGAGAGAGAGACACAGAGAGAGGCCGGCAATGAGTGAGAGTAAGAGAGAGAGAGAGAGAGCACTAGAAACTACTTAGTGTATATGCAAGCTCGGAGTGGGGCGGTGTTTCTCTATACATAATACATCTCTCTGTCTCTGCCTGATGAGCACAACGACTCAAAGAGACAAAGTGGTGGGGGCGAGAGTGGTAGAGAGAGAGGGAGGTAGAGAGAGAGGGGGGGCACTCCAGCCGGGGAGTAGATGCAGTATGATCTCACCCGCTGATGTAATCCCCTTTAGCCAGCATCGCTACTCTTAGTGTGATTGACAGGCCGCGGCCGGCACTCTGGTGTTTTACTGTGCTCATTACCGCGGAGCTGAGGTCACCTGCTGGCTCCAACACGCCTAAATCACCGCCACAGCGCTGTCACCGTACATGGCGAGCCCACATCAGCGGAGAGATGCCACGCAAACCTGCCGCCGCTGACTCGCTGGCTGTCAGAGGCCGGTATTCATGTTTTAGCTCACGCTCTCGCCTGCGCAGACGCCCAACAAACGCAGACGCCCAACAAACGCAGACGCCCAACAAACGCAGACGCCCAACAAACGCAGTTTCTACCTCCTTGTTTCTAACTCCCCCGTTTCTACCTCCTCGTTTCTACCTCCTCGTTTCTACCTCCCCTGTTTATACCTCCTCGTTTCTAACTACCCCGTTTTTAACTCCCCCGTTTCTCTCCTCGTTTCTACCTCCCCCATTTTTAACTCCCCCGTTTCTACCTCCTCGTTTCTCCCTCCTCGTTTCTACCTCCCCCGTTTCTACCTCCTCGTTTCTACCTCCTCGTTTCTACCTCCCCTGTTTATACCTCCTCGTTTCTACCTCCTCATTTCTAACTCCATCGTTTCTACCTCCTCGTTTCTAACTCCACAGTTTCTAACTCCACCGTTTCTAACTCCCCTGTTTCTACCTCCTCGTTTCTACCTCGTCATTTCTAACTCCCCCGTTTCTAACTCCCCTAATTCTACCTCCTCATTTATATCTCCTCGTTTCTAACTCCCCCTTTTCTACCACCTTGTTTCTACCTCCCTCGTTTCTACCTCCTTGTTTCTACCTCCTCGTTTCTACATCCCCCGTTTCTACCTCCCCATTTCTACCTCCCCCGTTTCTACCTCCCCCGTTTCTACCTCCCTCGTTTCTACCTCCTCGTTTCTACCTCCCCGTTTCTACCTCCCTCGTTTCTACCTCCTTGTTTCTACATCCCCCATTTCTACCTCCTCGTTTCTACACCCCCTGTTTCTACCTCCCCATTTCTACCTCCCCATTTCTACCTCCCTCGTTTCTACCTCCTCGTTTCTACCTCCCCGTTTCTACCTCCCTCTAACTACCTCCTTGTTTCTACATCCCCCGTTTCTACCTCCCCATTTCTACCTCCTTGTTTCTACCTCATAGTTTCTACATCCCTGTTTCTACCTCCTCATTTCTACCTCCTTGTTTCTACCTCCTCGTTTCTACATCTCCCGTTTCTACCTCCCTCATTTCTACCTCCCTCGTTTCTACCTCCTCGTTTCTCCTCCATCACAGAAACGTCACAGACACCGTGTGTCTACCGGTTGCTGATTGACACAAAGCTACCTGCTAGCTTGATAGTGTTGGCAAGCACGCCGTGACGAGCCAGCAGTAGCCTTCTTTCAGCGCAATGCACAATGGTAAATATTTGCTCGGTTAGTGCCATCGGTTGAAGGCTCCATTTGAAGATGAATTGTGGGATGATTTGAACACTCACTACGTAGTAGATTTGGGACACAAATGTTAAACTGCTGAGCATTTTTGCATCATCATGTATTGTCAATCTTGAGCATCACAAGCACGATGAATTTGGCTTTAAGCATAAAGAGCCTCACAGAGCTGCTAGCAGAGATGGAGACTCCTCATCTGGGTGTTATTATCAGGTTTGGAGGGGAAAGAACGCTCTGTAGTTTTATGATTCCTGGCTAAAAGCAACCGAATGGGAAATGTCAGCGTGACATTTCTGCTATCAGCAGCTCCAATCCAAAAATATCAAGGCTGGAAAATGGGCTGAACCTCAGATGTGTGTGTGTGGGTTGATGTGTGCTAGACCAAAGAAGTCCAGGGCTGTTTTCTTTTGTACAGATCTGTTAATTAAAATCTGACTGAGGATTTCTTATAAATGACTGTTTAATGGAGACTCACCAGGGGGTTCCTGAAGAATTCATATTTGGCATAGTTCTTCCTGAAGAGGAATTTACTGTCGCTGCTCATGGAGGCTTGAACCTGAACCACCAGCTCATGGTCCTCTAGACATCTCTCTGTACGAGGACATAGACAGACAGACAGACAGACAGACAGACAGACAGACAGATAATTAGTTCCGTTGTCCTCACGGATGTAACTGGAGGCAGATTTTAAATTGAGGTATGCTGCTTTAGAGCTTACTCAAATGGTAAAAAAGAATGAATTAAAAAACACTTTTGTTTCACGGCTCATTCCTCTTTCTCTCTTGATCTGTGGCGAGCAGCTCTTTAGCATGCACTTCCTCTCTCCCTTCGTGTTCATCTTCTCCTTTTTATAACATTGAAAGCATATTCTGAGACGTCCTTGTCACCAGAGGACCTTGTTTACTGTAAACTGTTTTGAACAATGTCCTCTGGCAGCAGCAAACAACAACCTTTTGATGTGCTAGAACAACTGAAAATGAGTTTAAGTTTATCTAGTAGTTTACAAAAAGAAAAATAAATCTGGGTTTTCAGTGGAAGATGGTTTAAACCGAGAAAATCCTTCACCGCCTCTGGAATTTGAATTCACACAGATACAGTCAGAGTGAGCAGTGTTTGCCTTATACTCTGCGTGTTGTATGATAATTGAAATTAGCCATGAACGCGTC
The DNA here is from genome assembly GCA_029853015.1 of Chelidonichthys spinosus. NCBI lineage: Eukaryota > Metazoa > Chordata > Actinopteri > Perciformes > Triglidae > Chelidonichthys > Chelidonichthys spinosus. The sequence continues at coordinate 19,178,872 of CM056836.1, forward strand.
ACCAGTTATAATGCTGTTGTGTACAATGACACAGCAAGAAAGGCAAAAGAATGGCCTGTTACTAGGAGACGAGCAGAGGGAGAGAGAGGTTAAATGAGGAGGGGCTGGGGAAACACGAAGCAGTGTGAGGCAAGGAGGGAGGAGGTGAAGGTGGAGAGGAGAAGCTGTATGAGATGGACGGGGGGTGGAGGAGGAGGAGGAGGTGGAGGTGGTGGTGAGGGCATTGCAGGAAGATGATGTCATGTATTTAGGCTGACTGCTGAGAGCAGCGAAGCCATAAGCAAAGTACAAGCCACAGACAAACACAAGCACACATTAAGAGCTCACACAGGCCTAACCTGCTCACTGTGCACCACAGAGGCACAATTACTGTATGTGTGTGTGTGTGTGTGTGTGTGTGTGTGTGTGCATGTTCTCCTTTTTCTTGAAGTTGAGGGCATATGATCTCAGAGTGAGGCCGCTTAGAAATAGATAGTGACAGGATGTTCTAGTTCTGCATGGACACACACTCACACACACACACACACACACACACACACATGAAATTATAGCAACCATGATTTAGCACTAATTCTCCCTTCTAGATTAACTCACAAAGCCATGTTTTATTAAGACAAATATGTGCACACACATATTTTCAGCAAAACTTCAGTCATTTTTCTTGCTAAAAGAGTATTCTGGCTGCAGTTCAGGGGCGGGAATGTCTGAGTTCTTTTTGAGTGTGTCTGTCTGTGCATGTGTGTGAATGTGTGTGTGTCTGTGTGAGTGTGTGTGCGTGTGTGGGCTGCAAGCAGTGGAATTTCCTGTGGAGGGTTAAGGAAAGAATGATTGGCTGGGAAGGCTAGGGGCTCGTCCGACAGAGAGGCAGGATTGGTTCCTTGCATCCCTGGTATGACGCTTTAGTCCAACTCTCCTCACCCCCTCCCCTTCATCTCTCTCTCTCTTTTCCCTCCCTCTCTCTCCTCACCTCACATTCCATCTCTCCAGTGCACTTTTTTTCTCCAGAAACGCAGATCAAGCAGCAAAGCACAAAGCGATCCTTTGAGTCTAAAAATACGACGAGGGAGTAAGAGAGCCATCGCCGTGGACAAAGACGCCCACCCCCCCCCCAAATAAAAATAAAGAAATAAACAGAGACACAGCAAAAGTGAAAAAGCAAAACACAAGTCTTGTGTTTTTTTCTTCCTTTCCTCCCTCATCAAATGATTGGGAGGCAACAGGCATGTGGAGCAGAACATGGAAAATGCTTAATCCAACAACCACCACACCTCCCTCCCCCGAGCCATAGAGAACATACAAGCAGTCATGCCATGCTCAAGTGAACATGCACACTGTGGGCACACACAAGAGCGTATCCCCATCCATGCAGAGACACACAAAAGCGGTACACACACACACACACACACACACACACACAGACACACACAACTGAAAACAGAAAAAACATTCACTCGTGAAAACCCACTCCAGACAAATATCCAGGGATGTAGTCGAAAGTCAACCCTCCATCTTTCATTTTACCATTATTTTCACTGTCAAATTGGCTTTTACACACTTCCTCAAGGCTGACTGGAATCTTAACAACATATGTTCCTGGATAAATATATGGCCTTTTACAGAAAAACAGAGCAAAAAAAAGAATGCTTCTTTTGGAAAACAGAACGGATAATGATTATGGTTCAAATTAATGGCCGGAGCTTTACTGGAAGTCAAACTTCAGTTTAGCCACCACTTCATAATCTGCTCCATCATCAATTAACCGATGCAGATACAGATATGCAAGAAGCAGTGTCAAAATAAAAAAACATCTCCATTCAAACGGAAAAAAAAATCGTCAAAAAGTTTGTTAAATATATGCCTGTGTGCCATATAGAGCACACACACACACACACACACACACACACACACATCCTCACCAAGGCCAAGGATGGGGTGGTGCTCCACCAGGGTCCAGGCGTTGTCGTCCACACAGTGGCTCTTGTAGACCAGGAGCTGGCACACGTCTCTGGCCGTCATGTCCGCTGGGATCTCCACCACTTTGCCGGCCCCATCCTCGCTCCAAACCTTCACTATCTGGAAACACAGGGGGGAATAATGAGAATATGTAAAGAAGAGCAGCAGGGTGTTTTTGACAGGCTGGAGAAAGTCCAACAACAGTCAGAAGGCACGACGCATCCCAAAGACACTTTTCGGGGAATTTGAATCCGCAGGGAAAAGGGAGAAATGTCACAGATCAGAGGTCACATTTACCTCCATCACCAGGTGCTCGGTCTAGTCCGCTCTGAAAAAGTCTTGTTCACGTTATTCATCACTCCGCCGTGAGAACAGCTTAAATGCAAAAAAAAAAGGAAGGATGACGTCCAGGAAAGGTCGGCCGGCCCCTCCGCTCCCAGTTCAACCATTTTGTCCGCAGCGCAACCAAACCTAGTGACACGCACGTTCACGTGCACGCACGCCAACCCGCTCACGCACAAACCACACTCTCCATCTCGTGCAGGAATATCCACAGCTGGAGAAGCAGAGAAAGGTGCACATTCACACATGGGACAGTATTTACACATGTTGCATTTTGTCCGAAACAGACGTCACCAGGCAAGTACCCCGCCATTTTGAACCACTTCAGCCCAGTGCCCAGAGCGGCATCTGAACCGGGTGTAATCTGGTCGTCCCTTCGTCACAGACCAGCTGCTTCACACCACCAGCAGATTCACACGCACAGAAACACACCGAGATACGAGCAAACGCACGGGGAAGTGGCTGCAAAAACCACGACGACGACTCAGACGATCTTCAGCATGTCAGAGAGAAACCGTGTGTGTGTGTGTGTGTGTGTGTGTGTGTGTGTGTCCTCAAACACCCACGTATTTAACATCTCCTGTCCACAGCCGAGATTCACACAAAAACCACCGGGGGGAACAACTGTTGAGAATTACATGAAACAACACACAAAGCTAGTGATGGGTGAGGGGGTATGGGAAATCAAGTGGAACAATGGCACTGTGAAGTGGAAACAAAAAAATCCTGACGGCAAAGGTGGCCTAGAAATGGCAGCAAACAGCAGCGCAGCGTTGTGGAGTCTCCGAACGCGACCGGGAACAACGTCACAGCGGCGCTCTCTGCCCCGGCAACGCCAGCAGACTCGTCCTCTCGCCCGTCACGCCCCCGTAGGTCACAGGAAAAAGTGATTTCATGACGCATGAGTTTTGTTTGAGAAAAGTTTAAGAAACATTGAGTGGGGGGTTCTCATCGCTGCAAACTGATAACCACACAAACACAGCTCCCGACAGACATCCACAAAAGAAAGGAATGCGCGCACACACACACACACACACACACACACGTCTCTTACCTCCACAGCCTGAAAGAGGCAACAGTCTGGAGAGCAGGATGGCATTTTCACACTGAGACGCTCTCCAGTGACACAGAGAGACTGAGGGAGAGAGGGAAGGGAGGAGGAGGGGGAGAGGGAGGGAGGGAAGGAAGTCAGGAAGAGAGGGAGGGAGGGACAGATTGGCAACAAGGAGAATGCGAGAGAGGGAAGAGGGAAGAGGGGGAGGGAGGAAGTGACAGAGGAAGGACGAGAGTGAAAGAGAGACGGAGCGAAATAGAGACAGCCTGCCCCTTCTTCTTCTTCTTCTCCTGCCGGCCAGCATAAAGGCTGAGCGGCGAGGAGTGGTATGAGCCACCGCTCCTCCCCCCCCTCCTCCTCACACTGGATTAACCCAGTGTAGGATTTTTAAACGGTGAGCTACCTGTCACATACTCTCCACTCTTATCTTCAGTGCTGCGTTCGTCCCTCCCTCCCCAAAAAACATCACCGTCAGCTCCTTTTCCCCTGATGGCACCGCACCAAACGTAACAGTCTCTCTTCCTAAAACACGCCCACACACACATACACACACACACACATGCACATGGAGAGAGGGAAACAAGCTCAAACTACTAAGCCAATCACTGAACACACACACACACACACACACATCCTTTATTCTTCTGCATCCACTGACATTTCCTTTGAATTGCCTGATGGTTTTAATTCTACCCCCTCCCTCTTATCGGCCTCCTCCTCAGCTGTATGATGTGCTGTGAAATACTATGCGGGAATGTTAGGACCAGAGCAACATGTGTAACGCACACTGACGGCTCTGAGGTTTTGCAACAAAAGAAAAAAAAGAAGTTGAAAGAAAACGGTGGTGTGATTCGTAGGGATCACGTGTCGGGCTTTTGAGCTTTGAGGGGGTCACGGGAGGGGTAGGGAGGTGGGGAGGTGGTTGCTCAGCAAATCTGCCCGGCCAAGAGAGAGAGAGAGAGAGAGAGAGAGAGAGAGAGAGAGAGAGAGAGAGAGAGATTGGGAGATAAAGAAAAAGAAGGGAGGGAGGGAGAGAGAGGAATAGAGAAAGCGCTATGGAGGAATGCCAGTAATGCAATACTGAGTCATAATAAGGCTCATGTGTAGACTGCAGGCCAACCCAGCTGGCCCCTAATACAGTGTGCATGAGAACTACACACAAACACACACATACACACACACACACACACACACACTCCAAAGAGGAAGACCAAATGTAAACTGACTAGCTCCGGCAGTTCTTCTTACTTTACATTACTGCTGACCCGAGTCTCGTGCTGCAGCCGTTCGGAGCCGCTTGCAGCTGTATAATGGCAGGCTCTCCCCGAGCCGCGAACAAAGCTCGCTTTTTATTCCCCATGTCTTCCATTTCTGTTTCCACGACTTTGTAGACTTGTTCTCCAACGTTCAAACAACTGCTCTACCCTTAAAATCCTCCCTTTACCCAGTTTTAACTTTACGTGATGACACTTAACTCACCTTGGCTAACCCCCCCTCCCCCCGTGTTCCCCTCCCCCACTTCCCTCTTTTTCTCTCCACCGGAGACATGGAAATGTACAGGGTCTCCTATACTGCTTATAACACACACACACACACACACACACACACATATTGGATTGAAGGGTCATGGACAGGCACCTGCATGCCTATAAACAAAGACATACACACACAAGCACAGTATGTGCAAGGTCAGAGGTCAAACAATAATCTGCACCAGGGTCAGTCCCACTTGACCGAGAGCTTTATGGGCCCCCTAAACCGATCAGGCTGGTAGCCAAACACACACACACACACACACACACAAACTAATGCAAACACTCATACGAGCTAACACAGACACACCCACAAGTGATCTGGTTGTTTTAAGTCGGAGCAGATCTACTCCACAGTAATACAACCCGAAAGCAAGCTTGATTCATTCAGTGTGTGTGCGTGCGCATGTGTGTGTGTGTGTGTGAGAGGGGGGGGACTGCCACCATCTTTTTGTTTTAATGTATAAATCAAAACTCATAGCAGCACAACTGATACACTCGCGATGTTTGATTATTTATTCGTTCCATTATTTATGCTTCACTGGACAAGGAGATCGATTGTGTTTGACTGCAGAACATCTAAGCTGGAAGAGAAATGGGAAAAATAATGTTTAGAATAAAGTATAGAAGAGGATGTGTGGACCTAATGCCGGGTTCACGTGCAATCCGGCAAAACGGCAAACAAGAGATCATTTTAATGGAAGAGAGCCGGACAGGGAAATGACGTGAGGCTAGTAGAAAATACACCCAGCAATCATTTTAACTGTTATCCACAGAAATAACAACCGGATGTTCCTTCACATGTTATTTCTTTTTTTGCAGTAGAAGCTGCATTTTATAGCTACACGCTCTGTAGATCTGTAGAACAATAACATCATATAATTTGAATAAATGTAACTATGATCTACTGATGCACTCGGGTCAGTAAGACCAATTAAGTGGTGAGTTTCGTACAGCATGTTCACACAGACAGACCATCCCAAGCAAGTACAATTGTTTTACTACTTGATGGTATTTTTTAAATATTTCTATGTATACTCTATATTTGTCTTGCGTTACATTTTCTTTGTATTTGT